>NMRA01000309.1:426386-440140 GCA_002633005.1 Phoronis australis | reverse complement strand
TGTTTCTGTGGTGCTTTAAGCAACTGATGTATAGGATGTGCTTGTATTATGAAGATCACTCACATTTTGCCCCTAGCCTATTGAGGAGACAATGACCATGCCTTTCCATTTTGCAAAGTACAACATACTACATATATGCCCTCTACTGGCCACTTTATGGTACCAATAAACAACCCTAGAAGGATACCGTATACAATTGTGGGTGCATTTCAACGCTCTGCGTTGCTCTTGTGAAGTTAAGAAAAGAGCTTTGTTTCTGAAGAAAGAAATCATTTCCATGATTTCAGACTGCAAAATTTAATGTTACATCAAGTCACCATTGGAAGCATCATGATTGAATAAATGAGGATAACATCTAAAGCTACATTTGTGTGATGTGTGTTGGTTTTTGTTCGTTTATTGTATCATGAACATTTAGTGAAGCCTAAAAAGGACTTGGTTAATACCAGCACCCTTAAATTTGCTGCATTGTTCAAAAGTCAGTTGAGAATAGTAGCACCAAACAGTGCTTTAGTGGCTAGTGTTCTGTTTCTCTAGGGGACAGAGTATGCAATGATTGATTTCAAACTATATGGTCTGATTAATGGGTATGACGCTGAATGTTGGATAGTCTCAAATAATGATGATTAGTCAGATACAAACAATTAGGTTACCAAGTTGTCTAATAACTAACATCAGCTTTGTGACTTTGTATTTTAATTTGGAAGTTATAACTTCTTTCTATAGATTCAAACTCCTTTTATGATATTTTGAATCAGCTACTTTTCACAAATGATTAAAAGCGTGAGAACTAGTTTAGGTTGTTTTTTACTCAGATTTCACCCTACACATTTTCATCAGTTTGTAAATAAGTATAGTTCACAATTCTTCTGTGACAAAATTCAAAATTTGTGATTACTAGACAGTTTTAATACCTCAGTTCTTCAAATGTATTTGTCCTTATGGTATGGATTTTGAGCGTACTTATTTTTTACGCATCAAAGATACGGTCACATTTTACAAAAATGTGACTCTGGTAATCTAGACTTGTGATTTACTTTGAAACTGATGCAAAATAAGGTCATTACTCAATGACTATCTTAAATATGTCATTAGGCTAGATATATAGTTGCCAGATGCTGAGCAAAATGCCAAAAGTGCTTTTACTAATATTGATGAATCAGACGGACATGCAGATACGAAACTATAACTTAGTATCTTTGTAGCTGTGTGAGATTGTTCTAACACTGATATTAATTACCACAGCACTTTTGTCTGGCACATTAGCGCTACCTATTGCAAAGGACATGATCATGCAAAATTCTTCAAAACATTGCAGGGAACAAATCACTTTTGTCTCACCTTGTGTTCTTTACTTTGGACAAAAATGCTTTTCAACAATAAAACAAATTGTTCTCGCGTGTTTGAGACAATGACAATTGTTTCTGCCCTTCAATAGTTTATGAATGATTGTGGTGTGTAACTGTTTAGAAAAATGGTTATGCTATCAAATCCTTAGGCTTACCTATGGGTTGTTTTTCAATTTTTTAAGTTTCATTAGTTTTTTAACTGTCACAGTGGCACATCTTATAGTGCCATCTTTGAAGTTGTTGTTTGGACCAGCTATTTCATAATGTTTCACAAGTAAGTGATCAGAAGTGATCTAGTGGAACTGAATGGTTCCACCAAAACAGTGCAAAGCAAGAATAACATTTTCATGTCAGTCTCAGTATCAGCTTTACACTGTTCACAAAGACCTAAAAAGTGAAGAATTTCAGCTAACTTTCTAAATATTTATAAGCTTTAATGTTTAATAAGGTCACTGATTACAGCACTTATTTCAAAGGTTATGTATTCAAAGTGACCTCTGTGGTCATATTACTATGTTATGTCATCTACTTATTGAATCATTGTTAATAAACATTTAGGTTTTATTTTTGATATATTTTTTAATACATTTTATTTCTAAATACACTAATATTTACAAACAATAAGATCTTTGCAAATGAAACACAGGCACACACGCACGCACGCACGCACGCACGCACGCACACACACACACACATATCTAAATTATAGAAATTCACGGTTGGTCTTAAATAAATAGGCATTGATGGTTTCACAAAAGGCAGTTTTGCGGGGTTCTATATTCCTTACTTTACAATAATTATACAAGAAACATTGAAAT
Organism: Phoronis australis; assembly: GCA_002633005.1. Lineage (NCBI taxonomy): Eukaryota > Metazoa > Phoronida > Phoronidae > Phoronis > Phoronis australis. The sequence continues at coordinate 437,973 of NMRA01000309.1, read as the reverse complement.
TGTGAATATCTAGGAATAATTTGGTTTCTAGAACATTTATGGATAAAATACTGGCAAATAGTTAATATGGTATTGATATCTTCAAAATTACATCCAAAATGTGCTGCCAAAATAACATTTCTATCTAAGATTAAATCGTGTTGTGCAGTTATGTAAATTAAAAGTTTCTGAATTTCACACCACAAAGTTTTTACAGAAGCACATTCCACAAACATATGGTTGAAAGTCTCAACAGTTCCACAAGATGCACACTTGTCATCACTGACTAAGTTCATCTTTTTCAAAATAAGTTTTGTAAACACTTTTCTATGAACATAGAAGTATTTTAAGGTTTTAAGATAAGGAGATAACAAGAGTTTGTGTGGAAGAACATAAATTTGTTTAATTCATTGTCTAGAGTAAATGTCAGTTAAGCTGTACTCTATATCAGGAGGCCAAACAATTTTGGAAAGCAAAATATTTCTAGAAAACATTAATAATTTGGCTTGACTGAGGATGTATGCATTTTGAAATCTTAGGATCAGCTTTCAACTTAATCGCATGTCTCAAAGCAGCATAATGAATCCAATTTGAAAGCTTATATCTATTTTTGAAAACCTCCCATGTCAGAAATTTATTTTCAAAATTCAAAAGATCCTTCACAAAAGTAATACCAGCCTCAAAGGAACTATTAAAGAATACAGTCCTCGTATTAATCAATATGTTTTTTTTTATTCCACACTACTTATGTAAATGAGCATTAATTTCTTTCCAAGCAATCAAGATGTCAAGATAGAAGGTATCAGTATTTGCAAGAGACAGCAATTTACAATTATCATAATTTGATTTAAAGATCAAAATACCTCCATATGTTTTAAAAACATACCCTGGAAAAAATTTCATTGTTTCCATCTAAGCAACGCGTAACCCACTTAACTTATAATGCCTTGTACATAATATTTATATCAGGAACTGACAAACCACCATTTTCATGGGTATTTACAAACACGTTTTTCTTTAATTCTAGGTGCCAAACAAAATTTTTATCATAGTATTTATCTTAGCTCTATGTTCGATGTCAATTCCTAAATTGCTCACCACATAAATTATTTTAGACAGCGCAAATGTTTTAATTACATTGATCCTTCCTAACAATGAAATATTGCGACTTTTCCAGATATCAAGAGACGTTTTAAAGGACTTAATTTTGAGTTCAAGATTTAAAAAAATCATTTTCTTTTTTGTTGTGACTAAAAAATATTCCCAGACTCTTGATTGGTTTGCCAGTCCACTTGAAGCCATAAAGTGGTTTATTTTTGATACTGATACCAGGATTTACTCTGACCTGAGCTTTGACAACAATTCAACAGTATTGTAAACATATATTGCTGTAAAGTTTTCCATGGAAGTGATGACTAGTCATTGATTTTTGCATCCCTTAAGAATATATGCAGAGTTTAAGATTAAGTAAGACCCTTAGAAAAATGTCCAAACTTGGTTAACTTTGGAACATCGTATCTCAGAAATCATTGAGTGGACTGCACATCAGTATAGACATACATGACAGGACAATTACCTTGAAATGCTGGAGCTTAATGACCTCTCTGGCAGAGCTCTTGTGCAGGTGTCAATATTATTAGGCAAGGGAACACAAAGGAGCTGTCCACCGTATTCTGCAAGTTTCAATAGTATTCCTTTCTTTATCATAATTGATGAGTCTTTAAGCAGTGTCGTCCCTAAATGTATTCAAGCACAGAGCTCCACTCTATTTTAAAAGTTCTGAACCATGATTGGAAATCTTGAGTCATGTTTGAAAAGCTTCGAGCCCTCTTTAATGTCTTGAGTTATGTTTACAAAACAAACTGATTTCGAATGGTAGGCCCTAATTACTGTTCATTCCTTTTGTTGTAAAGTAATAGTTACATGCTGAGAAGTGTAAAATTTTCTGTAACTGCTGTTATTTCTGTGAATTCAGGAAGAAAGATCAGATTGTGAAAATGTGGCGTACAATTTATGCCACATTTGACATTAGTTCAAGCTAATGATTATCTGTTTCTCAAGTATCTGAGATTGCATTTCAGGTTGAGACAATTACTAATAATTATTATCTGTCCAATTGGACGTGGGTGGATGTTTCAAACAAGACATGCTAGACTTATTTTGGACACACTGTTTTGTCTTGTTCTGCATTATCAATGTCCAGTAAGTCTGGATTGACCACAGGGTTGCTCTGTAAGATGGAGTGGAGGTCACATACACTTAAATTACTGTCTTGGGGAGTTCTTGACCCATGTGTTGCGAATTCGCGATTCATGTTGCGTCTCTTACCTGTGAATTTGCAACCATTACCCAACCCCACCAGCTATGTTTTTCATAGCAATGTTGTTCTCATAATGCTTTTTCTAAATAATCTATGGATAGCTAAGTTACCAGACAAGTCTAAATATCTGAAAACTGTGAACCTGCATAAGTTGCTTATTCATAGTGAAGTATTTTGAATCCTAGAAATTTGACATAACTGCAAGTCGCCTGTTCACATCTGTGTGTGTTTCTTTCAGTTATATTTGGCCTTTACACCAATGAAACCCTTCACCTACAGAAAGAAGTTGTGGACAGCCTGGTGCTGTCCGCAGAGGGTCATGTACCTGAATCACTGTCTGAGCTGTTCTATAAGGTAGGTCTTTGTCAATGACTAAGAGTGTATGTTAATCATTTCAAAGCATTGTGAAGGTAATTTCCTAGCAGAGTCAGCATGTCTCGAGCTCTGAGTAATATGTTGGTTTTGTCAATAACATATTTTGCAATTGTTGGTAGATGGGCACCTCTTCACAAGTTCTTGAAAGATTTCGGCCACTATCTTGTTCATATTTTTAATTGTGTATTATAACAAAGTTGCCCTCTAATTGTCTCTGTCTGGGGATGCATCATCCAATGTTCTTTGTTATGCAGCTGTATCTCCTAAAGTCCTTGCAGAATTTTTGTGAAATTTAGCATGTGTATTCTTATGAGTTGAGAAAGACAACTTTGGAAAGAATTCACTTACTGCAGTACCACCAGATGGGAATAATTTTGTTGGATTAATGATATTTTATGTCTTGTCAAGTCCCTTTATCAGTCTTTACAAAACTAACGTTGTGCATCCCTTAGAAGCAATTTTAGTATCTTGGTGTCTTGGTGTCCATTTTTGGCATTTGCTTCTCCTGTCTGTTGAATGGTTTGCTAGATTGAAATTTGAAGGATATGTTCTCGATGGCGAGAGCATGGTTGATGTAGAGTTTTGGACACATTCTGAAAATTGCTGTGCCCATACTGGCAGTGTTATTTTTTATCCCTATCATGTTTGATAAAAGATCTTTGTGAAATTTGTCAGATACAATTTTATCCAGGACAGAGCAGCACTTTTAGTTAGCCACCAGGTGGTGAGACTGGCTCGACCACAAGTTGGCTAACCAAGAACTGCCAAGCAACATGTCGTGCATTATTCAACGGTATTTCATGAGTTGCTCTAAAGTAGTTAAGCAAGTAACCATTTTAAATCAAAGTTGGAAATTGTAATAGTAAAAAAGGCTACAGAAATGAAGCTCATTTATCAAAAGCATCTATGGTGATTTGGTATTGCTATTTATGTCCAAGAGTACAAGATGTCATGCATTTTCCGACTGAAAACACCAGCATGGGTTAACATGTGAAGATAACTCTGACCAGAGCTCAGGGTCTAAACTTTGTGCTCGAGATTGAAGTCAAAATTATTTTTGGCATTTCCTTTTCAACTTTTGTACGAAGTTGAGATGAGTATCATTTATGCTATGCACAACTACATAATGACTCACTTGGATAACTGTCTAATCCTAGTTAGCACTTAAAGTTCCCATCATCGAGGCTAAAAGTTTGAGTCTGAACTTGAAATTTTTAGTTTTTACTTAAAATCTTGATTTTTTACTTGTGTGTATTGCTCGAACCTAGGGTCCATCAAATGCGAACTTAGGCTAGAAACTCATTTGCATAAACCATAATGTACTCGAGCACAGATTAATTGACAGTTATCTTGAGTTTGCTCGGGAAATTTAAATTGAAACAAGTTTTGATTTCGATTTCAAGTAGAAAGATTATATGCCAGCTCCAGCTATCATTGACATAACACACGCTACTGTTGGCTTATGAAGTAAATGAGCCTTAGAGTTGTGTTGTGCCCCCTAGTGACAATTTTATTTGTCATTCGCTTTTGACATCTATCTCTCTGTCTGCCGAACCCCTTGAAGAATCATTATGACAGATAAGATGAGCGTGACGGGCATCTACATTGGATAGATCTGGTATTTTTTATTTTTTTTTGTTTTCCGACAGTATCAATATCTGCCAGGATTGTATTCACAATTTTGAATTAATAGCATTACACCCTGTACACTATAAATGAGGTTAATGCTCGACATTGCTGTAAGTTGTGACTCGTGATGATTACGATTATATAAGCTGATGTAGTTTTCTTTCTCATTTACAGAATGACAAAGTTGACTTTGACACCTTCAAGTCATGGATTGCCCATCATCAAGACTTCACCTCAATTTCAAAATGGCTGCTGCAGGAGCCATGTTTAGTGACCCTAACAGACGATAATGAAACTCCAACATTCTACCAGACATTGGCTGGTGTAACACACTGTAGGTGTCACTTATTGTATAACTTAATGTAATCGTAGATTTTTATAAACTGACAGCTCTGTTGATAAGAGACATTTTTGTCTATTTAGCATAATGTGTTTGAAAGTCCTAACACATCGTGCAACAGTTTGAGTATAAGCTGGAGATACGTTTTAACAACTTTTCAGTTGTTTTTTGGGAGAAATTGCTCTTAGAATTCACTTCTCACAAAATATGATGAGTAAAATGTTCATTGTGTCTGGACACTTGGTCACTGGTGTTCCTGAGTTTGAGAGTAAAACTTTTGTAACATATTTCAACTGTCTTTGTAGAAGACTGTAGCCCAACCTATGTAACAGATTGGCTGTTTCACAGCTTTCCAAATGTTAATATAAATGGTTGTGTCTGAAATATTGATTATTTCTATTTTTCTAGTAAGTGAAGCTGACATTCTAGAACTTGAGAAACGGTACTGGTCACTTAAAGGCCAGTCAGTAACTGGCTACTTTGACTGCAACACCCTCAGACCTATGGTGTCGCCACCTATACCAGAGAGCTTAGCACAAGGTATGTCTCTTGCAAATGTGTTTGACTTCAGTGGTCAGCCATATTTCATGATGGTCTCAAAATGTTTATGTTCAACGTATTCACTCCCAGAATGTCTGTTGATGAAGAAATCTCTTCAATTTGTATTGTTTTTTTTGTTTTCAAAACCAGATATGTCTTATTTGATTGAGTGTGTCATTCAGAAAGTTTTTCATTGATTTGCACATTAGGAGAATTTTGTTTTGTAATTAGTGAAAGTCAAAGTGCTTTATAGTGTGATAATGATAATCTTGACTGTGTTGCGTAAAGCTGCTATTCTCTTCTGCGGAATAAGCGTGATTGTTGCGTGATGTCAAAATTATTGTTCAACAATGATGTCATGACATGTGACAAAACCATTCCAAAACTTATTATTCGGACTGTAACCGTGCACATGGTTTGATTTTCCAGGAGTATTTTATGCTTTCGACGAGAACAGAGACAATCACATTGACTTTAAAGAGATGGCCTGTGGCATATCAGCTTGTTGCAGAGGTCCTGTGGCAGAGAGACAGAAATGTGAGTAAAGTGTGTAGTTTCTAAGAATAAGGTAGGACCAATCCCATGGACTGGTTATAATGAAATACTTTCGTCCACATGAAAGTGCAGAAATTGCATTCACCGTGGAAAATATGGAAAACCTGGAATGTTGGATCTAATTGGATAGGTGCAACTCATCTACGCATTATTTTTCAGTCTGTTACAAAATTTTCGACAAAGATCAGGATGGTCTTCTGTCCAAGTCAGAACTGAGTGAAATGGTTGATGCCTTTCTTACTGTCCGCCAACAGAGCAAGTCAGTGGAAGACTGGGTGAGTCGGTTGTGTGATATTGACTTATCAGGATCAGGGAGACTGGGCAAATACTAGGTCACATGCTTCCTGTCCCATTTTAGATATGCTTGGTTGTAACATTTTGGTTCTTTGGCCTTTAGGATCAAAATTTGTACCTGTAAACCATCCAACACTCATTCAGTTCAGTTAAATTTTAGTGGAAACGTTTTCATTGTCAAATTCAGTCCTTCACTTAACAATATGGTAAATGCCTTGGCAGTCTGTTGGAGTTGGGAAATGTTGGTATTTCATCTTGGAAAGAGAGAGTAGTTTGCAAGGTATGTAAAATGCTACGTTTATTCCATTACAGTTAGTATGGTTTGCAAAAGGGCCGGTAAACTTTCTACATCAGATGGATGTTATATTTATTTACATTTTTTTACAATGAACACAGGACAAGGACATCTTCTCGAACGTGAACCCTGACATTATCGTCAGGGAGATCCTTGACCAGCACGATGCCGACAAAGATGACCACATCACAGTAGACGAATATGTCATGTGGGCAGTGAGTCACCAGCTCCCTGAGAACTTCCTCAGTCTGCTGTTTGAAATCTGCCATATTGTCTTGGGCCTCAAGCCTGCCACAAGGCAAGAGGAGGGAAATGTTGTGAGGTGTGTAACGCCAGTTGTGCTCTGGTGACTTTGTTATTCTCCTCCACACTTACAGGCTAACACATGTACGTATTTATGTGGGTGCATATTGCCTTCACCTCTGTCCGAGTATCCGCTGTCTGCTGCTGTGTTGCACAAACACTTCTAGGATCTTTGTGATGACAGACGATGATCAGTGTCAGTCCCATTGGACTACCGCTTTGTCCCCTAGTGGCAATTTTTTTACTTTTCCCTCTGTTTCTTTTATGAATTTTCATGAAGTTTTGCTTGTACGAGTAGTAGTTTCTTTTTTCACAACCAGTAAGAACATAAATAGCCTTGACACTTTGGGCTTCTACCAGCAACAAATCTACAGTGAATGATCATGCTCTTAGCTTTAATGTAATTAACTAGGATGTTGCACATCCTGTTGAGTGGGAAAGTAATCTAAGATCTTTATCTTCAGAGTTCTATAACAGGATTTCATGTGTCATTGATAACTTTAGTTCAGTGGCACTGTAAACTTTTAAGTATAATAATAAGAAAAATAACAACAACAATAAGACTAATAATAATAGTCCGTCCAACAATTCGTGGATTGCCTAGAAATAACTCATAATTACTAAGTTTTAGTTGTTGCCATCTTCTGTGATCCTGCTCTATTTGATGCACTTCTACAGACAGTACCAGGAATGACAAGATTTGTAGCAAAATATGTTTGACATGCTGTCCAGTTAATTATTGCTTTAACTATTGGTACCAAGTGCTTTTAGTTAGTTGTTGCGTGTTTCAACGGTCACTTCACCATTACAGAGGTTGGCTGGTGCGTGAGGAGCGCCGAGGTCTAGCCCTGGGGCAGACGTGGTACTTAGTGGAAATGCGTTGGTGGCGAGCGTGGAATGACTACATATCTAGCAAAGTACGTAGCAGACATCTTAATGATTATGATGCTTAGATTTTCAAGTGTAGGTTGGAGCCAGTTTACTACGGTTTATGGTTTTAGTTGTGGGGAATGGCTCAATTTGGTAATGGCTTTTAGGACTGGCTATGGCAACAATTGAATGATGGGAGTTGAGACGAGTGCTTGGCGCGTAAAATCTAGTTGAGTAATTTGTTGTGACAACTCAGTACATTCTTGGCAGTGTAGACGTGAGTATTAATGGTAGTGATGAACTGTTTAAAGTCTGGTAGTACAAGTTAGTTGAATAGCATAGTAAAGATGATGTCACGTGCCATGGAAAGTGTTTTTTATTGTGGTTTTGTCTGTTGGGACGTGCATGGCTTGATTTTGATTTACATTGATTGTGTTACTGCATGCTTGGGAATTTTTGTTGCTATTTAAGGCGGTTTACATTGACTTCTCTGACATCTTGTTTGGTACTGTATGCTTACAAACATGTAATGTTTGCAGCAACCTCTCATACAAGAATTATTAAACACATGGCTTGACATTCATTTTTCTTGTTCAATCACCAGTTATTCGTATGTATAGTCGCTCTGTCTGTCCATCATCTGTAGTATGATGCTTAAAGAGTTTCAAAAACATTATTCCACATAGTGAAAGGATGGTGTATATTTCTGAACATATTTACACTGTACTTTGCTCATCATGGACCATCTCAGATGTGAATAAATTTCTTTTTACTTTTAAAATTTTATTGTGACTAATATATGTAAATGAAGGAGAGAATGACTATTTGACACACACACACATACACACAACACGCGCTCACACAAACAAAAGTACATTTTGAGACCAGATACCAAATGTGACACTGGATAACAATGAAAGAAACAAAAGAGCCAAAGAGGTCCATCTTCTACTGAAATTTTCATGCTCATTTTTCTGATAAAAATATTTTTTTATTTGAAATATAGTAACAGTTCCTTCTTAAAAGTTCAGTTGAAGACTAAAGTAACATCTCTGAGTAAAATTCCAAACTTATTTCAAACATAAAAATTATACCTTTGACATTCTTGTTGTGGTGATGGTGCTGACTCTTATTGTGTAAATGTTTCATTGCTTTTTCTTTTGCTGAAGTGATGTGGGAATTTTACTCACACCTTGGATGGTACGGTCTATGGTGATCGAAGTACTTTGTAAATATGTTTCAGTAGAAAGATCACCGTTTCATCATGTGACTTTTTTATTTTGGTATCATAATGTGTTTGGGACAACTCTTGCAACATGTGACTCCATGTGACAGACAGTGCGACTTACAATGTGAAAAACTGCTATTAAACTGGAAAATTCAGAATGAAGCCGTGTGTTAATGAGAATCATTGAAACTTGAAAAAATCACTTGACATACTCTTTTGAAGAGCATTTCATGTTATTCTAGGCTCGCGCTAGTCACTCGCCAGCTCGCTATTGGCGAATTCTGAATGGCACTTGTGATGGTAGAGCTAAGTCCATTCTGCAACTTGGTAATGAAAATAAATTTTGGAAGCCTACTCAGTCAGCTGGAATGAAGTCGCGCTGCAAACAACATTCTTACTTCGATTCCGAGTCCTAAAATTAGCTAGCGATTGTTCCATTTCATGCCTGTCACTGCCCCTGAAATAATTCTTTTACCGCTACGAAATGTTCAACTGTTTAGGGGGGGGGGAGCAGCGCTTTTGGTAATGGCGATTTCTCATTTCATAGCGAGATCTCATGTAGGTGCTGCCGCTTGTTGTCTGCAAATGACAATGTCAAGACTATTTCGGTAGGAGCCACACAATTTAGCTTTATTTTGCAAGCCACAAGTTATGTTAATGTTTTTGGTCCTAAATGTCTTGCTCATCAAAATGCCCACATGGCCAGCATACCTCCAACGTAACCCTTGCCCAATTTTTTAAGGTCAACATCATTTAAATACCCATGTGGCCAGTGTATCCCTGGGATAAGAGGAATCCCTGCCCAATTTTAGGTCAAGATTATGCCCATGTGACCACCGTATTGTCGCCATAACCCAGGGATAGGGAGAAAGTGTTTAGGTAATAATTTTTGAAAATGGCACAAAGTTTTTAGATGCTTTAACGATTTTGGCCATTACCATTAAAAGTCTAGCGTGAGCCTAGTTATTGCTGCTTTGAAAGTTAGTTTTCAACTTTTCACCATCTGTCAATGTCTGTTTCCCAATTTTCTTTCTATCCGTGAATTGTGTGCAAGTGAATCCTTGTTATTTTCCTCTCTTTCATTCTCTTCCTGTAGACATTTCCTTTACATCCTGGTCACGCCCAGCGGACATTAGCTAGTGGCGGCAGCAATGCCAACGAAGTCTCAGTTTATTATAATGGTACTGGTGGCCCGTCGCCAAAGGGCTACGATGTCGTGGACATTGACGAATACGGCGTGGTAAGAATCACGCTCATTGGGACGTGCACACATAATTTTAGAATTTTGTATGAACATTTTAAATGAAATATCATGGTATAGAAAACTATTAAAAGTACAGTCATTACTAACTCCCAGACAGAGAGCCATAGTCCAAGTCAAAGAGATTCAGATGAAGTTGTAAACAGGAACGTCTGTCAACAGTATTCCAAGTATTTAATGCACATACCTGTCACCATTATTCACAGTTGCTTATATTCAATGTATTTGGTGCAGGTGTTAGTCACCAATATTCAAGTTGTATCACCATTATTCAGAATATTTGTTGCACATATCATTCACCATGATTATTCACTCAGGATATTTGTTGCATATACCAGTCACCATCATTCAGGGTACTAGTGTTTCACAGTCACCAATATTCAGGATATTTGTTGCAGATACCAGTTACCATTATTTACTCAAGATACCTGTTGCATATATACCGTATTCGCCGTAATAACCGCCCAGGGCGCTTAGAAAAGTTTGGTTCGGGGGGGGGGCGCTTATTATAACCCGAGGCGGTTGAAACCCGGTCTCCGAAACAGGTGAAATCGGAAGCTAAGATTCATCAAATTTACGTTCTGTGACGTATCTGTAATCTATGAAAGACTTCCAACAAAACTGTGGTGCATTGGTATCAAACTTGCTGCTAAATTACGATCATTTTGCAGAAAATTGTGCTGAAATCCCAGCCGGGGCGAAAACTCACCGACTGACTGCCTAACTAAATCGCCGTCTTCGATAAAGCAATTTCAATGCTTGAATAAAAATAGTTTCAACTCAAGCAAAATACCTGAAATCCTCATTAAGTTTGATAAGTAGCGTCTCTAAGATTTTTTAAGTTCCTGTGGAGTCTGGATTTACGGCAGTTTTAAGTACAAATCTGCGCAACATCGTGCCATCTACATGTATGATCGGCAACACGGCGAGAAAAATGTCTGGACGAACACACATGTTGTTGTCACGTGATGTTTGTTTTGAAGTTCGTCTGCGAGTAAGCGAGTGCGTGCGTGTAACCAGAGTTCATTTGCCAAAGCAGAGACCGTCTTTTGGCCAGAGCCACGCAATCTAACGAGATAGATGTGCATTTCGTCTTAAGAAATTTGCACAAGCAGTAGGCCTAAACTGGAGCGTGTTTCATTCAGCACTTGCCGGTCTCGTGCTAAAAACGTTCAACATTTGTTTCGGTAAGGCCCATATTACCGTAATCGTTCGGGTTAACGCCCATGCTCAGTTAACCGCCCACCCCTACTTTAGGTGGATTTTCGATTTAACCGCCCACTGCTCGGTTAACCGCCCCCCTGCTATTTTTGAAGATTTCCAATTAAGCGCCCACCTCTCGGTTAAGCGCCCATCCCCTACTTTTGACGATTGGTGATTACCGCCCTGTGCTAATAGGAAACGCGAATCCCCGACCTTTTAGATTAAGATCGATGATAACATTGAGTGCAACGACGGCCTCAGAGACCGCGGTTTAGCAATGTGAATTATGATACCAGTAACAAATTATTGTAACGGGTCATCGATTAACTTCAAAATGTAATACTTGAACACTTTGTCACTTTCTTTTCTTCTCATGTTCGCAAACTTTAGGAACC
>NMRA01000309.1:407849-426034 GCA_002633005.1 Phoronis australis | reverse complement strand
AAGCGCCCATGTTCAGTTAACCGCCCCCCCCCGATTTCTTGAAATTTCACGTTTAAGCGCCCATGTCTGGTTAACCGCCCACCCCCGATTTTTTGGGTTCGCCAATTTAACCGCCCAGGGCGTTAACCCGAACGATTACGGTAGTTGCCGTGTAGCTGGATGCGTACGTAACTATCTGACAGTTTTTTTTTGGTGTAAGTGTGTGTAAGCATTCACTGTCAGTTGTCATTTTGTCGGATATTCGGCTTAAAAACACCAACTATGGTTAATCAAACAATCCATCCAGCAGACATGTTCTATAGTATTAGAAATTGTCGGAAATTAGGGCCAATATTCATTTCTTACCGATGCTATGCTACCCGTTTCATGAATGGATAGTTCCCGACTAATGTCTTTGATGACAGCTAGGTTCATATATGTAGCGCGCGCTTTCTGGCCACGTGTGTTCAACACCGAGTTATTTTTATTCATGAGACAGTCGATGTGTCTACTGAAAGGTCAGACCATAGTGGGACACGGTCGTCGCGAAAGTAGCAACGCTGTTGCATTCGTTTTGAAGCGCTGTGTTACTATGAAGTGTATAGTCACGGCTAAATACAAACGTAGCAGTGCCGCTGGTGGTCTAGAAGACCCGTGCAAAACTTTTTTGATAAATTGAAGACGTTACTGTAGCCGAGTTTTAGGACTGAAGGTACGTCATTGTTCGCATGCACACGTTCATAGACTGGGCGCTTATTTCAGCAAAGTCTGAAAACGCGTAGGGGGGGAGCTTATAGGGGCATGGGCGGTTATTACGGAGAATACGGTAAGCCACAATCATTCAGGGTACTAATGTTGCACAGCCACCAATATTCAAGATATTTTTGCGGATACCAGTCACCATTATTCACATTTTGTTGCATATACCTGTCATCATCACTCAGGGTACTAATGTTGCACAGTAACCAGTATTCGGGATATTTGTTGCAGATCCAGTCACCATTGTTCACTCAAGATATTTGTTGCATACATTCAGTCTCCATCATTCAGGGTACTCATGTTGCACAGTAACCAGTATTCAGGATGTTTGTTGCAGATATCAGTCACCCTGCTTCTGGGTACCTGTTGCATATACCAGTTGCCATTATTCAGGGTACTAATGTTGCACAAATGAGTCACCATTATTCAAGATATTCGTTGCATGAATCTGACCTTTAGTCAGAATGTTTGTTCCTCAGTCTGTCAGTGTCACCGTTATTGTGTAGTTGCATGAATGTGCCAATGTAATTTAAGGCATTTGGTGCCTTTATCTGTCTCCATTATGCAGGACATTTAGTAAAAGTCAGGAAATCGTAGTGAAATCGCTCATGGTTCTGAGTTATTAGACCAACAGCCATCAATTGGCTTTTTGTCGTGAAGTTTGAATCCATTTGGTGTATCCTGGATACTGTAATGCACAAGAAAATGTGGATATTAAGTGCATCTTCCCACCTTTTTATTCATTTATTTATTTGCTTGAGTCTATTGTTTAGCTTTAATATTATAATAGCGGTGAAGAAACGTTTCTTGTTGGGTTAATGTTTTATGTCCCACATATTTATATGTGGACTTAATATGCCATCATCCCTGTTCGTCTGTCTATCATTCGTCCGGCATCCATTCGGCGTCCGTCCGGCATCCACTGCCCTGTCTCCACATCCCTTTGACGTATGTTCATGAAATTTTGCTCATATGTTCTTTTCTTGGAGGGGACGGCATGAGCAAACGTTTGGACAGAATCGACTATGGGTGTGCCCCCTAGTGCCAGTTTTAGTTTTTACATTTACCTCTGTATCTTCAAGGCCCTCAACGGTTGTTCATAAAAATTTGGTGTATAAGCATCTATTAGTGAGATGATGCTATCTTCCTGTTTTCGGATGGATTTGAGGTATTTTACACCACCTGTTGGCCATTTTTGCTGTTTTTTGGCATCCACCCCTATATCAACCAAACTGCTCCAAGGGTGAATGTCAAAATTGGCGTGCATGTTTTTAGTGTGAAGAGGATGGCTGACGATGCTCTCCTGACGATTTTGACTACTGTGGTGCCTCCTAGTGGCAGTTTTGTTTTTTGCGCCCATTGCTATATCTCCTAAACCCTTTACAGGACGTTCACTAAATTCAGCAAGTATATTATATAAAGTTGTCAACGGACGACATCGACTTTCGGTTGGATCTGACTACCAGTGGGGTCTCTAGTGGCAATTTTAGTTTTTTACGTTTACCTCTGTCTTAAAAGTGTATTTATATGAAGTGAACAACAGACGACTACTTTTAGATGGATCCAACATACGCTGTGCCCCCTAATGGCAATTTCATTTTTTCCCATTTTCCTTTGTTTCACTGAAGTTCCTTATGAAATATAGTAAGTAACTGTCTATTAAAGAAGCGATGGCATTTTCTGGTTTTCAAATGGATTCAACATATTTTGCACCATCTAGTAGCCATTTTTATGATACAAATAAACAACTCTAGAATCACACTGCAGTGCATTCGTGGGTGCATTTCAATGCTCTGAATTGCTCTTGGTTTAGAAATTCTGGTTTCTGTTTCCGTAAAATAAATTAGTTCTATGTTTGATGATTTTAAAAGTTATCTGCTTACTAACAAGTATAGCTTCATTCCTGTGTGCCATTATGTATTGATTGATTGGTTGATTTAATCTATTGAACACTGATTTGCAATAACATCATTTATGCAATACACAGTAAATTACAATGCAATAAAACACAATACAATACTGATTAACTCAGACAGACTTGCAAACTACAGAAAGGATGTAAATCAGACTTTTAAATAAAAATAAGCTGAATATGACCATTGAGGTATGGACTACTGTTGCAATCATCGGCAGTGCTCTTGGTTGTAAGGCAACAATTAAATCTAACATTTGATACAGAAGTCACATAATGGAACAAAATGGACCAAGTTCTAAAGACGTATTAATCTTCCTAAGTACTTTTAAAATGCTTTGTCTATTGTCATTTTCAGCTGCCAATTTATGGCCACCTACAATCATCCATTACCTTCTTATTTTCAGATTGTGACAGAGAACTACGGAGCAGACGACACAGCCACATGTGCTCATCAATATCGCAGCAGCTCGCTACCAAGAAATGGTTCGGTACCCAACGGCAGTGTCAGGAAGATATCACAAGGAACGTTCAGTACACCCACCAGTCCCTCACGATCACCACGATTACCAAAGGCACGCGCAAGCACTGTTGGCATTGCTCAGAAACCCAGTTCCATCGACAACTCATCTCTAGTTTCTATCAATGCATTCAAGGTACTCATGGTCCTTTTAGTCTCTAATAGAAAATATGCCTATTTGGCAATATGTGCTTGCTTTAAACCTGGAACTATAAATCATGTTTTTGATGTCCAAAACTAAGGTTCTACACAGGCTTGTTTGCTATTCCAAGCTATGTCATCGCATTCTTATCCATTGTTTGAATTGATTACAAGAAAAAGCCTGGGATTCCTAGGCACAGTCATACTGCTTCGGTGGCTGAAACTAAATGTCCGTGGCAGTCAACAAAACGATCCTGTTCTGAAGGAATAGAGAAAGTGTTGAATGTTATGAATCATAGAAATGAGGAACAACATGGCAGTGATTGTTCACCAGTAAGTAGACTATATCACAATTTGAGCTTAATTTGAATTATACTGCTGTTTAGGTGGGTACTTTGACTAATGAGGGTGGTCGACTGAAGAAGGATACCATGTTGGTGCGAGGGCGTGACTTCGAGTTGGTCCCTGATGCCGTATGGAAGGCACTGTCTGCCTGGTACGGAGGTTCACCTGCTTTACCCAGATCTGTGAGTACACATTTAATGATGATGATAATCACCAATTTATACTTTGTAATTTTCATGATGCAGTGTCATTTATGAGCTCAGTGAATTATATTCGTGAATCTGTATGTTTAATAAGTGTTGATTTTAACCAAAATCTCTTCCAAGAATGTTGAGTGCTTATTAAGTAATATAACTATTGCCTTGGGATGTTCAATTTCACACAATGGCTGTTGTTAAATGTTTTGTTTTGGTTTTGCTTCAGTCACACAAAATTTAGTCGTGAAATAGCATAAGTAGACACTTGTTTTCCATTGTTATAGTGAGGTTGGAGTGAAACACATATGTGTTATTTTTGGCTTAATGAACTCCATTCTTATCTTATTTTACTGAAGCTAGCAATATTTAATCCACGTTAAGAGATTCTTAATACGTTGTAGTTTTAAAGTCTTGTTAATGCCTTCATCAATAAAAGCAAATTGGCCATAGCTATACGACTGTTATGCACCCACATATGCACATGGGTGCATTATGCCGTCATCCCCTTCCATTCGTCCATCTGGCGTCTGCTGCTGTATCTCCAAACCTTTGGATGGCAGTTCGGGAAAGTTTTGAAAGTATGTTCCTATTATGTACGGGACGTAATCGGCTAATGTTCAGATGGATCCGACTACTGGTGTGCCCCCTAGTGGCAATTTTATTTTTTCATGTTTTTCTTTGTATCTGCTTCCTTGTCGGTTTTCATAAAATTTGGCAAATAGGCATCTATTGACAAGATGATGCCACATTCTCACTGTTGGATGAATTTGACATATTTTGCACCACATGGTGGCTGTTTTTACTGTTTCTGAGTTAGTTTTTTAGTGTCCACCTCTCTGTCGTCCAAACTGCACTGAGGATGATTAAAACATTGGTTTATGTTCCTACTGGGTAGAGGATGGCCTCAAATACTATGGTTCCTCCTAGTGGTTGTTTTTGCATACACGGCTGTATCTCATGAACACCTTGAAGGCACTTTCAGTTGTTAAATTTGGCAATAGATGGCGTAGATTTTGGGACAAATCTGACTACTGTGGAATCTCCTAGCGGCACTTTTGTTTTTCTTGCGTTTGCCTTGTTATCTGCCAAGTTCCTTGATTGATGTTCATGAAATTTGACAATATCATCAGCCCTATTTCAGATGGATTTGACTAACATTGCGCCCCCATGTTGTGTTTCTATTGTTTTTGTGTCTTTTATTTTCTGCCTCCCTATCTTCCGAACTTTTGAAGAATCATGAGGAAAAGTGGCTTGTATGTTTCTATTCTATTGAGGAGAGCATTTCTGACTTCCTTTGCATCCTTTAGAGACTTTTATTACGTTTACTAGCATTGCTGTGTACAGCGGGAATGTTTGAAATAATGATCATCTCTTGTATCTGCGCTGTATGCAATGCACACAGTGGTTGCATTTCAATCTCCCTCACATTGCTTTCTTATGACTCACATTCTTCATTTACTATGCTGCTTCAAACCACGGGCGTGACTGTTTTGCAGGTGATAATCTCTAGCCATGATGACACTGCAGACATCGAGCTATACCCTCGTCTGGTGCGACTACTGCGTCATCAACTGCCCAATCAGAGAACTCCTGCCTCAACTTCGACCTTTACTGGAATGATGTCAGGAGTTGGTGGTATGGCTCTCAGTGAGTAAAATGGTTTTAGTAGTCAGTTTTGGGATAAATGCTTTGACAATAAATTTTACGCAAGAAATATCTTATGAAATCAAGCTTATTAAAGGCATGGTAGTCATGGTAACTTAGACTGATGAACACCGCTGTTTTACCATTTCCTTTAGTTGTTTGTAATACATAGGTTCCATCGTAAGACTGTTTTTATTTGTGAAGACGTCCCATCACTCATTTCCTGTTCCGAATACTGACGAAATATCTGTTATGTGCAGAACTAAAGATAAACATAAACAAGACCATATTTTATTGTATATAACAAATACTTTTGCAAACATTTTTCCAAAACTTGAAAAAATCACATAAACAAATGAAACACATTCCATCTTGTATAACGAGACCAACATGAATGTTCTGGTTTGACAATATGGAAGTTTTTCAAACTCAGCAAACAGTGTGCTTGGGTCTCTGTATTCAGAACATACTAATTCCTTGCAGACACCATCGGCATCCATTCCAACCCAACCACGCCACGACGGTACCTGGCCTACATAGCGTGCTTCAGTCGGCAGCACACACTGCGACAAATCAACGACTTCCTCTGCAACAGGTTGAGGATCTGTAGAGAAGACATGCGTCTATGGAAGTTTAAGGATGAGGTGAGATCTGATGGGACTTGTTGACTGAAAGTTGACCAGCTGTGAGTTGACTACCATGATTGTATTGTTGACAAAGCTTTTACGAAAAGCAAATTAATGTCAGTCGACGGGTGTGTTTGCAAATCAAGCACATGCTTTGTCTTACTCCTGCCAAATGTGGCTGTGGGTAAAGCCAAAAATTTCTTTTGTTGTGAAGTGAGTCATCAGAAGAGATATTGGGAGTACACTAACTTAACAGTATGATAAGTCAAGGACCACAGAAGGTTTGTGACTAGTTGTGTTGTGCATCTGCCCAACTCATAGCTTGGTTATCTTACAGTACATTGCTGAAATTCTCTATAGACTAATTTTGAGTACGTGAAGGTGCTTATTAGTTCACTGGGGTTCAATTTTTACAAATCCATTATTGACTTGATCCCTACCAAGCTTTAGCATAAACTGGGATTTCTGCTTTTTTTCATCATCACAGTCATAGCTTAGGCATCTTTAGTAACTGAGTGTTTTTTAATTGGTGTTCTTGGCTCTATATGCAAATAATTCATCATGCTTTGTGTGTACTGTGGTTTTGGTCCTTATCTGGTAGGCTATCCCTTGTGAGCTAGCAACTGTTTGTGGTTTTGTAGCAAAACATGACATTATTGGAAGACGAAGACATGACAATGGAATCACTTGACATAGAAGACAACTCTCAGTTGCTGATTGAAGGTAGCGTAGACTTTGAATAAGCGCGTAACCACAGATATGTCTATAATATTAAGGCATATATGGTGCAATATGTCTATAATATTAAGGCATATATGGTGGAATCTTCCAAGTCTGTGAACCTCTAGATTTGTTTAACTGATATATGGATGCAGTTTTTATTTCATTTCTTCAGATCACCCTGTCATACAACGTTCATGGGAGATTGTAACTAACATCTATTTACTTTACTTTATGATGTACAGCAACTAATGTGTTGCTCCAATCTCACTTCTGGGTATTGTTTAGTTGAGTGCCAGCTAGCCTGTGATTGGTTGAATGCCAGCTACCTATGATTGGTTGCTATCTGACATTTAATTGTGGTCATGTTCACTGTGAATCGAATGACTCTGGAAGCCCCTTGCCTTGCGTATGTTGGGTAAGAATGAGGTATGTTCTAGAAATTGAGATAAGCTCCTATGTTCTTATGTATATTATCAATAAATAATGCTAGCCTAGAAACCATGGGTTATGGTAAGCATTTTTATATTGACCTAAATATCACTAATCTACACTCTTGTATACTAGCCACAATGTCAGCTTGCTAAATATGACCTGACAAAATTCCCAGGTGGCCTAAAGAAAACTGAGGTCGCTAAACCTTGTTGGCAAGAGCCAAAAATGACTTCCTTTTGTTTACCTCCTGTAGTATTTTGCGTGCGTGCTCGGCTGTGGCGTGGCGTCTTCGTGGCGGCCTCCGATTTTTACCAGGTTGCCAAATGAAATCTCACCTGCTGGTCCTCAAATCCACCCCTGTTGTGATATGAATGGTCATTACGAATATATCTTCTTGTTTTAGTACGAAACAGAGATCTCACGTGGCCTGAAGAAATTTCACAACTAGCTAAGAACAAAGATCAACCAAAGAAAACAAGTAGGTGTACTTGTTTATTCTTTCTAATATCTAGAAGTTTGCTTAGGATTTGCTTTTTCTGTTTCATGAATGAGAGATAAAAAGAATCAAATGATTTACGGAAAAGTAGCCTCTAGTTGTACTTGAAATAATTTTAAAACCAAAGTACTTGCATTTTCAGCTTACTTAAGTCGTTCAGGACTTATTGTTTTTTGTTTCAGTTACTACACAGCGTGGTGCAACAGGTTTAAACAATCTTGGGAATACTTGTTTCATGAACAGTGCCATGCAGTGCGTCAGCAACACGAAGCCAATGACAGCTTACTTCACTGGTGGCATGCATCTCTACGAGTTAAACAGGTACGGCTTGAACACAGTTTCAAAGCTGGTCTTCTTATGTAAGAGAAAAGGAGATTTCTGTTTGTGTCTGAAAAGATTCCGTTGCAATGGATATGTTGCAAGTAATAGCCTTTTTCTGGTGTAGTGGCGGCATAACAATGATGATGGTAATAGTGGCCGAAAGCTCACTTAGTGGTTACATATAAAAAGACACCTATTGTCATGTGACCCATTTCACTGTCCTTGGAAAATTGTTATTGCCACTGTCATTATCTCATCACTGGGCATGCTCTGTGCACACAATTTTGGATTTTTATATTGGCGTCAGGTGTCTGGCATCTAGCGCTCACAGCTGTGTTTCCTAAACTCACAAATCTTAATGAGCTTTAGCATATGTGTTCATAGAAGATGAAGACGGATGACAACAAAATTTGGATCAATTCAACTACTGCTGTGCCCCCTAGTGACAATTTAATTTTTTTACAGTTTCCTCTGTATCTTTGGAATTCTTGAATAGATTTTCATGAAATTTGGCTAATAGGTTTCTATTAAGCAGGTGACGAAACCTTTCCAGTTTCGGATGGCTTTGATGATTCTGCGCTGCCCTGTGGCCATTTTTTAAACTTTTCGAATCATTATGAAAATTGGCAGGTGTGTTCTTGATGAGAAGACGGCAACTGACATTGATTTTCGGATGTGTTTCTCTACTCGGGCGTCCCCTAGTAGGGATTTTGTTTTTTGTGTCAGCGACTGTGTATCCGTATCTCTTTGCAAGAACTTAGTGACATTTGGCAGATGTGTTTCTATGAAGCTGACTACAGGTGATGACAAGTTTCAGACCAATCCGACAATTGGTATGCCCCCTAGTAGCAATTTTATTTTTTTACATTTTCCTCTGTATCTTCGGAGGTCCTCAAAAGATTTTCATGAAATTTGGAAAAATGTTTTTAATAAAAAGGTTGGATGGATTCGATGGATTTTGTGCCACCTTGCGGCCATTTTTTGCCATTTTTGCGTCTGTTTTATGGTGTCTACCTTTCTATCTGCCATACTACTCAAAGGATCATTATGAAAATTTACAGATGTGTTCCTGACGAGAAGGCCACGACTGACGTTGACTTTCAGACGCATCTAATTTCTGTGTCGTCCCCTAGTAGCAATTTTGGTTTTTTTGCGTCTATGGCCGAATTTCCTTAAACCTTTGAAGGAGCTTTATGAAATTTAAGAGATGTATTTCTGTGAAGCTGACGAGAAATTGTAATTTGTGTTGAACAGATCCAAATACCAATGTGCACCCTATTGGCAAATTTTTCATGCTAACTTGTCTCTGTATCTTTGGGTTCATTAATGTATTATCAAGAAATTCAGCAAATAGGTTTCTATTAAGGAGATTATAATGCCTTCCCATTTTCAGACAGATATGATGTTATCTGCTCCACCTCTGGTGGGTACTTAAAAATTTTAGTTGATGTTTTTGATGTCTGCCTCTCTATCTGCCAAACCACTCGTGAAAATTGGCTGATGGGCTCCTATGGAGATGGCAACACACATGAAACTTTCAGATTATATTCTTTTATCCATGCTTCTCCAAAATGCTGATAGGAATCGTTTTTAAAATGTTAGAATTTTGCGCGGGGGACTGTCAAAAATTAAGTTGTTATGAGTTTCATTAAAAAAAATTGAAATTTGCATAGAACAAAAACCTAATTTTGATCTAGAAAACTGTAACAGTGTTTTTGAGATTTCGTCTTGAACATTGCTAATACATGAAATTTGGACATGTTATTGACATCATTATTTTGCTATTGATGCACCTTAGTTTCTGTGTTTGCTAAATTTTACAGGGAAGACATGGTCACATGATCCAATTAATGGTACAGTGGTAAAAAGTAAAAAAATTCTGACTTTCTACATTCAGAAAACATACACTTTTTCTACTAATATTAAATATTAATAGTTTTGTAGTTATTTGGCTGCACAGATTTGTTAGTAAGGTTCTTCACATTAACCTTAAGTTAATATCTGCTACGTTCATTACTTGGCGAAATAAATTTCGCCAAGTATGTTGCTCTGTCACTAAGTTTTTTTTTTGTTTGTTCGCACGATACAGGTCGCCATTTTTGACCGATCATCACGAAATTTTTTCATAATACGTAGTTCCGGAAGTACTGGAAGCCTATTGTTTTTCGTCAAAATCGGATTCAAGATGGTGGCTGTGGCGGCCATTTTGTTTTCATTTAAAGGTTCAAATGCTTCTAGAGGCTACAATATTTTTACATAAAAGGCTAAAAATCGGCACAGTAAATGGACCGGAAGTTTGCTACAAGTATGCCGGAAATTGTTTACTTCCGAATAAAGATGGCGGAAATATCGGCGATCACGCATGCGCACCTCGATTTTGGCCTAAAAACGTTTTCTCGTGTAGAGGGCACATTATAAGACCAATTCCTTTGAATTTTTACAGGTATTAGTTTTTTATGACATTCTATTATGTAAAGTCAAAAAACCGGAAGTTGCTTTCAAGATGGCGGATCTGGCGCATGTTGACCCATTTTCAGTCGTGCTGTAGTGCGATTTTAAACGGGAAGAGAAAAAGACCTGATTTTTTGCATGTGGAATCTTTGAAGTATATTCTTTCAATTTTTTCTCAGACTTACCGTTTTCGAGTTATTTGACTTTGAATTTCTTTAAAAAAATGAAAAATTTCATTTTTTTGAAAAATTTACGGAATTAGGCGATACCATCAGTTTACATAGAGTTTTGAACGGGCTTTCAGAAGATGTTTTCCATGTTTCGCTAGGATGTCTACTTTTTGTTTCATGTGTTGGTCAGTGGATGCTGTTTTTACAATCTGCCTTGCACCAGTTAGTATTTGGGCTGAAGGTCAGTTTATTCCCATTGGCTGAGGGCCTTTGTAGCTTTGGCTCATGTAGTGACAACTTATCTATACCAATCAGTTCTTTCCATAGCCAGAAATTGGTTGCAATCTCAGCAAGGTTCTAGTTGAGACCCAACTTAAAGTGTATAGTTGTCCAATTCAACTTTATGTTTTTGATATTGAATATCACTGAAGGTTGATGCATTGGGGTTCAAAGAACAATGCTGTTGATTTGGCCACTTTTACATGGTGAGGTCTGAATTACACAATACTAATTAGCAGTAAGCATGTCATCGATTGCTACTCAATTCATTAGTTTGTTCTGTTGTGTTGTAGAGAGAACCCTCTAGGCATGAAAGGTCATATTGCTCAAAGATACGGTGATCTAGTCAAGGATTTGTGGAGTGGCACGTCAAAGACAGTGGCACCACTGAAACTCAGGGTGAGACTTCTTCACACAATCTGAATGTATATTAAGTATGATGGTAATGTATATTAAGTATTCTAATATTGTGCATCGTTGGGCAGTTTAGTTTATATTGATAAGTATAGATAAATATTGATATACAAACCATAAATAATTTTAAAGTGTGCAATAGAGAGAGCCATGTGTTAGTGAAGGCAAATGAGCAGACGTGTGTGCACCAAACATTGATTGAAAACAAACTTGACATTAATGTGATTAGTGCGCCGTTATGATGTCATAAGGTGAGGTTAGGCGGAAATTACTGAGTGAGTTTATTTCCCATCGCATGACTTACTATACTAAAGACGCACGTGACTTGGAAAGATTTTATTTCGTAATGTGATTAACATTTTTTATTGCTGTTAAAATGAAATTTTTTTGGAACAAAAAAGATGCCTGTCTTGATAATAAAATTTGAAGATTAACATTTTATAAACGGACCTAGGGCAATGGGAAACCAAGATATTTTAAGGGTGGCCTAACATAATTTTTGATTTTTGAAGATTGCCAGTTTGAGGACTTAGCATCTGCTGAGCTTGTTGACAAGTTGATATTGTTTCAGTTTAAAGTGTGTCTCAATGTTGTTGTTATTTTACCTTTTAGTGGACGATTGGTAAATATGCACCACGTTTTAATGGCTTCCAACAGCACGACTCGCAGGAGTTTCTTGGTTTTCTGCTCGACGGCTTACATGAAGATCTCAATCGGTAATGTGTGCATTATCATAATGTAAAACATATTATGTTAATACTTTAATTGATTATAGCTTATGCGTTCTGTCACGAATTGATCTGCGTACAGATGTGCAAGATGGTGTCTTCCAAATTAACCGCTCACACTCTCTTGTGCACTACGTGATTGATTTCGTCAGATTCGCCGCTCGTAGATTACTTTGGGGACTAGACTCTTAGCTTTTTTGGCTTCTGAGGAAGAACTGAACTTGGTCACAGATCTCCACCAACCATTCGAACATTGCGGAACCCTATTGATTTCTGTTGAAGTTGCTACTACTCCTTAAAGTCGTTGAGAGATGATGAGCATGACATCATTTTGACCTCTTGACCTCAGCCCAGGAAAACTTACTAAAAGTAAACAAACCACGGAGCCTCAACAATGAAACTCAGTTTTCTCTTGAAATAGCAAAAAATGGACAAAATTGCTCTTGGTGATGAATTTATACCCTTGGTATGTAAATGTTATTGGCTTGTTTTGACATAGAATTTCATTTTGTAAGCATTGGCGGTTAGCTTGGAATTGACTTGCTGATCAATTTGGATAATTATCCAGTTCTCAGTGACATGGGTTCACTGCAAAACATTTTTTTTTTCTTTGAATGTGGTATTGTGGCTATTGTTTAATGAAGTTGGGTATATGTCTGTCATTCTTGTATGTCTAGCTAAATGCTAAAAACTCTTGATCTGGGCTAGCACTGTTTTACATTAATTTTGCTTGACCTAATTGTAGAGTGCACAACAAGCCATATGTGGAGTTGAAGGACAGTGATGGAAGGGCAGACGAGGAAGTAGCCAATGAGGTTTGTTGTTACAAAATTATGACAAATGGTGTAGAGAGATGATAGACAAAGTTGGTAATTTGGTTTGTTGTTTCAAAACAATAACAAAATATTGTACAGAAAGGATTACAATGGACAAAATTGGTAATGGGGTTTATTTTTGCAAAATCACAATAACTTGGTGCAGCAAGAAGGTTACAGTTTATAGGCCATGTTGGGGATATCGTTTTTTTTATTTCAAAACCATAACAAAATATTGTACAGAAAAGTTACTTTATAACGAACAAAATAGGTAATGGGGCTTGTTGCAAAATCGTAATAAATTGGTGTAGTGAGAAGGTACTGTAACAGTTTACAGAAAAAGTTGACTATTCTGTTTTTTGTTTCAAAATCGTAACAAATTAGTGCTGAGGAAACATAATATAGAATGTTGTTTGCTGTTACAAAATCATGATGAAGCAGTTTAGAGACAAGATTATAATAGAAACAATGTTTTGAAATCATAACAAACTGTGTAGAGAGAAGACTGTAGTAGATGAGACAGAGTCAGCAACAGAAAATTAACGCAACACCATTGCATAATAAATGTCGGTCTACCTAACCGTACCAACATGATGTGTGGATAATAACAGATAAATGGAATTTTTGAATCCAGAACTGTGAGACAATTCAATAAACCTTTAACTACTACTCGAGGAATTAACACTTTTTGATTGTCTCTGACGACCTTGTTGTTACAGGCATGGGAGAACCATTTGGTCCGCAACAAGTCCATTGTGGTGGACTTATTTCATGGTCAGCTCAAGAGTCAGGTGCGCTGCATGGAGTGTGGTCATGTGAGCGTGCGCTTCGACCCGTTCACTTACCTGTCTCTGCCTCTGCCCATGGAGAGCTGTATACACTTGGAATTAATCGGTACGTTTGCACTGGAATAGCTAGAAAGAAGATGAAACGCATTTGCCCCTTAATCTTGCAATCTTAAGTTCAAATGTTGGACTTATCAAGATACCCAGTTTGCGCAAATATTGAGTAGAAATTTGTCTTACAACTGGTCCACGATATAAATAAGTAGTATCATCCCTGCAACAATTTTATTTCAGTTTTTGTCTTAGTTATCTGCCTTATTTTAGTTTGTATGTTTGTCTGTCTTACATTTTTGTACTGTTGTATTGTATTGTATTGAATTTTTCAGTGTCGATGTTAAATTATTAATCAATAAATCAATGAGAGTGAAGCCAGAGTGAAGTTGTGGCCTATATTGTAAACCAACGGCCCGTTCCAAGTGACTTGGCTAACTAAAGGCAAATCTTAAATTTGAGACGATTTTAAGTTAAAACTTCAATTTGTCTTAAGACCCTTACAAGAAAGTGATCAAAGTTTGAGACTTAAGTCAAAAATAAACGTAAGTCAGTTTCTTGGAAAGGGCCCCTAGACTGTAACTGCAGAACAATAGGTGGCGTTGTATATCTTGTACCCAGATAAGTACTCAAATTAGTGCTGCATAGTTGCACAGTCTTCATTGTGCTGAGGTTTGCAGCTATACTAGCGCTAGCTAGGTGGTTAAGGGAAGCCATGGATCCAAATCAACCTCCAGTTAAGTTGCGTTCATGCTTTTGTTCATTTTTCTCTAAGTATGCATGATTGGCTCACAAGTTTAATGTAAATTTACATTGCAGTGATTAAACTTGATGGCTCCGTGCCTGTCAAATACGGCATCCGGTTAAACATGGACGAAAAGTACAAATCTCTAAAGAAGCAACTCTCTGACCTGTCAGGCATTCCAGCTGAGCAGCTGTTACTAATTGAACTGTTTGGAGCAACAATTAAGGTAGGGGGCGCTAGCTGTCTGTTTCCATTGCAGTTTGTTTGCGTTGTAGTATGTTTGATTTGAATGCTGGATGCGTGGAATCTTTGATTTCTTTCAGTTGTAAGAATGAGTGTGTCTGATAATGAGAAGATGAAGCAGTAAATACGTTTATTTTTATATAATATTATATAGTTCCACCCATTTCACAGGAACAAGGGCAGGTCGAGAGGAAACCAGCAAAAATTGTGTAGCTGTTGAAAAAATTTCACCAGGTTATTTTATGCAAAACCAATCTTCATGATTTTTCAGTCGTCACTCTGTTTAAGACCACACTTAATTGAACTTGTTTAATGAAGGAAATTAATCACTACGAAGGTAGGTAGCAAAATTAGGTGTCCATGTGTTTTTTATGTAGTGGAAGGGAATTAAGTTTCTTTGAGAGATACTTAGCAGAGGCTGATAGTGAGCCAAAGGTCATGCGTGGTTATACTTTGCATTACTATTATCATAAAATCCCTCTTAGAAGTCGTTGTATGCATCCAAAATGAGGGAAGCCCCTGTTTACATGGTTAGGGAAGTTTATTCACTAAGGTCTCTGTTGTTAAGATTGATGTGCATCAGTACTCTGATGTTGTATCTGATTTGTCAATGACAAGGTAAGGTAACCTCATGACCTTTAGTGGGCGTGGTTGTGTTAATGACCTGGTTCTCTGCTGTCTTTTGTATCATACTGGCAATTAACTGGGTAATTGATACAAAGTACCTTGGGATCTTGCTTGCTGTGTCTAACCTAAGCGAGACCATGGACTGCAAAATATTTAGACGCATTTGTGTTAAATTTGCCTTCAAGTATGTTACTAATTGAATTCAAATTAGTCCTTAAAACTTGACCTTTACATTTGTGACGTGCTTGCCATAACGGTTGCAAAAATTACTCTGATAATTACAGCACTGTTTAGTAAATTCTTGATTTTAACAATTGGAGTGATGTAATGTCTTTTACACGTTTTCAGTTTTCAAGAGGACTGTTTTTAATGAATGATGAATTTCTTGTTAAAATTTCTTGTTCTTTGGTGACCTTAAGGGCTAAAACATAGACATCTTACCATTTAGATGGTTCTCAATTTAGGAATACTGTGTTAATGGTAGCGTTGCTTTCATTGACGTGGGTCTCAAACTTCACAACATACTCAAAAGTTTATTGCTAGTCCATGATTTGAAATGCCTGTAGGTTGTGTCTAACTAAATAAATGATGTCTTGGTGATAGTACTTACCAGGAAGCTACTTTTGGCGAACTCTGCATTTGCCTAATGACGTTATTCTGAATGGGAAAATCCTTCACCAGCCTTCGGGCTCATCATGTCACTTGCTATAATTGTAGTTTTATGTAGTTTGAGCTATTGAGAGTCTTTCAACTCAGCCTGGATGGAATGCTAGTCTCTTGCAGTTACACTTGTCGCCGTAGTATATGTTTTCACGTAAGTTTGGCATATGCTCATTCCTCAAAAGATTACAATCGTTACATGCCAACATTTTCGCTGGTCATCTGTGGAGGTACAAAAGCACATTGGATGATTGATGTAGTTTTTGAAATGTAGGGCGGCTAACACACTTCTGAGTCCAGTAAGACAAGTGAAGAATGTTTTACTGCCGTTCACTCACCTTTTTATTTGGTTTATGTCTGAATCGCATCTCAGTGTTCAACATTAAATCTTTATTCCTATCAATACGACTAATGGCAAACTAATTTTAATGTGTAGTAGTGATTAGCCTGGCAACAGTGTAGGGTTAATGACCCACAGTTGCACAGCATTGTGGGTAAATACTGTTGAATCAAAGAGGGCACTAGAGTATTTCAGGCAGTAGCAGTTTGTTATTGCATGCGTTCATGCTATGACCCCACAGGAAACACTTACCTAAAGCCGATATGTTTTTGTGCTTACACTGGACTGTGTACATTTATATACTGTATATATTTTTGTTGTGTAAATGCAATTACACTCGGGTGTAAAGCTACACTGTCTCATTTACCCATTCCGAGGTCAGTGCTGTAGGCAAACTTATGGCATTTCCACTTTAACTCAGCTTTTTGTTTCACTTTGCCAAAGTTAATTATTCATGCTGAATTTCCAAAAGCCAGTGCTTGGTGGGCATGACTAAGGTGTCTTGTGTTTAAATCAGTAATGAAATAGAGTCAGTAATCATACTCCAAACAAAGAATAATCGAATACTGGAACCATACTGTCAAAATAAAAATCGCGAACAATATTTCAGGTGCACTCATTGATACGTGACTTTCATCAATACCACTACACTGGCGCAATTGGGAAATCCCAAATTTATAATTCAAATGATGGCCTTGTGGAAATTTTGCAGAGCTTGATCAAGTAATCGTCTGTGTCTGTGCTGATTTCTCACATGCATTTTAAGAACAGGATAAGAGTTGCTTTTGCAACTCTGGGAAGGTTACCAATAGTTCGGTTTCCTGTATCCGTTCATTATGACTTGGCTCAAACTGTCCTGACTGGTGGATTGTCTTATTCGTTTGTAATACAGCCGAGCAATATTTGGCAAAATGAGTTGGACAACAGAAGGGCATCTACTATTTGACAATTTTTAAACCACTCTTCGTCTTCACAATGTTCTTTCTTAATTTTTCCTTGACGTTTGCGTGGTAGTTCCAAGAGGAATCCCTTGAGATGCTCTCCCCTCAGAGCTACCCACTGTAAGGCATCTGTTCTCAGAATCTCCTCTTCACGACAACCATTTTCATTGTTGACGTTGGATGCTTTGAATATCTTGTCATTGCTCAGCTTGATTATAACTTAACAGTTTGTTTTCCACATTTGCTTCAGTTTTCCCTGCTTTGTCAGTTATCGACATTCGAGAAAGATGTGGTTTCCTATAGATTTCCTGACTGTAAAGTCTGTTCCTGGCGTTGAATCACACAAATTCTATGGAAATCTCATTATCAGGTATTGCATGAGATTAATCAGTGTCGGAATTTGTGAGTGGTTCGGTGAGATTCATATTTCCAGCGTGTTCCAAAATGATAAGTGGGTATTTTCATTCTTTAACTTGTCAACACGGGACATCATAAGACAGTTTTTAGCTTTTACGCGAGTACGGTAAAGTCGCGTGATTTTCGGACACTGAAAATTAATTCCAACAGAAAAAATTCATTCTTGGACGAATCTCGCGAAATATCATTTTGTGGTGTCCGAATTTGGCGAACCTCCAAATTTGGGTTTCCGCTAGTGTCCGAATTTAGTGGGTGTACATTATTTCGATGAGCGGTCGTAGCATCAACAATGCTGGCTCGGTCATTTGATAGCAGTATAATTGCAGGTAAATGAGACTCAAATGGTCTGAGCGATTAATTTTTGAAAATCTGGCTTTCCCAATAAGAAATGTGCGCCGTCGACGCACAAAGACCGTTCCCAACA
>NMRA01000309.1:354681-404390 GCA_002633005.1 Phoronis australis | reverse complement strand
CGGGAGTTGCGTCGATCCCAAATTACCGTATCTAAAATTTTCCTTGTCCGAAAGTCGCGGGACAAAATTCTGATGTTTATGACAATGTCCGAAATTCGAGGATCTTTGAAAAACAGTTTTTGGACCTTGTACGAATTTCGTGGACTATGAAAAACTCATTTCGTAAATATTTATTCTTGGTCGAAAATGGCGGGCCGTCCGAAAATCACGCGACTTTACCGTACTGTTCAGCTTTCTCCATTACAACTTATTCCCATTTAGTCCCTATTCCAGACTCCAAACTACATTTTTTTCAGAGGCCTGATATCAATCTTTCTTTTGTTAAGCTCCAGCCTCGTTCTTTTGTTACATGTCATGAAGTAAATGCCAGTTATCTTCCATGCTGACTTGACATCGCAGTTTTGGGGAACATTGGCAATGGAGGAACATCGTAAGGAATTGGGTCTTTTGTAGCAACAGCTTAAAAGTACATAGTCACGCCCGTTTTTGATACTTAGGACTGTCGCTATTCTCTTTGGCGACTTTGTAGTGGTGCACGTGCGCAAGTTCCCACACTTTGGAGTGCATGTTACCTTGACACCAACATGTGACTGACAGGTGACTCACACGTAGGCCCTACGTGCGTGCTGAATCCCGCCGCTATCTTTTGCCATAAAAAAACGAGGTGCATATATCGAAAGAGGCCGTTATATTACTTGATGGCATTTATAAATCACGATTGTCAGCCGACTGAGACATTGCGCGCTAACAGCCTGACTGAACAGTGCCGCACTGCGATTTTGCAAGTGATGTAAATAGGATAATCTGGACATCCTGCATGAAAAATAAATGTTTTTCCACCACGAAGTTTGGTAAGGTGATCGTTTAAGAATGAATTGAAACATCGCTGTTTTGTGGCGTTTTATCACATATTTATGCCGTGGCTCGAAATTTTATCGTTGATTCTTGTCTTAGGCCTACTTCTTTGCCGAGCATGTTTGGCGCAACGGCAAGTGAGCAATGCCGGGCTGTCGAAATAAAACAGCTAGCCGCAGAACCATATGCTGAAAATGTCATTGAGTCACGGAGTGTCGACATCCCAAACACAAAAAACATCTGAATTAAGTTTATCAAACTTTTATTACAACTAATTTTAAAACTGCTCTCTGACTATGAACTTGACAGCTAGTACGAGACTGTAACCATAAATTTGATGTCTGCTGTGACCTCTGCAACACGTGAAGCTTGCACGCGCGCACTTTAGCAAGGTCACATCTTGAAATATTTGCAATCCAAGTAGAGGCTGCGTGGTCTCTGGTCGTCTGCGCTGCACAGGACAAAGTAACAAGACCGCAGGATGGCACGGGGCTATTACTCAGCAATTCTGTAAATTTAATAGTGAATAACTAATCTGAGGGCAAGAGAACCTTTGTTGAGATCATCCGCTGTTATGACATTTTCCCCGTCATGTGGCGACGTGACGATAACGCTCTTTGAAAAGTGCTACGCGTTCCGAGTGCGTGTGTGGTGTGGGGACTTAGATCACGAGATCAGATTAACCGCCCAGGGCGGTTGTCTGTCGTAATAAGCGCCCATGTTCGGTTAACCGCCCACCCTGGATTTCTTGAAATTTCACGTTTAAGCGCCCATGTCTGGTTAACCGCCCACCCCCGATTTTTTGGGTTTGCCAATTTGACCGCCCAGGGCGTTAACCCGAACGTTTACGGTAATGCATCGTTCCTTTGTTTATTCTAAGCATATCCTGGAAGTTTTTCAAAATCTCACCACAAGCTTTTATGTAAAAAAACATAGCTTTATCTTCCATGAACTGCAGGTGTGTAATGAAGTGCTGAACTACATTTTGTGCTGCAACTTTCTAGACTGGTAACAAGTAATTGGATTTAAGCTCACTCGATTTGTTCATTTTGATTGATTGAGCGATTTTTATTTGTATCACAAATGTGTACATTGTGCTCTGTAACACTTGAACACAATTGTTTATTAGAAAAACCAGTAGAAAAGCTTGTGCTTGCAGTTAATTTGATTGCGTTTAATGGATGCGCGAATAACATGATATAGCTTAGATGAAATCAGGGTTGATATTAAGGATTAGTGTAGTAACAAACTTTTAAGACTTATAAAAATTGGATGGTATTGATTTTTCTTGTCATTTACGGTTGTGTTTAAGGGGAAAAGTCTCTTTTGTTATTTGGTCCTCGATAGACGTTATTGTTATTCTCATGAGATAAAGTTAATTTCAACTATAAAAACATTTTACAACAGTTTTGGCTTTTGTTCTCGCTCTTGTTCAACAACTGTAACTATTTAGACTTGGAGCAGTAATGTATTGTTACCTTGCATTGTTTTAACTTACATTAGAAACAGGAATTCTGTTATCAGTGACCATTAAATTCACATTAAGTTGATTAAGGTTATCTCAAACCTTATTTAGTGGCCTCCATTCAAACTCGTATGTAAAAAAAACTAGTCTTTGTCAACTAGTAAAAGTATATATTTTCTGAAAGAAAAAAGATCAGATAATATCAAAATATGTTTATATTTATGTTCCATTATTACTATTATTACTAATACTATTGTTATTGTTATTGTCATTATTATGTAACACCTTTTTAAGTCAAAATTTCATTTTTAAAAAGGTGTATTCGTAGCAAAATAACCTCTCGGTTGCTTTTAAAGAAACCTTTTTTAAATGAAAACCAGTTTAATTACCTCAAAAACGCTATTAGGAATTTTTGATTAGTCTTTTCATTTGGTTTATATGACAATTCAACTCGCAAAACGTATGGTATTGTAAAATATGGTCGTATTCGCAAAAAACAATCCTGCATATTAAAAGATCTTTACATTGTTTTTGAGATTGATGAATAAATATTAAATTTGGAAAGTTTCAACGAAATCCACAGAACCGTTTTTGAGAACTTGTGTTTCTAGGTTCAAATTAAGTCGATTTGCCGAACTGAAGCCGAGAAAAAGCTGATTAAATCGTGAGGAGTGTTTTGCTTAAGTGAAACTGATAAATATGATTCTGTCATCAGAGGGGCATCTCAAAACCCCTTTCATCGTGTTCATGTTTGCATAAAATGTAATCTGGTATCAATAATGGTAGTTGTAGTACTAACTAAAATGAAAGCGCTCGAAGGAGCAACACTTGGCGAAATTGACGGAAAAGAAGCAAAGATGATGATGATGATGATGATGACGATGATAGCAATCATATGACGAATGAAGATGTCAGAAATAAGTAAGAAATGCAGTCTTGTTCAATAGAAGGTAAACCAACAAAAGTGCAGCAAAAATCAGTCAACAAAGGAATAGTGTCGTCAGAAAATCCCGGATAAATCGCAAGCAAGACGTAGTGACAAAATGAAAAAACATCTGAAAGCCCGTACAAAATTCTAACAGAGTGGTTTCACAAAAGTCCACAAATTTTTGGAAATTTTTCAAATTTTGCACTTTTTTGAAATTGAAAGTCAAATAACTCAAATACGGTAAGTCTGAGAAAAAATGTTCAAGTTCATTTGAATCTGAATTCAAAAATAAAATGGCTGCTACGTCTGCCATACTGACTTCAATCATGATGAAAAACAAAGGCTTCCAGCTCTTTCAGAACTACATGTTGTGTTTAAATTTCGTACCGAGAGGATGAAATTTGCAACCTACTTGGCAAAAATAGTTCACCAAGTAATAATGAACCATACGAATATGGGCTTTAGTTGCCAGGCAAAACATCATAAAGAATTGCTATTTGACAGCAACTGTAAGTGTCATCTGTAATATGCTTAGACACTTTGTAATCAAAGGATTTAAAGAAAAGAAAGAACATCATTTAATCATGGCAGTGCCTTGCGCGAATGCATTTTCGTGACTTCATCAAATTTCACTCTTTTTTATGCGCCCACATATTTATATGTGGACGAATTATGCCGTCATCTCCATCCGTCCGTCCATCCGTCCGTCCGTCCGTCCGTGCGGTGTCCGTCCGTGCGGTGTCCGTCCGCCCGATGTCTGGCGTCCGCTGCTCTATCACCAAAACTCTTTGACTTACATTCATGAAATTTGGCACATATGTTGCTTTCATGAATGGGACGGCATGAGCAAACTTTTGGACGGATCCGACTACCGGTGCGCCTCCTAGTGGCAATTTTAGTTTTTTACGTTTACCTTTGTATCTTCAAAAGACCTAAACGGTTTTTCAAGAAATTTGGTATGTAGGCACGCTATCCTCCTGTTTTCTTATGGATTCGATGTAGTTTTGCACCACCTAGTGGCCGTTTTTACTGTTTTCGAGTTTGTTTTTTTGCGTCCACCCCACTATCAACCTAACCGCTCAAAGGATGATTGTGAAAATTAGCATTTATGTTCTTGCTATGAAGTGGACGTCTGACGATGATTTTCCAATGACTTTGACTACTGTGGCGCCTCCTAGTGGCAGTTTTTTTTGCGCCTATGGCTGTATCTCATAAACCGTTCGCAAGATCTTTATGAAATTTAGTAAGTATATTCATATGATGGTAACAACGGACGACGACAACTTTCGGACAGATTTGACTACCAGTTTGCCACTTAGTGGCAATTTTATTTTTTTTACGTTTACCTCTATATCTTCAAAAGTCCTGAACGTATTTTTATAAAAGTTTAAATATAGACATCTATGAATGAGGTGTCGCTATCTCTCTGTTTTCAGGTGAATTCGACTTAGTTTGCATCACCTAGTGGCCATTTTTGGCGTCCACTCGTCTATCAACCAAACCGTATTCAGGATAATTATGAAAATTGGCATATATGTTTTTACTATGAAGTGGACGACTGAAGATGATTGTCTAATGACTTCGTCTATTGGGGCGCCTCTTAGTGGCAGTTTTTTTGGCTTATGGCTGTATCTTCTAAACTGTTTGCAGGATCTTTACTTAATTTAACTAGTATATTTATATGATGTTGACTATGGGCGACGATGACTTTCGGACAGATCTGAGTACTGCTGTGCCCCCTAGTGGCAATTTTAGTTTTTTACTCTGTATCTTCAAAGGTCCTCGACAGATTTTCATAAAATATAGGCATCTATTGGTGTGATGACGCTATCTTTCTATTTTTGGATGGAATCGAGGTATTTTGCACCACCTAGTGGCCATTTTTGCTGTTTTCAAATCTTGTTATTGGCGTCCACCCCTGTATCGACCAAATCATTTGAAAATTGGCATACATGTTCTCAGTGTGAAGACGACCTTTGATAATGGTGACTGACTACTATGGCACCTCCTAGTGGTAGTTTTGTTTTTCGCCCATAGTTGTATCTCCTAAACCCACTGCAGGATCTTTATTAAATTAAGTAAGTGTATTTATATGAAGTTAACAACAGATGACGACTTTCAAGCAGATCCAACGGACACTGTGCCCACTAGTGGCAATTTCATTTTATTCTGTTTTCCTTTGTTGCTCTGAAATTCCTTTAGAGATTTATATGAAATATGGCATGTTCCTGTTTTTGCGCCATCTAGTGGCCATTTTTATGATACAAATAAATAACCCTAAAAGCACACCATTTGCATTACCCTCGTGGGCACATTTCAATGCTCAGCGTTGCTCATTGGATAAAATGTCATTCTGTGGAATGAAATTACCATATTGTGAAAGTTGCTTCATCTTGAATTTCACTGTATGACATTTTGTTTTCACGTCAAAAATACCATTCTGTTGTAATTGCTGTTTAAACAAGTCCCTAGCTCATGTATGGCAAAATTGGTGGTTAAAACAAGATTCTGCAATCTGCAAGTGGTCACATTGTTTCCCCTCTTTATCTTTCACTAATGGCAGGGTTCACAGTGATTCTTGACATTCCATGGAAGCTGTCATCCGAAACTAATACACACTATCTGCATGACATTTCATTAGGATGTACAATGATGACATTCATAAAATGTCGCATATTTTAGATCATTATCCACAAAGTGTAGAAAATCATTACTGAATAACAACTTCAGCAATCACCAGACATAAGCACAGTGTCTTTTTTCTACATTTGTTCACACTTAGACATTTTCATTCACTCATTGAGATATATGTCACCATGATCAAAGTTTCACCATAAAGTCCGTGTTCTGGAATGTTTCCTTCTATTCAGGACGTTTTGGAAATCAATGTCCTGATGAGAGTAATTAGCTTAATATATTTTTGTCAGTGATGTTGCTATTGGCAACCATTTTTAGTTCTAATTAAACAGCACTACGATAAAGGATCCTCATGGTCTATTTTCGTGCTTGACAACTTGTCTGGTTTTGCTTTTACGTTTCGGGTGGGTTTTCTGGATCACCGTTGATCACTGTTTAGCTGATAATAGTTGTTCATTACTTAGTTTCTTTATGCTGATCATGTTTGTCGTGGAGGTCCATTGAGACGAGACAAAAGAATCAGGTAGCGTGTGCGCAATTCTCAATGACGGCCAAGTGCCATGCCATGTTTCACAGTGATACTCTTGCGCATATTTTCATTGCTCAACCATCAGTAACGTGTTGTCCTCGCTCTCTCATGCATCATGCGGAAATCACACGATTTCCATGTTCTTTTTTCTCTGACCCAATAGTGTTCTACTCAAGTATGAGGTTCACAGAGGTAATTCAGTTGCCCATTCAGAACTGAGGTTAGAAACTGAACCGGCTATGGTTTGCTTTGATTCTCCCCTGCCAAGTTTTTTGGGTTGAAGAGTAATAGATTTAGGATTCTACTCATAGTTAAAGGCCACAGGTTACAAATTAGACTAAAGGTGTTTGCGAGTTGCCTTTTAGATATATGCAAAATGTTTATATTTCAATAGCTCTTGTTCTTTTTGAATTAAGCAATGTGAACCTTTGGCAAAAACGGGGTTATTTTTTTAACGATGCAGATGATGGTCTGCTTTGATGTAAACTTGAATGTAATTTCATTTCTCATATCAGAGGGCCAGGGTCGTGAATAATGTTGGTTCCAGGTAAATTGTAAAACCTTTGCCAGATGTCACGGTTCATTTTGCCTTTCCTCATTAACAATTTACAACCGCCTTTCTTAAACATTTGGAACAAGTACCATCAGTAGGAATTAGATTTCTTTGCATGCTTCATTTCAGTTGTGTGTGCTTTAACTGTGGTTTAGTTTATGGTAATGGAAATGGCTTATATAAACTGTAAATTATGTTTTTTATTCAAATTATTGCCACCTGGTGTTGAAACTTTAAAGACGTATTTGCATGCTCTTAACTCTGCTAATGTATAGCAGGAACTAAACAGCAATGCTAAACAAGGTGCAGTTGTATTCATGGATATTTTGTAAACGTGAAAAAAATTTGTCTCATGGGTTAACTTTGCGCTAATGACGTGCATGCAGGCTTCACGTAACCCACATAATGCAGTGTTATGCCACAGCGCCATGTCACTATACTTACTGGACATGATTCAGTGATTTACGGTGGATCGTTTTAGGCACAAAACTCGTTTCTAAAAACATTTGGCAATTTTCAACCTACTTCGCGTTCACGTCATCGCTATTGGTATGAAGTCGAAAGTCAAATTGTGCATTCTGTCTGCTATAAAATATGTACTTTTACTGGGTTGAAATCTATAGTTTTATAGATATTTGGCAGAACACACAGACTTATCAATAAGAACTTACTCAACTTTAATGTTGTGGAATATGCCTTACTGTGCTGTGTTCTAGACTAGAACAGCCGCCCGTTCAGTAACGCTAGGACCTCGCTAAAATCAAGACTACGTGAGATATTGCCATGTATTTTAAATGAGATCACGTGTCTTTAGCTAGATTTTAGCTAGGTCCTAGCATAGGTCCTAGCGTTACTGAACACACGCAAAGTTTGTGAAGATTATACTGTGGGTGGAATTAAAACTGGTGTCAACATGCTGTCAGTTTATTTGTTGACTACAGTTGACTTGGCCTGACCTGTGTCATTTCTGTGTAATCAACCACTTAGCAATAGATGATTTATTGTTTCCATAAAGAACTACAACATACTCGTCACATTGTGTGACTTCCTGGTCTTCAAAACTGTAATAACACCTAACAGTTCCATTATGGTTGGAAACGCATCAGTCAATGCGCTTTTACATGCAAAATATGAACATTATATTCAATTAGTCCATTGTTTCCTGGAAAAAACATGCGTTTCTCTTATGTTCTTACCGACAGGTTAAAAGTTGATTGAGGTAACCTTAACCTACACATTAGAGGCTTGTTTCCCTTGTATACTCAGTGTATCCGAGGACATTAATGTACGGAGGAACTCGAAAATCAGAAAGTGGGCGTTTAAGCTGAGCTTGAGATTTAAAAACTACGTTAAGTTGGGTGCAGCCAATTTATCTAAATAACTGATTTGCATTAATGTCCACAAGAGTTGTATTCAGACATTACCTTGGTCATCCAACCTTGAATTGTTTCCAAATGAACCTGTAGCTTATGTCACTGGTATTACTTACATGAGCTATTTTTGAATTCGCTATTTTGGGGTTGGTCATTCCCAACAAACTCTGAAGTGTTTTCTTGAGTTGTTGATAGTTTTGATGTTCTTATTGGTTACACAAATAGAATCCTATCTCGGTAAAGAATATCGTCTGACCGATTTGATGAGAGTGAAAATCTCAATTCGAGTTTCGTTTTTAGTCAGCTAAACAGGCGAAATGCATCTTCAATTTAACATTTAAATGTCTGACTCTCGCAGGCAGATGATTTAATCCAGCTTATCAAATTTCTTGGTTTCATCATTGGAAATCATCACGGTTAAAATCTGACAGATTTGCATTAACAAATGAAATTATAATTTTAATGTAATATGAAGTAGTGATTGACATGGTTGTATTGAATAGTATAAGTCTAGAATAAACATCTGATGGGTAAAAAGCATTCTGGGTAAATGCTGCAGAGGAGGCAGTGTGGCCTGGTTGATTAAGTACCCGCTTTCTTTACTCGAGGTTGTGGGTTCAAGTAACACCAGGTCACACTGCTAAACCCTTGAGCCAGGTTTCTAGCTCCTCAGCTCGGTTTTAACCATATATTAATAAAGCATAAAAATATTTCCAGGTGATCAGTGCAATGGGCCCACATGTGAGGCCTGCGCACGTCTGGTACAACGTGTATCAGACTGCCTGCAATTATTTTTTAAAAATGCTGCAGAAATTGAGTAGTATATTGGACTTGAGTTCTGAAATTCTCCTAAGATGTCTGTTCATGTGGACACTAACAAGTATTAAAGATGTGTAGTCTCATTAAATTGTGAATATGCAAATGAAATACTAATTTTCAAACAACCTCGGGTCCGGAAGCCGTCCAAGAACCAGTTACCATTACAATCTGACGAAAGTCTCGTTTTCGCAGAATTTTTATGTAAATGAGTATGGTATTATTTCATGATGGTGGATGAAAAGCTGATGGGAACAAAGAAAGCATAAAACTTAGTTTATTCACCTACTCGGTTGACACTCCTCACATTGGCTACAATGAAAGCCTTGATTTCATTGTGTAATTTCATTTTGCCATTACCTTGGACAATATTCAACGTTACGCCAGTTTGCGTCTCTGATAGTGCTATATATCTAGGTATATGTACACCACTTCTCGTCCTCATTTCTATGGATGACACAGAAATCCCTGGGAAACCCCCACAGAATTGTTGTTACCCTAATGAAACAAGGCACAGTTTTTATATTTTTTATTTCACCATCAAATGGCGATTGTGTAATGTTTGGAATTACTAGGTTTTTTATATGTTCACATTTATTTTAAGTGTATCAGTTTTGGAGTTTTCTTTGAAATCGGAATTTATTTACAAATTGCTTCTGTTTCTGATTATACTTGTACACACAGTTTTTCAGGAGGTCAATGGGTGGTGCTTGCTACAAATTTAAATATTCACAGTTTAAATGAGACATAGCATCTTTAAAATCCTAAGTGTATTAATTGTGGTAGGGGCGTAACTGAATGTTCTCTGAACAACATTTGGAAAATTCAAGGGTCAGGCATTTAGGTAAAGGTGGGCATTAACCTAGGCAAATACAGGTACTATAGCCGACATTTAAAGCTTGAACAGTTACCTCCAATTAACTGTCCCTTAACTAATTGAATAAATAAATAAATAAGTTACATAATACTGTTGTACCACAGGATATTAGATTGGTTTAATATTTTGTACAGTTGAATGCAATAATCACCAACAGCTGGAAAGGTACCTAAACTACATGGTTAACGGACTAATAAACATGGCCCACGGATGCATGAACACGACTCACGGACCTGCAAACACCGTCCACTGACTTACAAACACGGGAACGGACTCGTAAAACACGATCCACGCACCCAAATACACGGGACACGGTGGGTCAGCTGACATCTCCATTTTGTCTGCAAACCGTGTTTGGTGGTTTGTTAACCGTGTTTCCTCAGGAATATGAGTCAGTGTCTCGTGTATTTGGGTGCGTGGATCGTGTTTTGCGAGTCCGTTCCCGTGTTTTGAGTCAGTGGATGGTGCTTACAGGTACGTGAGTCGTGTTCATGCGTCCGTGCCCGTGTTTATGAGTCCGTTGACCGTGCAGTTTAGGTACCTTGGCTAGGTCCCCGTATTTTGAGAACCAGTTTGATACCCGTTATTTAGTGGGGAAAACTGGTTCTCATAACACAGGACCCCTTTAAGTGTCTTACCCAAAAGGGCATTTAGCTCATTACTTTTACATAGTTCTTGCTCAAAAGCGAGCTCTGCGGTTACGACAAGCAGTGATCATCTTTTTCACTTCTGACTTAAAGTGTCTGTTCATGAAGCCGTAGATAAATGGGTTGACTACGTGATTAGTGTAGTGAATAACATACAGTAATGCCATGCCTACATTCTTATTGTGAAGTGGGTGCACCTGCCTCGAGTCCTGTATGTTCAAGTAGTATACCAAAAACAGTGGAAGGTAGGCCAGCACGAAGCATGCTGTCACCAAACATAAGATTTGAGCTGTTTTTACTTCGGGACTACTGCGGTGACGAGTGTGTGACGCGTCTTCGCTGTTGGCTGTATCCTGCTCTGTGTCCTTTGGGTCGACTGTCAGGGGAGTAGTGGGTTGCGTCTCCGTGGTGTTGTCGGCGAGGGAGGAAAGCTTTGTCCCTATGCTGTCATCATCGCAGTAGCCTTCCTCATCCTCTGCCAATTCTATAGTCATCGCTACTTTGTTGTTTGATGTTGGCTTCAGCTTCCCATTGGCCTCGGGTTCGTATTTGTTGGTCTCTTTGTGGTGGTCTTCTGGTATTAACTTCGTCTGTGGGTCATTGCCATTGATGAGATCATCACACTGCTCTGTCTTGGACGGTCTGGTCTTGGTGCGAATATTAGTGGTCACTGTCGAATTGTCGCACTTAGACACGTGGTAGCTGACAACCTGCCTTGCCACACTCAAACGGTTGTGGCCCCACCGCTGACTACGACGGCGTACTGCAACAAACACCAACGCGTATAAGATGCTGATGGTCACGGTTACAATGGCGTACATGGTGGTGAGGAGGGAAAAGTAGTGACTCACCATATGAGGACCGATCAGGTGATAGTTGGTCTTGCACTGTCCGTAGTAACAGAGTTTGTTACATGTCGGCCCGCGCTGCACGTAGACCGAGAACGCCAATGTTGGCAATATGGCCATTGATGCACCGATAACCACCAGTGCTGCTATGATAATCTTGGCAATTCTCGGTGTGATGATGGTCGCTGGTGCCTTGCAGATGAGAAAGTAGCGGTCAAATGCAATGGCGCCCAGTATGAACGCTGTGACGGGGATCATGCTCTGACGCATCCACTCATACCCCTTGCACACAAAGTCGGCTCCAAATGGGAAAAACCACAAGTCAAAGAGCTCGCCTGGAATGACTAGGAGGCAAACTAGGAAATCCAAAACAGCGAGCGTGATTATGAAACATCGTGCTGACGTACGTTGCTTTATCTTTTTTCCAAACACATAAATAACCAGTGCATTGCCAAGTGTCCCAAGCAACCAATAGATGCTAAGCAACACTGTGATCACAATGGGAGACATTGTTTTTTCAATTAGTCTATTTCTGAGGGTAGCCCACATTTTGTTTAAATTTTCTGGTGAGAAGCACCTGCAGCTAAGCGTCCACGATGATGATGTGGTATTGATGAGTTCTTCTCCGATATCACCATATGTTTCGTTAGCCGAATTCGCCATTTCAAAGAATGTTTCTGAAAACAATACAAAGATGAGTTGAGAAAACGAAGTAGCTACTCTATAAATGATGCTCTTGTATTTGTAACAGTACGTGAGGTGTGCCAGAGAGGTCACTACTAGTACTAGGACCTGACTAGTTAATGTTGCCCACCTTTATGAAAAATTACTTCTAATTTAGACCGCTTGCATATATGAAATTGGTCTCAACTTGTTCTTTACAAACATTTGATGTAACTTCTGATCATGGCAGTTTATTTGTGCTCGAGACCAGGTTCAACAAGTTGGCTCGTTAGGTCCAGTCATTTTATGCACTTGGCATCAATGGCCGCACTATAACGACCTTCCAGTTCTGTTTAGCCCAGGAATAACCTCTGAGTAAGGATTAAGTCCAGACCTGAGCTCTAAATCAAGTTTGTCATTGATTAGAGAGTATGGTGTAGAACAGGTTTAAGGAAGTCGTGTCATTTCTAGTTCTCTGTTATACTATTGTCACAGGCTTAACCTTTTCTGTGCGACCATTGCTGGGTTTGTTATCGAAGCGTTAAAGGTTGTCCACTGAGGTCCGCATAGAAGTTTGCATGCATATTATCAAAGTCGTTATACTGCCTATGTTCTCCAGCATTGTACTCCTCTGGGTTTAATCTGACCACTTGTTTTACTCTAACATAAGAAATGCATTAAGACTATGTCTGGTCACGTGACTTTAACCCTGTGCTGGGGTCACGTCCTTACCACTTCACACAGTTTAATTATTGCACGATACCGGGCAAGTGTGTGAGCACACTTGAAATGTTTCAACGTACTCTTTGTTGCAGTTGTACACTGATGTCGCGAGTGCAATATAAGGCTTTGCCCTAGTTATGTAAATTATGCCGGACCTTATCGACAAGTCTGTCTATGTAACAAAATATGTACAAAACTAAAGATGTTAACTCAGTAAAAGCACGTATTTTCTAAAAGAGGAAAACCTGCGGGATTTTATTT
This sequence comes from Phoronis australis, assembly GCA_002633005.1. Lineage (NCBI taxonomy): Eukaryota > Metazoa > Phoronida > Phoronidae > Phoronis > Phoronis australis. The sequence continues at coordinate 391,215 of NMRA01000309.1, read as the reverse complement.
TTGCTTTTGTACCAATCTGTCATTAATTAGGTCACGTGACCATGCGTTTTTTGCAAAATTTAGCAAAAGAGAAAGGTAAATTAATAGCAACGCAATGTTATCAATAACATGACCAAAGTTTATTGATACTAATGTTCAAGATCAAATCTTAAAACACAGCTGTTTTCTAAATTATCATTTAGATTTCGTTTTATGCTACTTTTGATTTTTTTCACATAAATCATCCAAAATGGAATATTTTAAACACTGTTCCAAAGTCTTGTAAAGCATAGTATCTGAAGATGTGTTATAAATCCATCAGTCATTTCTGGGATATGATATTCCGAAGTCAGCCAGTTTTGCATATTTTTCTAGGGTCCTGCATAACTTTACAATTGTTTTGTACAGCTATATTGGCAATTTTTTGGCGTTTATTTTGTATTGCTTGCAAATACACTGCCACTTATGATGGAAATTGAGTTGTACCTAGAGGACAAAAAGTGTTGTGAAAGGTTAAAACCATTACATTTGAGTTTTTCAATATTTGTAAACCCACAGGCAACTCACTTATGCTTATTGATAATTCTAATCCAAGATGGCGGCAGACGCTCCATTTTACAATGTGCTTTTCAAAATATATCAAGTAGCACTTGATAATAGAAATGATCTGTTTTATTGTGCTTAATCACTGTTGGTGACACACATAGCATTTAACTGGACTTGTTCTACGCCAAGCCAGGTTTATTAAGCGTGTCAAGAACTAATGCAATGTCAATTTCATCTAGCTACATGGCAAAGTAGCCCAGATTTCTTCACTCCATCAGCGGGATTTCATAATGTTGAGAAGTTAATTGAAATTCCCAATGCTTTGTGGAAATGCCATTTTCACACTGGGTTTGACTTGATTTCCGTGGCAACATGAGAGTGGTGGCCACAGAGTCTGCCTTGAAACACAATAGACAGGAGATATGTCATGCTGTTTTTTTTTAGATAATTAGTATTCTCACATTGTTTTTAATTAATGGTTGCCCAGATGCCTTCTGAGTTGGATCAGGTACTGGAGATAACGTCTACTGCTTGCTATTAGTGGGCCCAGCGGACTACTCAGGGCAGATTTCAAAGACAGATTGCAGCCATTTGCTCACAATTGGCCCGCTTTATCGCCTACATTTAATTCCTTTCCAATTTGCAATTGACTGAGTTCAATTACAAGTTTCACTTAAGTGCTCCTTTATTAGTTTCGCATGCAATTTCAGTGTCCAATGTAATTTGTTCTAAATTGTTGAAAAGATTTGATGTGCTATTTTACCTTATAAAGCAGTTGTCATGTAGGACTACTTTGCAGTTTTCTTTAATTAAGTGAACTTTTCTGCTCTTTACTCATTACCGATATAGTAAGTCAGTTGCATTCAAAGTTGGTCTCATAACACCCATTATATAGGTGAACCCCTGATGCAAGCTGTGTATGTCACTTTCTCATTGGAGAAATTCCCATCTTACAAAAGTTGCTAATTGCTCACTGGCAAGCGATATCCGGATTAAACACTAGATGGCGTATCACTGTAGGGGATTCTCGCAACTGCAATTTAATCTACATATTCTTACAAGAATTACTGAAGTTCAAGATGTTTGCTTTCCCAATAACCAAAAACTCTTCAAAAAAGGGAAGTCTTGAGGTTACTGGAAAAATAGGTGAAGACCGGACTTGTAACCAGAGGACAGTCAAGTTGTCCTTGAACAAAATGGTGCAGTGGTGTTTCTCACTCCTGGTCTCTGAGCTTGGTGCCCAGTTGTTATGCCACTTCGTCTTGCATCGAAGCAGACGTACATTTGTTATACCTGGCGGAAAAAGTCTGTTGTGAATTAAAACCTCAGTCTGGAAGTGTACAACTGAAAATTATTTTTTCTTGATTCCCATTTCTTTGGTATTACCGTTTTCTTGATCCGTACCATAATATGGACACATTGAAAGTTCAAAGAGACAAGATCCAGTTGTCACAAACCTTATTAAAAAAATTTGCTGTTTTTTACAATATATTACACATGTCTAGCAAAATCCCTTATCTTCTTTCCGGCAACTTCAAATAGGAAATATATACCTTGTAGCAAGAAAAAAGATTGAGCAAAACCACTGACCTTGGAACCACACAAGCACATCCTTGTGAAAATTTGTTTACTTCCGAGGTCAATGATTGCAGGGTTGTCAACCAAGACATAGCAAACTTTTAATCCTGAGAGAGTTGTGCGTCTGCATATATCCGATTGTTAAGAACAAATACACCGAATGCCAAGACGCTGAACTGTCTCTGTTCTTTAACACAGCACGTTATTAAATTAAAGATAAATCCTCCATGAAATTCGTTAATTTGATTGGTAATTTGACATTTTGCTGTTTCGATCACATGCTCACGGTGCGCTTTAGACACAGACTCAGACTCTATTTCTATTGTCTATTATGTACTCGGTTTCTTGATTATCATTCTCCCCTGTATGTGGTGTGTATACAATAAACTGTTGGCCTACTTACTGCTGACTCCGCCTTCTGACCTAGATAACACAAGGCACAGGAAACCCCACAAACAAACTTAAAATGTTTTAGTGATAATTAAGTTAATTACGCACTGAAAATTCAGTTGACATTGTGAGTGAATGTTGAAATAGTGAACATGGTTATGGCATGTTTAGGTTATATTGACCGAAAACAATTTCTCACCGAATAATTAACCGAAGACCTTGAGATTTTCACATCTCACAACTTAATCGGCTTTTTCTCGGCTTCGGCGAATTGACTTAATTTGAACTAAGGAACACGAGTTCTTGAAAACAGCTTAGTGGTTTTCTCTGAATCGTTCCAAACTTAATATTTATTCATCAGCGTCAAAACACTATAAGAATTTTCGATATAAAGGCATAGTTTGTGCATAATGTAACAAAGACGAATACGACTCCTATTTTTTTTACGAAAATCTTATGTTTTGCGAGTTAATTTGTCATAGAAACCAGACTTAAAGACTAAACGAAAATCCCTACCAGCGTTTTTGCGGTAAACCTTAAATTGATGCCTGTGTGTCCGTTGCCAATGGTTCTCTCAAACTCAGCAGCTTGAATCGTTGAAAGCCTGGGAGGTTTGCAACTTCAGACTTTGGGAAAGAACATTCCTATTCGTAAGGATCAAATAATGTTGTTTGTTTTCAAATCATAGTCATGAACCTTGTAAGAAAAAAGTAATGTTTTAGTTGTAGTACTGTAGGCGTAATATTGAGCTATAGGTATTTCCACATTCAGAATTCATCTCATTCGCATTGAATTATTGTACTTAACTGTCTTAAAGCAGAACCTGGTAAAAATGATTATTTCATGACAAATTACTGAACAGTAACTTATACTGACTGCACCGTTTCTATTGTTTAATCTCTAGTGGAATTTTAAATCTGTTAAAACTAGGCAATTTTGTAATGGAAGGTTTTATGAAAAATTAGTACTTTTTGTACGAGAAGTGAAGTGCACCTTTTATTACTTACGTCATCAAAAGTGTTATCAACCAAGAATGAAATTGTTTTCGCTGTTAATGTTTTGCACATTTTTCATAATTTCAATGTTTTAACATAGGATCCATTATTCTCATGTTTCAAGTTTGAAAAGGTTCTTGCATTCTGCTGATTAGTTGGCTCTGACAGTGTCTTGAAACCTATTTACATTTAGAGACACGGTCATGAAACCCATTTGCATTTAGTACAAAAACACTGTCGCCATTAGATTTCACCAAGTTTGATTTGATTTTTGTCAGTTAATTGGACTGCCGATCGTGACCGATTGCAATCTTGTGCCCTGGCGACATTAAGCTGTTTGTTAAGGAAGCCCCTCTAAGTGAACCACTTCCTTTGCTTGCCTGCAGTCACATTTGCTTGGATTCAGCTGCGTCTATGATGGTTGACTGACTCAACTGTAGTTAACCGCAATTGTCAGCTGTCGTGTCGATGATTCAAAAGTGAACAACACGCTGGAATATTGTTGTTAATAATGTAAACCAGCATTTTTAATGAATAAGTTTTTATTTGTAAAAAATAATCAAAAAAAACACAAAAGTTAGTGCTAGTAATAAGTTACTAAAAAAAGTACTGTGATACATCGTTTCATTGGAGTCCTTGATCATGTCAAGCCGAGCCTATAGTATTAGTTATCATCAACTAAGTCCTCCATTCATATAACGCGCTGATTTGTCACGTTTAAAGCTGTCAGTTATGATTAGCTAGAACATTAAGAAATTAACAATAATAATTTATTTTAATATCAATCTCTCGTTAGTTTCGCCGTTGGAACATTGATGTCTTTGCAATTTTATTCTAACGGCACAATTTTTTTTGTATCTAATGATCGAGCCATGTCCACTGTGCAGAACCAACACATGATGTGCCTGTTTTCACGACCTTTCCCAGTCATTTGCGTTATCCTATTTGTAAAATTTGACAAAACTAAGTAATGCACTAAGTAAAATTCATACCCTTCTTTTAACTTAGGTCAACCATTTCTAAACTTAATTTGATTCTTATTCACAGGGTGTTCCAAACAATTAATGTGTTTGATGACAGTGCTACATTTTTGTATTATGTCCATCTTTTTGTATCACCCTGTACAGGAGCTCAAATCGTGGATCAGGTGGTGATTCTAGTTGAACATTTGATATCTGCCTGCAATGCTTAATTATACCTCGTTAATTAAAAACAGTACCTACAAGAGAAGCTATTGGTATGAGCATTAATGTTGAAATTGGTTTCTCTCTTATTTAGAATCTTTACACCGACAGGATAGTTGTCCACTGGTTGTTGCCATAGTGACATAATTAGCATTTAGTAGCTTATTTGAAATTTTGTTGCTAATTCAAGTTTTCTTCAATTCAGAACAAAATGTCATGAAGTAGAATTTTGTTTTGTTAAAAATTTCTGTTTTAAGGCCCTGCCACATCAATTTAATTCTCAGCACGTTTGCACCCATTCCAAAAAATCGAGGGGAAATTAAGTGGGGAAGGATAGAAGCAGGAAACTTTGTCCACAAAACATACCTCAAATACAATTCTGTCCACTGGATTTTCACTAGGATTGTTTGACGAGTTTATCCAACACTGAGTGTGCAGTTTGAATCCAATCAATGTATGGGGGAGGTTCTATCATTTGGCTAATTTGTTTAATGTAATTAAACAAAATCTCAAGTCATGCATTCAGTCTGCTTGGTTTTTTCTGAGAAACGAGTCAAACTCAACGTAACTGGCAAGGATTGACCGTCTTTGGAACTACAAGCTGTGTCCTTCGCTTACTTTAATTCAATGCCCATTCATTAAATGACAGTATTTCTTATCTTCAAAAAGTTTTCATCTCTGCTGGCAACGCATCCCCGCTCATCGAGTTCATTCACGTCTTTTTCATGTCAAATGGGCCTGGGGGAATATCTTGTTTGTAGTTGTATTATAAGATATTCATAAAACATCGCCAGCGAGACCTATCTGAATGATGAGCAATTGATCATTTGTCGATTGATCACACCCATAAAGGCAGCTTGGAAGGGTTCTCACACGGGTCAACACTGAACAGATTCCCAAATCTAGAGCAAATATTCTGTGGACATCTTTTCCAATATGCTTTGAAATGGGGCACTGCTGTGCTTCGTCAAAAAACATGTGATTTCCATGGAGGAGTTGTAGCACGTAGTGACATTTGAACACTTTTTGTCTTTGAAGATACGAGTTTGATAGAAGTCACGCGAGCCTCTAGAACACTAGGTTTCTGATTATGCGGTTGCTTCATTTCGTAATTCAATATACATTTCCAGTGGAGTTTTAGTAACTATCCCTGCACGGGTGATGGTACTCGACATTTTGCAAAATCATCATCTTTTCTAAATGTGGTAAATTTTCACCAGTTTGGACACAATTTGTTTTTTCATGAAATTTAATCACCCTCATTTTCAAGTTCTATACCAAAGCTAGCATCATAAAATGTTTTGAGAAACTGTGGACATTCGCACCAATGATTGACACGTCAGTTTGTCAATTATTTTTGTCTGAAGTTGATGAGATGCTACGATAGTAAGTTATAGGATGATGTCTTAAAGCTGCATTCCTCCATGTTTAGCCAGCTAATAAAAGTTAAATCAAGTTGAATCTTTTACTGTCATAAAGTTGGTCTCGTGATATTCCTTGTGAAAGAGTTGCATTTCTGTTACCCACTGATATTCTTGATTACCGATATAGAAATCATTCATCATGGGAATAAAGACTTAGAATGGAAACATTAATTATGTGTAGGCCTTGGGTTTATAATACAGTTTACAAGGAAGTGAAAGGGTTACCGTAATGGATTTTCATTTTTAGCCTGCTAAACAGGGTGAAATGTAGCTTTAATTCCTGGAATGTATTCAAATTAATGTCAAAGGTTAAATGTGTGTATTCACTAATGGCAAATCAGATTGCTTAGCTCTACATGTACCTGTGAAAATCATTCCAAACAACCAATGAATTTGAAGCATTGCATTGTTTTTATTCTAGTCTGCAACAAATTGTTCTGAATTACTGCTTTATATTGTTGGCAAGCCATGGCCTAAACACCACTGGGCTCATTCGAGAGTGAGCCAGCATCTTCCCAGACTTTCAACCCTTGGAACTGGGTACACGTTATATAACTTTTTTCTTTTTCTGTCCAATAGGATATAGGTTCTAACACCAACCAGTGAAGGTAGACTGTATTGGCCTGATTTGTACGGCTGATTTCCATCCTGGTGTATGAAACAGCTTTTACATTTTGAAAGTTCAAATGGTGAAAATACTTCAACTTTTAACGATCTTCAGTTTTTGACCAATGAACTTGTCAGAACTAGATGACTTTTAATCACTTATTCGAGACTGGAAGGCTTTTCTTTGTGAAAGCATTTCGGTAATTGAGATGCCAATAAGTTATATTTTTAAACAAACACTTGCCATCCTTTCATTGAAAGTGTCGACACCGTTATGGATCTTCAATATTAGCCCAACGTTATTCTGTTATTTACACTGTTTCAGATTTTGTACACAGATTATTATTAAGCTCAGGTATTTGTGCTCTTTGTGTACTTCTAGTATAGTGTATCTACAGGTATATTAATTGGTTGCTGACTTTTTCACCAATCGATTTAATGGTTTGCGTTTCATAAGGATGTTTAACGTTTACTGTTTAATGTTTACCCTGTCGCCTGTAATACTTATATAGGACTATGCAGCTTTGAATGAACATCAAGGCCCTTGAGTCCAGTTGTTAGGCTCTGTTTATATTACCAATTTCAATAAAGATAATTGCCAAAGGGCTTCTAATATTGTGAATTCCCACAAATTTCAACCTATCATCTGGTCATAGCTATGATAAAGAACTTGAACATGGTGACACATTCATTTGGTATTACCGTATGTGTCTTTGATAGAAGAAATGAGAAAATAAAATTTCACATGTTGGCCATATTAAGTGTCCTAAATTTGTAAAATTTTGCTGTAGGTAGACTCGATTTAAGAGTCAAAGTAATATGTCTAAGAGACGAATATTAAAATATTGCTCTCTTGGGAAGCTACACTACTCAAAGTAAGTCATGAAGTGAAATGTTTAGAATGCAGTTTCTTTGATTTTGGTAATATGTTTTCATCTTTTTGCGTTCTCTAATCTTCAGTTTGTGTTTTAAAACTACAAAGATACATTTTTAAATTGGTCCATGTCCAAGGGAACAAGTTGACAAATCATTAGTAGACTTTTATTTTATAAGTGCTTGAAAGCTGAATGATAACTCGAAAGTGTGCAAGGGATATAAATGAGAAAACCAGTGCATTTTTAAAATATCGTAGCAATGAATTGTAGTTCAGTTATATTACCATATCCATTATGTATTGCATTGACTGACTGCCCTTCTTCAAACCAGTGCTGGATGGTACGACTATTAATTCAGTCAAAACAAAATGTGGTCCGAGTTACAAAAACACGAAGCATTTGCCAGTCATTTTCAGTGAGAAATCTTTGTTTATGGAGCAGAAACAGTGAGCTCTATCCTATAATTTATGAATTCTATCCCATAATTATACATTAAAACCTCACTGACCAGTAGCCGCCATTTCACTAGATTACCATAGTAAGGTCTCAATCATACCGCAAAACAGTTGCCTTTCGCTCGCCTGACTTTGCGAGAGATTTGCATGGTCTTGTGTGATCTCGTTTTTCTCGCTAGATACTTGGTCTGTGGAACGCACCCCTAGAGGTCATCAGGAAGCAAGTTCCTTTGAACAGGCGAAATCTGAGGACAGACATGTAGAACCAGGCCATGTATTTCAGTTTTGGGTATGCCATTGAAATATCAGCAAGTCTCATCAATTTGGTTTGGCAGACTGAAGATTGGTGGGATATGTTTTTCGGCAAGAAAACAGCTGTGTTGTTAAAGATGTTTAGTTCAAAAACATAGCTGTATTGGTCAAGTTGTTGTTCCTTGAAAAACAATTAACAGTTGCCACTCAAAAATGACATGGCTACCACTCCATTGTACGGCTATAAAACCAGGCATCAACTGGTGAAAACATTACTCTTTTACATTTGAGAAAATGGATCCAAGAGCAGCTCCGTGATTTTAGTTCCCCATCGTTATTTCTTACTTTTACCAAATGACTTAAATTATTTCGAATGTACTTGCAAGGTCTCTAATTTTTACAAAGGTAATAGGTTTCCAGAATCTGAAATAATAGGTTTTGATTGTAAATTGAATACAAACTGCACCAACTAACTAATTCCTTGCATAAAAGCTTTAAGCCAGTGTATCATTAGCAGGACTGGGACATATGGAGTTCATTATCACTATCTCAATTTATGGTACACTTCCTTAATGATTACATTTCAGATATGATATCTTCAACTTGCCAATGCCCATTGCTCTTGTAGAGAGAGGGCTGAATCACCTTTTTGGTGCTCAACTTTCCCTGTCCAACACTGAGCCTGCATAAGTAGCGGTTGACAGTTTATCATTAACCTATAAATATTAAGAGGAACTTGAGTGCTTAAAGTGAAAATGAACAGTGAGATTTGTCATGACGGAAGTGGTGATAATGATTTTGACGACAATGAACTTGAATGAGTATGAGTGTTGGTGATGTGCGAAGTAGCCCTGCTAGTGAACTAGGTGTATCAGTGTCTGCACAATAGGTGGAGCTTTGGACTGAGTCTGCCGTAGCTGTAGGATCCTGCTGTGTGACAAGTTTAGCAAGTAAACTTAAGCGAAAATCTAGGTACATGGATTTTCAATGTACAAACTTTTAAATTAAGGTGACTTATTGCTGCAAAACGACAAGTCATGATTGGTGAAGACTGAATACAATAAGCTCCGAGTTTGTGTACCATAAGCAACATGGCTGACAGCAATACAAACTAGTTCATGTCAAAAATGTAGTGGATTTACTATGTAGAGTTACTTGTCAAGTAAGTTCATGAGATTCTTATTCAGCCTTCAGAGCAACTAATTATTTTAGCAGTCGCCAGTTTGGATTAAGAAATTATGCAACGGGGAAAATGCTGCAGTTCTTGAAGTGAAGAACAGTTCAAGGGGACAGGTGCTCTTAGAGCAGTCAAGGTTGTGTTGATAAGCGGGCATAGTACAGGGTAGAGTGCATTTGGAGAACACGCAACAGCTGTTTTCATACCCAAGTACACCCTCTGTAAAGAAGTGAGAAGAAAAAATGATAGTGATTTGTCTTCTAACACAACTGAGTTAGTGTTTTGTATAGGCCAGGTGACAATATATTTCATAATCACTTTTTGGGGCGTTGACTTCAATTCAACCTGATTACTACCACTATTTTTGCACACTGTTGATTGATAGTAATTTATATTACTTTCTTCTACCAGTCTGAAACAAGTTCTTTCCCTAAACATTTAAACACTTGATCAAGTTGGTACTGTTGGACTTCGATGTTGAGAAATTTTGGCCAAAACTGCAGATTTGGTTATTACAGAGAAAATTCTGCAGTTTGGACACTCTGGATTTAGAACAGTGAAATTCATGCCAGATTTTTTTATTCCAATATTTTTTTCCTTTGTTTTTTAAATTTTATGTTGTCATTCATCAATATAGTTCTCAAATATGGGACACTGCATTTTGTATCAACAAAGTCTGGTATACTATCATTGTTGGCTAGGTAAAGTTCATCTTTCTCCTAATTTTTTGAGTTTGGGACGACCAGTAATGTCTACTTCTAGAATTTTCTGCAAGCTTTGACCTTGAGCAAAAATTTTAACTGGATCATTTGCACCGCTTATATGAAATTATAGAAAAGTTGTGAAAATGTTATTCCTAAAAACACCATCCTAAGAAAACTTTTCTGGTGACAGTTTTTAGCTTGTGCTTGGGTAAGGGCAGACATTCAGAATTTTATGGATGATGGGTTGGTAATTCACCTAGTTAGCACACAATAGGGCAAACGAGTGACATATTTTGTCAGAATTCTCAAAAAATAATTATAAAGAACATTTTAGTTTATTTCTCGCATGGTCTTTACTAGTGTAAATGTCATAAAACAGCAGTTGATAACGTTTACAATAAGGTAATCACAGGGCTTGGAATTTTCCGCTTTTAAGTGGATTTCCTGTTTCTTGGTTTGGATTTCCTCTCATTTGATTCTAGTTTCCTCTTTTTTGTATCTTATCATTATTTTGATTTTATTCATGTAAAAAGCTTTTCTTGCTGTTTAATTTTACAACACAAAAATATTTCTCATAAGCCTATTCATTTGTAGAATGATATATCAACTAGGATCATTCCAAGCTGAGCTTTTGAAAAATGGGAACAGACAATTTCGCTTCATAGTGTTTAAGGCACGAGTGGAAAATTAATGTAACTAGCACTGACCCATGTCGTAAGCATTTGAAAACTCAGTGAAAAGGGTCAAGTTTAGCAATTTTTGTCCGAGATTTGCGAAATTGTACTGTTGTGTTTTTGATTAAATTCTCGTTTTGTTTTGATTTAATTGTCAGATTTCACGAGAAGAATAAATCAAGAAAGGATGTGAGCTGACGCTTGAACATCCACACTTTGCGACGCCATATTTGGTATTTTGACACGTTAAAATTATTGAAACTGGAAACTTGTTTTGCCTTCATTTGAGGTTGCAGAATTTTGGGACCTCAGAAAGTGACCAAATTCCCACTTGACTTGATTTGACTCTAGGAGTCTAGTCTATGGTTATCCCGCCATGAATTAATCTATAGCCTGTAGTGATTTGTGTCGGGTAGTAGTTAGTTCACAGTTTAACTGTTAACCTTGGCATGCTTGTATTATGTTTTCGCTGGTCTAATGTTGTTTTGTCAAGAGAGATACAGGCGTTGGCAATTAATTTGCTGTTTTAATTAGTTTATCAGCTGTTTACCTGTTGAAATCTGGTAACTCATGATGACTGGAGCCTGGGAGTCAACAGTACCAGGTATTGAGACTGAATGAGTCTGCCATTTCTGGGTATTTTGACATCGCTTTGTTGACTTGTTGAGAGAAAGAACATAGTCAAAGGCATTTTTATGTTCCAAAATACAGAACTTGCACTCACTCACTATTTCTCTAGAACTGTGAGTTTGTTGACATCATCATTTGAGTTGCTACAGTTATGCATTAGTTAACCCGCAGATTAATATTTCAAATACCAGTTAAAAATGTCAATTTTCCTTTGAAGTTATAAGACAGTTAGCGTGGTGCTATTCATCAAGTTTTTAGGTCATTTTGTACCGCTCTGTTCTATTATGTCACATGGTATTCTGTCTATTGACATAAACATGAATATCAGTGGTACAGGGGATCAAGAAACTCATTGTTTATCGAATATATGCAATTCATATTCACAGTTAAGTTTTGATTATAAGGTAATGGAGAGTATATTGCTTGTATTCTAAACTGTCAGCTTCAAACGATGTTTCATGAATTGTAGCACAGGTGAATTAGCTGAACAAGTACTGAAAAGTACGTCATCATAGTAATGATGTTCAGCATTTGAACTTTCTCTTGGTCAGCATTCGTAACATATTAGGTCAGCCGTGATGAAGACATTGCGTTTCAACTAAAACGAATCATTAAGCTGGGTGGTGCTTGGGTAATGATGCGAGGACTACAAGAGCATCCTTCCACCAGCCTCCAAGACAATGTCGTGCATGTCAGTTGGAGATGTAGTCTGTCACGGGCTGGTCACATCCGAGGGCTTGCTTAGTCAACTGTGGCGATCACGATCGGAAATATCAGTCGAGAGTTGTAAATGGCGTGATTAATGAGGGGAGACATGTTTCAGCCCGGCTGATTTTATTAACTCCATCCGGCAGTCGATAGCAGTTAAACACGCAGTCAGTTAAATACGCAGTAGTCAGGTCAGTGTGTCGCTTCCCTTTTGTCTACTTGATTGTGATGCCAATTAATGGGAAGAATACAACAAGGTAGACATCTCATGAACAGTTTAAGTATGCCAACAGTCCATAATCTATATCAGTGGTTGATTTTACGTAATAAATAAAAACCAAATGATGTTTATTACCAGTGGTGTAGTATGTGTGAACTGATCAGCTACTAATTTGGCTGTGCTCATTAGTCACCTGTATTTTATTGCTCTTCGTGTTGTCTTTACTGCATTTTTGATACGCGCCGTATGCATTTTCTATGAATTATGCCTAGTTGAACTGCATTCAATATAATGCCTGCTAATTCTGCTTCTTGTGTCAATGATATCAATGACATTTGTTGTATTTATGTTCGTGGTTCAACTGTATTGTTTACATGCTAGTTAGTACACTTTTGATTATTACTATGAAATGCTAGGCTTCAGTCATAAGATTAACATGCTGTCTGTAAATTTTGCTCACAGATTCATAGGGCCAGTCCGTAAAAAAATAATGTTGGTGGTCTCAACTGAGGTTTAAGATGTTGACATGGGTGTTCAAGGCATTTCCAGTGCTTAATTTCACTTCAGCACAGAATTTCTGTGTGTTGATTTCTTGTTAACTTAATGCTAGTGATTCAGCGTGCCTACCTTGAACCTAAATACTGGCTAGACCAGTTAATGGTCCCATTGTATGCCTACCACTATGAAGATGTATTAGTTCCATGTCTTCCAATTATCTTATTAGCTTCTGCCTTATCAATTCTCAGTCCAACAAGTACTGAGAAGTCATGTCAAACAACCACACTGCCACTCTGCCAATTGACAAACTGGAAAAACAAGTGATGAATTCTTCCTGAATTGCCTCCTCACTTAAGTACACAATATCGCATGGGTGGAATATTATTTTTCAAAATTTCTCAACAAAAGTAGTAGTTTACTTCATCATTAGTAAAGTTAATTGTCAACAACAGACATGACACAAAAGTCTGGTAAAAATTTGAATACTTTAACAATAGCATCGTCTCCAGAAGAGTGGAAAGTGTAATTTTGCTATAATTATTATAAACTGACAAAATCTTCCGATTCCTTGATCAGTGATTTCAAATCAAAATGAGAATTTTTTGTTTTTAAAGTGTTGTGGTATGGCCTGCGCACGTCTGGTAAAACTGTACCACGTCTGATACAACTCTACCAGACCGCCTGCAATTATTGTTTACTGGTGCAATGGAATAGAACTTAAAGAGTGCGCTTCTTTATTTTGTGTTTGCAGCCATCACATTGACAGTGTTGTGTTAAACAATGACTTGTGAATTAAACTGCATATTTTGAAATGTTTTTAGTCCCTGCCTTAGAAAAAAAAGGATTTTCAATAAAACACAGATTGCTGTCAAGTTATTAGAATTCATGGTATTAACCACGGGTTGAACCATAAAATACTGCCTTTAACTGTAACTGCTGTCTAATTGAGGGGTATTAAAGGAAATTTTCCTTTGAAAGTGTTTTCCTGATTCAAATAATCAGCTTACCTTGAAACAGTAAAAGGTTTACTGTTGGAAATTAATTGTTTATGGCTTTACAGTTGTTGCCAACCTTTTATGAAATAGTTATCTCTGTTTAAGGCTTTATCGAGCAGTCAACGCCCATTACTTTCTGTCAACAGTAGCTCGTCTAAGTACACACAAATTAATTAGAAGTTAAGTTTTTGTTATTCTGTGAATACTATTTCAGCAGTGTTCCAATAAATCTATACAAATTACCCAACTGAAACTGTCTCATTTAGTGAGCCACTTACTTTGATATTGCTTTTGTGGTCTCAATCTCACGCTCTATAAATTCTATTTTTGAGCTGAAGCATTTTGACATTGGAACAGGTGCATTGCACAGTATCTTGTATTGGGGATGAAAATATTAAAAATCAATATACAGTGTATTTTTCTAATAAAAATGTTTTGGTAAATAAAATAGTATGTCAGAAATTATCTGGACACAACATTAATTTGTAACCCAAAAGTGTAATATATACTTGACAATGTAGCAAAAGATGCTGAATTCATTTTGGTAATTAGCTGGACAATAACGAATGTTACATCTCTTACATAATGTGTGACAGAAATTTGATTTTAAGGATGGGTGGTTGTTCAAAAATTCTGAAAATGTATTTTCTTTTCAAATATGTTGTATTTGATATTGTACACAAGAAAAATTTTCAGATTTTAAGGATGGCAAAACTATGATCTGCTTAGTAATTATTCTTTACAGTTGACATTAAAACTGGATATAGTAAATAAATAGACGCTGAGGTTGGCCAGTAATGAAATATATCCAATAAACACAGAAGCATTTCTGTGTTTATTTGATACATTAAAACTGAATTTTGAAATAAATGTTAACTGTTAATTCAACTGCGCTCATTGTCAAGTTTAGATTGTAGAGAACAGTAGGTGGACTTATACCTAAACCGAACTCAAAGTGTTTACTACAGTGGAATTGTCGAGGGAGAAGGTTTATTTAAGATTTTCACAAGTCTGGTATCTCGACAAATGAGGACATTTTGTGACATAAGGGAAGAGCTGAATGACTTTTTGAATGGCAATTGTTTATGGCTTCAGTTAAAGATGAAAGAAAGACCTTGTAATTTTTTAGTAAAACTTGTGCCGAGGAATACTTTTATTCATTTTGGATCTTCTTGTACTAGTTCCACGACATTTATATTATTATTTTTAAGAAAATGCTACTTTGAATTATGAACCAATGCTCCATTGATTGTTCTTGTGTCAGTTTTGATGCCACCTTGTGGCCTTTAAGCCCAACTGTGTCACAAGAAGTTGCTGTTGATGTCACCTTCTGGTTGGTTACCTGAGGACCAATGGGGCGTTCCATAGACGCAAGACATTGGCGAGAAAAGCCAGCATAACTGGGTACTTTACTTGTAATGCATGGCAATATCTCACCAAGACTTGTGTTATCTATCGTTTTCTTAAGTTTTGTGCCTAAGGAATGCTGCCCACCCAGAGTAATCCAGAACATCTTGGGTACTTTCATCATCTCTAATATAACCTCGGGCGTTTTTCATGTCTGCTCATATAAACCAGCATCACTTTTGGTAAGTTCTCACCAATTTAGCATCCAATATGGCTGACAAATGAAATTCTGTTTTTCAATTTTTCACAGAATGTAGGAAACATAGAACAAATGCTTCATCCTTTTAAAACATCTGTACAACAGCTGATTCTGAGAAATTGTGGGCCATTCAAAACTGTCACAAACCTTTTAAAAATGAAAATTTTTCAATGAAATGCGACAGTTATTTTTGTCCGAAATTGGTGAGATTTTATAGTACATAGGAAGTCGCACATCTTTCCAACTGATGTAAAACGATTGGTTATATGGCTATAAATAACACCGGGGCAGATATGAAACACCTATGAGAGAAATACCTAGGTGTTCCAGATTATCCAGCGTTAGTAAGAATACCAGGCTTCCATGAATTCTCAGACTTTATGTTGGTCTGTAGGAACATGTTTATATAATCTAATCTTCTTAGTTGGTAAGAACTCTGGCAGTTATTAGCCATGATCTGCCTTTGGAATTCAACCTGGGGCAAGAGGCCTGGCTGTAAATTATGACCCTAATCATTTTTGTTGTCATCTTGGCTCAAAACTGAGAAAATAGAAAATTGTTGGTAAGAAATTATCAGGCAAACACTAGTGAAGGTCGATTTCAGAACCATAAAACTGATTCAAGTATGTTAATGGACAAGGAGTTGATTAGTGCATTAAGTGAAGACACACAGGTCTGCTGACTTTGTTAGAACCTAGTTTAACATGCAATTCTGATGCACAGCCTGAACTAAAGCTCTTACTTATGAAAGAATGCAGCTTGCAGAATGTGAATCTACTCTACTGCTTGATCAGGCTCATTGATTAAGTGGAAGAAGATTTTCTTGGCTTTAGAGTAATCGCTGTTGTATTTTCCACAAAAAATAATTGCTAAAGTTCCTGTTTTCCTACTTTCAGAAGCTAATTACATTGTTGTGAATGCTGACTTTTATAGGAAAGTTATATATATATGTATATATTTATATATGTATATAATAGTTGGTCAAGACAAACCTTGCTATTGATGATTCTTTTTGAAGAGAAATGCGACAAAATAAAATTTCCCATGTCAGCCATCTTGTGGGTTCAATTAAAGAGCATTTACTGCATCATTCAGAATACATTATTCAGGTATGCAAGTGTCTAATAAATAAGTTATTTATACCAAGGAATTGAACGTGTTTGTTGATTATTCATGAAATGAAATTCGGTAGTGACTTCAAAAATTGAGAATTAATGGAAAGGCACTGTTCTACTGTACAAACAGACTAGTGGCTAAAAATTCAATCATTACAGCTATTATTGACCAATACTGTTCTGTATACAAGATACATTACATTAGAATACAAAACTGGTGATGAATAGTTCTGTAATTCAAAATTCCATCAACTCTAGTCCGGTCTACAAAGCGTAGCAAAAAGTCTCTTGATTTTTTTTACTTCAGTTACAAACTGACTTGACTGGCTGACAATGAAACCAAGTGATCGTCTGTCATTTGTCTACCAGTTTGGTTGCAGTCTCATTTGTCATGATTAAACACATGTTGCGCTCAATTTAGATAACAAAACATGTTAACGGTAGAAAATGAAACCAGGTAAAACCAATTAATCATCGGGCATTTGATTATTCTGCAGTTTGAGGAGTCGAAGGTCTGAAAACACCAACATGTTTTAACAAAATAAATTTGAGGTTTTTTGTCTTAAATTTTCAATCAATAGCTTCGATTAGTATAATGGCGATATTGAAAGAACTTTGATTTGTTTTTGTTTCAGAGAAAAAATCAAAGAATTAACGTATTAAGTCACTCAAAATCAAACATGTTCAGCAGTCTGTGACAAATAAACTGACCCCATGTAGGCACATGGCTTTTTTGTCATATATCGTCTTGTTCAATGTGGGGCATTGATGGGTGTTGTCTGCTGTCATTTAAATACAATTACTAAGTAACCTATCTGCAGTTGACATGCATCTTTTCCCATAATCAACTGTTTGGACAATAAAATATATTCTTCAGAAGGCTTGTTACCACCTTAAAAAGTGATAAATTAGGGAAGGAGTTATGTCAGGCTATATCCCGACATCTTTGTGTGAGTGATGTTGTGTAGAATATTGTTTATACTGTGTTTCTTATGCTTCTGTTTTCATTGCCTATCTGCCATTTTATTGGCTGGTGCAATGCTGTCAGATTGTGAATGCTAGATGATCAGTTCATTTGTTGAGGGAGAGAACCTAATTAAAAAAGTATACATCATGATGTCTATATTACTACATGCCATTGATTGCATGTGCCTATCTACGTGTGTGTGGGGGGAGGGTTGGGGTTGGGCGAAGCTATGAGAAGTGTCCTGGTAATTTGAGCAGCCCATCCCCTGGTTGCTAACGATAATGCCCCTGGACACTGCTTTATGAGCTTAAACCCTGCCAGGAATCTTGTTTTCATTATTTACATATACAGCTCAATCATGTCAAATGGCCTTCATTTATCACCCAAGTGCTGTTCTCTGTCAGCTCCCAGTTGATCCTTAGATAACACAAGAAGTGTTAGGGGCTCATCAGCTATTTTTTCCATTGCTTCTGTTGTTGTTTCATATTGAGGAGTTTTCAATTTTATCAGCCCTCCTTAGTGGTTTAGACCGCTTTTAGCAACTCCTTGAAACCCTTGAGACATTGGTACATTGGTGCTTATTATACAAATTTTTTTACATCGTCACAAGTTTTTGTTTAGATAAGTTTTGTAATTAAAATTTGATGTAGACAGCAGTGTTAGATGGATTCCGTTTTTGAGATGCCAGTCAACTACACATTGATGTATTATGCAGCATTCATTTACAAACTAACAGATGCCTGCATTGATCAAGTGGTTAAGCTGAATTTCATACGTTTGTACTGTTTGTCACATTTGGCAAAAATTGGCTGTTAGGAATTAGAGGTATGCTTAGTCCATTCATGCAAGTTGCTTGATCAAGATCAATATTCCAGGTGCAAAAAGTACAAAATGTATCAGAAGTGTGAAAGAGCTAGGAGTGATAAAATCAATCATGTTTTAATTTTAGCTGCAGAACCAACAAGGATGCAGTTAATGAACATCTTGCCACAAGATTACTTTTCTTTTAGACACTTTTTCAGACACTTACCTCAATTCCAGTTTTTTGTTCTAAGGTTTCCTTCGTGTTCTTGCAGTAAAAGCCCTATTGTGCCCCTGTGGCAAACACGGCAATTAAGACATTAGTATCAATCAGACTTTGTTTAAGGTTGTATGTCTGTGGGGAACTATGCTAACTGTGGCGATCTAAGAAACCAAGGTTTTCTCTCACTTCCTTATTACTACACAGTTTCTAATGTTGACTTTGTTAAGTTGAAAATTACCTGTTACAGAATGATTCCACGGTCCATTGAAGCCTTCCAGATCCATTTTATCTTTGCGCAGCAAGTTGCTATGTGGTTCTGTTCTTTGCTGTGTTTTTACACGTTATGTATACAGCCTAGTTCTGTGATTCCATTGGAAGAAGCTTTTTGCACAGCCGAAGATGTGAATCTAAAACGTGGAGTCCGCTGTCATTGGATCACCTTCAAAATAATAAGACTGATGAGTTAATATTTATCTTCTTGGTGAGATGTTCCTGTGAGATACCAGCAATGATGAACTGACAAAATTCTACAATGTCAACTGTGTTCTTGGTATTTATACACTCTGATCACTTGGGCACCACTGACCAGAGTTTTGGAGGAGTCCATTGTAGAGGGTAGGCTGGTTATTTCATTCAAATCAGTGTTTTGCGGATTGCCTGTAGTGAGAGAGTCCATTCTAGAGAGAGGGATCAATGTTGTGAGTGCTGTATGCTTTTGTATCAGCCGCTGGTATCTTCTCATTTATTAATCCGTTTGAAACTGTCTGTAAATATGCATAAGTTAAACAAAGTACCCGTAGTTTAATCTATTGCGAATCTATTGAATAACTACACACTTCATCTCTACGTTGTTTTTAACCCAAAGTCGAGGCATGCAAAGTTCAAGAGCAATGATCTGCCTGTTTGTAGATTATTCCATAGAAAGCAGGGATGAATGATGCTGTGCTCAAGGTCTTCAGTAACGAACACTGCCCTGGTGATTAGTCAGTTTGCATCTTAGGTGCAAAGCGTTTATCCAATTGTCTTGTATGTCTTAATGCCTCTTGTGGGGATTCAGATTTCCACGATTGAATAATAAGAGACCATAGTATTGTCTGGTGCCACATTGCCAAATTAATTCATTCCATCTTTTTCCATTACTGTACAGCAGTATGGGCCATAAATTGATTGATCTGAAATCTCCTGGTCTGCTTCCCTCTGACAACAGGATAAACTTCACTAGTCATCCCCTATTGAGACAGGTCTGTCATTTGCAAATGCTAAACTGTTTCTATAGTGACAGCTGTACACTGCAAACTGTGCTAAATGAAAAGTAAATTATATTTGTCACTTGTTTTTGTTGAGAAATTTGACAAGATAAAATTCAAGTTGTCTACCATATTGCCTTCCAAATTGACCATAATGTGACTTGGTTTGGGTATGTGTTGCAGCGGCAAATATTTTTGTACTTGTCAGAAGAAATAATTAGCACCTTCTTAATTGTACCAAGCTGTAAAGGACATAACTAGTATATTTTGTAAAAATCATTTTAAACGGGTTTCATCCTAATTTGGAGTTGCTCCTTTTTGGAACTTCAAAAACCTGTTAAATATAACTTCATTATAAAACAAGGGCATCGTTATTGAAATGCGTGTACAACTACAGTGCAAATAGTATGATTTGAGGTATGTTTATTAGTATCATAAAATGACCAATAGGTGGTGCAAAATATGTCCTACCCATCTGAAACTGAGATGGTGCCATCATCTGCCTAATGCAAAACACATTTTCTCACATTTCATGAAAATCAGTCAGGGAAGTCCAAAGGTATAGTTGCCACTTGGAGACACTGCAGTAGTCTGATCTTTATGCCTGTTGTCAAGTCCATTGGAATGTAGATAGGTCATTATCACATTCATAGGAAAACACTTGCCTAATTTCACAAGGATCCTGCATTAGGGGTGAAGGAGATACAAATTTGAATATAAACAATTCAATCACCACCAAGGGATGTTAAGATAGAGGGTAGCCATCCATCCCAAAATGAACCTATTCCTTCTCATCACAAACACATTTGTAAATTTTCAAGCTGTTTGGCGCATAAATAAGCGGATGCCCATGGAACTAAAAATACTGAAAATGGCTATTACGTGGTTAAGAATAAGCTGAAAATGGAAAGTTATATGGTAATGTAAAAGAACTCTGAAGATGCAAAACCAAAGGTATAATGAAAAATAAAATTGCTTCTACAGCACACAAAGGTAAGTGACATGTGCCTGAAAGTTGGTGTCATCTCTTGTCAGCTTTAAATGAGAATGCCACCAATAAACAACGCATTTTGTTTTAATTTTTGAGTAGTTCCACTGGATAACAGCAAGTTCAGTTCTTTTACCTGACAACAGACAGCAGATGGAGGTATTGAAATTAACTGATGACGTCATAGGATCTAACACAGTCTGTTCAGCAGTTATGAAGACGCTTACTCATATCAGCTTATCGCTTGACTTCATCGATTTACACCAGTAAATCATCAAAATTCTATGCAAACCCTTACAAATACATTGATTTTTTAAACAAACGAGTTGTTTTATTTCGCTGTTTCGGATTTATAGAAATTTTGAACGTACCATAGCCTACAAAGTTCGGTTGGCCAACTTACCGAAGTCAGTCGCGTAAAGTTTGGATGTTTGATGATAAATTACCGTACTCGTCCAAGTTACCGCCCACGTTTGGCTTAACATCCTGAAATTTTCAATTTTTCATTTTTAAGCACAAATACACGGCTTAGCGCCCACCCCCAATTTTTCATGACCGAGACTTCCTTAAGTGTGTCTGTGCTTTTGTGAACGTTTGTTGCACAAAACTAGGATTCCAAAATATGTGCAACTCCCTTTCAGTGACATTCAGTCAGTTTTAGCGGAACTGGGACCTTGCCTTACTATGGCAGTAAAATACCTGTATTCTCACAATTGTTCCCTTTGGCTCACACATGGAACTTGTGTCAGCGTGTAGCGATCACTGACACAGTGCTTAATGTTGAATGTATTTCATTGCCATGGAAGAACCAAGAAAGCGATACTTGACAGGAATTTCAAGTTCGTGGTCTACATTTCTGCGATTTCCCGTGACAGCACACGAAACATCACCACCCTGAGCAATGAAACAAGAAAAAAACTCCAGCACACTTGGCTGGTACATGACCAACAATATCGGAAACTCTATCAACATTATTTTAAACGGAAACTGCATATGAATCGTATTCATTGTCAGGCTCAAAGTCACACTTCAACAATTCACCGACAAATGGTACCCAGTCTTGTCTATACTGATGGTAACATCGTACGGCAGAATAAAAGGCGAAACAGTTGCATTGTTTCAAGTACAAGCAGACACGTGCCATTGTGACAAGCAACTTATCTGGCTGTTCCCTGTCTTGGTTAAACACATGTTTTTAATGACTCACTCTTGACACGGAAATGGAACTGCTCAACCAAAAGCAACAGCGCAAGAAATCAAATTGTCATTGAGCGCAAGTCTAACATTCTGTCTGCATTCACATGGTCAAAATTTTTTTTGTTAAATCTTGATTTGCCTTATGACTTTTGACAAAATCGTGTGCTTCCCTTAAAAATACATGGCGAACTAGTGGAGTCGTGGCTGTATCCCCTAAACCGTTCGCAGGATCTTTAATAAATTTAGTATGTGTATTTATATGATGTTAACAACGGATGACGACAACTTTCAGACAGATCTGACTACTGGTGTGCCACCTAGTGGTAGTTTTACTTTTTTACGTTTACCTCTGTATTTTCTAAGGTCCTCAAGGTATTTTCATAAAATTTGGCATACAGGCATTTATTAATGAGGTGAAGTTATCTCCATTTTCAGATGGATTCGACTTAGTTTGCGGCCCGAAGTGGCCATTTTTGCTGTTTTCGAGTCTCTTTTTTGGCATCTACTCTATCAACCAAACCGCTTACAGGATAATTGTGAAAATTTGCAAGTATGTTTTTACTATGAAGTGGACAGCTGACGACGATTTTCGGATGAGTTTGACTACTGTGGCGCTTCCTAGTGGCAGTTTTGTTTTTTTTGTGCTCATGGCTGTATCTATTAAACCGTTTGCAGGATCTTTACTTAATTTAGCAAATGTATTTATATGATGTTGACAATGGACAACTACCTTTGGACGGATCTGACTACTGGTTTGCTCCCTAGTGGCAATTTTAGTTTTTTATGTTTACCAGTCTGTATCTTCAGTAGTCCCAACAGATTTTCATAAAATTTTGAATATAGGCATCTATTGGTGAGATGACGCTATCATCCTGTTTTTGGATGGAATCGAGGTATTTTGCGCAACCTGGTGGCATTTTTGCTGTTTTCAAATCTTGTTTTTAGCGTCCATGCCTCGATCGACAAAATCATTCCAGGGATGGTTTTTTAAAATTGGGGTATATGTTTTCAGTGTGAAGAGGATTTTTGATGATGGCGACTGACTACTGGGGTGCCTCCTAGTGGTAGTTTTGTTTTGTTTTGCGCTCATAGCTGTATCTCCAGGATCTTTATGAAATTTATTAAGTGAATTTATATGAAGATAACAGACGACGACTTTCAGGCGGATGGAACAGACGCTGTGCCCATAAGTGCCAATTTCATTTTGTTCTGTTTTCCTTTGTTTCTTTGAAGTTCCTTTGTCAGATTTTTATGAAATATGGCATGTTCCCGTTTTTGGATGGATTGTACGTTTTTGCGCCCTAAAAGCACACCATTAGCAATGCATTCGTGGACACATTTCAGCGCTCCGCGTTGCTCTTGTTGTATTGACCTGTGCACCAACAAGCCAGGCTCTTTGTTATTGTGTTCATCTTGTTCCTTACTTAGATTAGGAACGATTTCTAGACATGAGAAGAACTGACAGGTCATTACTGCTTCAGTCCAGCTCCATTAAGTTGCTTGTCATGGTTGGTTGGTTCAATAACTTAAAGCTGAATTTACACGAGACACAGCTGACACGGCGCAGCTAACGCATGCAGCGGCTGATCCAGTGAAGAAGTGTGTGTGTGCTAACACGACTGACACGGAGTAAGTGACTCCATGGCAGCCAGTTTTTGACACCAGTTTGATAAGGTAGAGCGAGTTGATCAGTTGCTCCAGTTTCAACTGCAGGTCTAAACACAACTGAGGCAGGGCGGAAAGGGTTCATCTTTCAATGCGCTTGCGCAATAGTGTATACTGGGGTGTTCAGTTGGCATTCCTCGAGGTCGCTATTGTTTATGCGAGCATGCGCAGACAGTCTTTCTGTAAGTGACTTATGCGGATACAGTTTGCGATCTAATGCCATGTAAGTGCGACTTAAGTGGAGCAAGTCACGCCGTGACAATTGACATGGTGGCAATTGTCTCTCGTGTAAAAGTGGCTTAAGACACTGACTGTCAGACATTTACTTTCAGTTCAAAGAAAGAATAGGAAGTCAGTTACATTACTTTTGTGAGAAAATATGCTTGTAAAGAAGGTTGTTGTTTTTAACACAAGAACTTATTTTGTGATGGATTAAAGGCCTTCTTAAGGATATCTGGAACCTTATTGACAAAACTTGGCCGTTTTTACAAAATTTCACATGTCTAGCAAAATGCCATATTTCGTTTTCGAGGAACTTTAAATATGAAATATATACCATGGAACTAAGAAAAAAGATTTAGCGCAACCACCTTGGAACTGCACAGCCACGTGGAAATTTGTTAACTACTTGTCTGATGTCAAAGTTTACAGTGCTGTCACTCAAATCGAATCTCCCGCCAGGCATAGAACAGCTCTGTATGTACCCTCAGGCCTTTCATCAACCTAGTCGTCATGATATTATGTCAACGAGGTGTACTTATGATATAAAGATGCCGGGAAAAAAAGACGAAACATGGTTTTGGTCCTGAGCGAGCTGTGCGTCGGGATGGGTACGACTGTTAAGAACGAACGTTCCTCTGTGACTTTGTGTTCACAAACACAATAAGTGGTGAAAAGAGATAAATCCTCACCCAAATTTATTAATTTGATAGATAATTTGACATTTTGATGTTTCGATCTCATACACATGATGCGCTTTAACCACTGACTTGATTTCTGTTGTCCATTTCCTATGTCTTCAGTCTCTCCTGGCACATGCTGTGTATGAAAGTGAACCTGTTGACCTCCTTTTAAGTAGGTCAACAGTTGGCCCTACCTTGACTGGAGACGGTCACAAAATAATAACAGTTTAGTGATAATTAAGTTAATTACACACTGAAAATTCAGTTGACATTGAGAGTGAATGTTGAAATAGTGAACATGGTTATTTCATGTATAGGTTATATTGACTGAAAACAAAATGTCACTAAATAATTAACCGAAGGCCTTGAGATTTTTACATTTCATTACTTCATTGACTTTTTTCGGCGTTGGCAAATCGACTTCATTTAAACTTAGGAACACGAGTTCTAGAAAAAGGCTTGGTGGATTTCGTTGAATCTTTCCAAATTTAGTATTTATTCATCAATCTCAAAAACAGTGTTAGGATTTTTGATATAAAGGCTTAGTTTTTGTGTATCGTAACAAAGATGAATACGACTGCTATTTTCACAAAAAATACCTGATGTTGATTTGTCATAGAAACCAAACTAAAAGGCTTATTGAAAATTCCTAACAGCGTTTTTGAGATAACTGGCGAAGTTTTCATTTAAAAAAGATTTTATTAAAGTCGACCAAGGGGGTTATTTTTCTATGGATGTACCTTTCTTAATACTGAAATTTTGACTTAAAAAGTGTAAACGTAATATTAATGGCACATGAATATAAAACATATTTTTTCATAATCCTTTCAGAAAATATATACTGACAAGCTCATTTTTGATATACGAGGCCACTAAATAAGGCTTTGAGATAACCATAAATGGATCTTATTAGTTAAGGTGTATTAGGCTACCCAGATAAGTTCAAGCAGTACTTTGGCAGCAGATGGAAACGTGATTTATTCATTCAAACGTAGAGTCATTAGTGAAGTTGACTTTTCATGCCATATTGCCTCAAGTTGAGAACAAAGAATGAAAGGACGAAAATACTAGTACTGAAAAGGATTCTAAATAAAACACTGTCTGAGGATTTTGCAGTGTCATAGACAAATGTTTGTTCACTATAAACCTAATCGTTCCCTTCAATTTTTCAATTTATGACATTGCTGTGCTCACTCCGGCTCAGACAAATGTTCAAAATGTATTGTAGCTACCAAGTACTTCTCAAGGTCAGGCTTAATATCCAATGAAAGCCCAGGGAATTGAAGATATTCCTTTCTAGTATTTTGGTGAGATCATGGAAATTTAAATTATGTTTGTTGAAGGTCAGAACTTGTTCCAAGTTTTAGAAATATTGAATGTCGCCTATCCCAAATTCAATAAATATGGTCAATTTTGATAGATTAGGTCACCTTGATATCATTGGCATAATCAGGATGCATGAAATGTTGCGTTGTCGGCCATTTTTGACAATTGTATGAACTGTCGAGTCTGTTTTCATAGTCTGCCTGTTGATAGAAAACGCAATGTAAGAAATATGGCGAAACCCAAAATCGCCCATGTTCCAATCTTTTCAACTAAGAAATTCAGTTTTGGTTTGAATTTTGGTATCCCAAATTTTAAAGATTTCCCAAACTGAAAAATCTTTACCTCGCCTTGGTGTTTGGGTTCTTGTCGTTTCCCTCTTTCTTTATACGAGACACCACAGCCTACTTTGCTGATTGATCGTATTGATAACGGGTGTAAGGATGTGTAGTCATCAGACAGTACAGTCACAACTGCTACTCAATACATGGAACTGTTCCTTAGTCTGTGCATAAGCTGTTTTTCATTGAACTGAGGTTTTGCCAATTTAGTGTGTTCTTACCACGGCTGAAATGGCCTCGTCTTGCAATTCACTCAGATTAGAAGTGTTCATTGAGCTCTGGACAGATTGACAAGTGCTGCTTAAAGCTGAACTCGGCATTAAAGTTGGTATGTATCGGCAAGGGTTTTGCCATTTTATGTGAGAGAAACTTGATGATTGTAAATGTCCGTTTGCGTGACCGAACACTTGATGAGGCTGGCACAGGTACGGTAATATGCTACCTGCTTCAGACACAATATGAAGGTTGTTCATCACTCTATTGAAAAAATCTGTTAAAATCTATGCTTTGCCATGCTCGTAGTTTTAACTGACTTTCTTAGGTAGTGGTTCTTAAAACATTGGAATATTCCTATACTTTGCTGTGGCTGACCATATCAATATTGGATTAATTTTTCACTGGTAAGAACTGCTAATCCAGTCATTTAAAAACTTTTGCATGTTAGTATGTAATATCAGAGTTGTATCCATAACAATTGCTCCTATAAATGATGATAAAATGAACAAATAGTTTTTATCGATGATGAAAAATGAACAAAAATAGCAGGATAGGCTCACAAGTACTTTTCTCATTTTTTTAGATGTCATCACATCAAATCGATTTTGGTGACATTAGGCTTTGATTCAGTTAAATAATGATATGTAATTCTGTTGTCATGTTAACGTGTCTTAAAACATTTCTGTGATATGAAAAGCAGCTGTACAAGATTTGCCCTTGCGAATGATGACCCCATCTGACTGAGCTGGATCCCTTTGTGACAATTGTATCATTCTGCTGTCCTCATCACCAATGTCATGTATAACCGTTCTTACATGATGGACTGCTGTGGCTACCCACTGTAATTAGATGAATCAACTGTTCCGAAACAATAGCCCTCTTCTGACGAAAATTCCTAGAAAAAATGCAATAAACTCCCGCCGCACAACATTAATAAGAAATTAACGTGAAGTCTTATCCGAAAAATTATAAATTTTTTATAGTCCCTTTGGGAAAGACGTTAGCCTTGTTTGCTGTAAACAGTTTTGATGTAAACTCATTTATTTCCTGGAGCTCAACACAGTTTTGAGAACCGAAAAACTTTGATGAGTAAGAGTGCGACTCATATTGTTTTTGTCATTGTGTTGTTTAGACCATGTTATTTCTTGGTCAGTCGTACTATAAGATCTTGTATAGCCATTGCCTTATTGACAAAATAATTCATTTTCCGGAAACATCGAAAATGCAACGTCCCGATTATGAGACCACGGGGCTTTACCTTCAAATGTAATTTCTTAACATAATGATTGATGCTGTCAAAGTTAATAAAATATTGGCTGGCTTAAAACCATTCCATGAAAATACTGAATAACTAAATTAATGCCTAAGCGTAGATTTTGAAACTGCAAATAAAATATTGTTTTAGTTAAAAATTACGTTTCCAGGGTTCAATGCAGTAAAATTCTCGAAGCTTTCGCTAAAAATTATCCAGTTTTAAGGACAATGAAAATTTCATTAAATTCGAAGTGTATACCAAATTGTAGAAATAAACATTTTTTCATTGACAGTCCCAAGATCAAGAATTACAATAACCGACAAGTGATTAATATTCATCTCAACCCTACACATTATGAGACGTGTGAAAATGCTGTTTGACTGTTTTCTATGATTTTATGAACTGCCAAGTTTATTTTCTGACACTATTGATAATTAAACGCTGAGTCCGATATTTGGGAATTTCTAAAGTGTCGAAATTGCCTCTGTACCAATCTTTAGAATCAAGAATATTTAATGTAAGTTAGGATCACGGTGTCCCAGATTTTAGAGAGTGTCCCGAAGTAGAAAAGTTTCACCATAACTTAAAAGTGTCACTTCACATACACTACTTGACAAAAGTAATGTTACAAAGTACCATTTTGACATCGTGATGGCTAATGCTGTTAACACAAAAATGACTGGTAAGAACTATTAGGGTGACAAAATTGTAATTACAGAATGGCTTTGCCACCTTTCTTAAACTTTCCTGTTACACGTCACCTTCATTCTGGGGTAGGTGAGACTAACTCTGATGGTGAATTTGGCTTCTGCCCATCCGTCGTGACTCGGAATTTTGGGCCATTTTGTCTGAATACATTAGACATGTTCTACTTCAGGCTATAATTGAATATAATATATATTTTTTGTTTTTTTTTGCAATTTGAATTTGGTACTCATGGAAAACTTGGAAAACCTTGATTAACACGAAAACTCGTGGAAAATTTCACCAAATGAAGAAAATACCTTGCATTAGCAAGTCATGTCATGAGAACATAGCTTTGGTTGCGCTTATCAACAGTCTGCAAAATTACTTACTTAAGTCTTTTCATTTTTAGTTTTATACAAAATTTGATATTTAAAAGTCAGTCATTTAAGCGCCAATTTTTATAAGTGCCCTATGTAAAATTAAAACATTGAAAAAAGTTGCAGCAATGCTTTGTGTAAAAGTGCATAAATCATTTTATCTGAAATTGTCATTTGAATTTGAGCTAAGATGGGCTGTCCGGGAGTTTGACAACTTTTCAGAGTGCATCTAGAAAACATAAGAATCCCTTATTATGGAATGTGTTTTTGTTGTACTGGTCATAACAAGGTTGATGTCAACTCAGTTGTCTCAAGAATGACAGTCACATCTCAAATTTATAGCAGCTTGCCAATCACATCTGACGGTTGATCGCAGGCTGTCGCCTCTCAACATTCATAGAAGCTTGTTTAATCCCTCAAGTGTTTGCATATCTACAAAACTATAAATTTTAACTTGATAGAAATATATCTGAAAGTAAAAAGCCTGCAGAATTAGATTTTCAACTTTTTACCAATCTGACATTAATTGGGTCTCATGTCCATGTCTTTTAGTAAAACTTACAAAAAAGGAGAAACTGGTACATTTATTTCAAAACAAGGGCATCAACAACATAATCAATTTTCAGTTATTTAATAATATAAATGTTCATGGTGGGATCTCAAAACATCGTTACACTTTTCTACATTCATTTCGTGCAACTTTTCATATTTTTCATGAAAAGTGTAAAAGGGCTGTTTTTCTTGAAAAGAATCCTACCCTGACACCCTCACCAGTCGAGATTAGGCAACTCGACCCGTTTGCTTGTTGCTGGTATTGATCAAAGACACCGTGCAGTTGTAGTTAATTACATCGCCTCAGGCTACTCATGCTATAATTCTCTAGATAATCTCACCCATCATAAATTTACATTTTGAAAGTTTTTAAATCGCTTATTTGAATAGTTCGTGAAAAGTTCACAGGATTAGATTTTTGAATTCTGAAAATCGAACTAGAAATGTGACTTTTACTACCTACAACTTGTATAATCTTGCCAGTTATGGATTTTGATGTAAACCAAGTGTCATGGTACAAATTTTACGAAGTTCTCTCCGTATATTTGCCCCCCCCCCCCGGGACACCAACCGTGGACTTAGCATGTTGGTTATTTTAAAGTTTTGAAACCAAGATACAGTCTGTTAACTATGTAAACAGCACTAATGTGGTGTGAAGGGTATCACAGCACCAACGTGGTGTGAAGGGTATCACAGCACCAACATGGTGTGAAGGGTATCACAGCACCAACGTGGTGTGAAGGGTATCACAGCACCAATGTGGTGTGAAGGGTATCACAGCACCAACGTGGTGTGAAGGGTATCACAGCACCAACGTGGTGTGAAGGGTATCACAGCACCAATGTGGTGTGAAGGGTATCACAGCACCAACATGGTGTGAAGGGTATCACAGCACTAACGTGGTGTGAAGGGTATCACAGCACTAATGTGGTGTGAAGGGTATCACAGTGATAGAAGTTGTGACATTTGTTTTGTGCACTATTCTATGATACAAGCTCTATCCACTTGACAGCTACAGTGTCAGTCTTGGTATTCTACATCTAGGCTTTGAATGTTTACTAATTAATATTTCTATGTAGTATTGATTGATCTTGGTAACCCGTAGAACTGCAACTTTACTCAAGATCTGTGCAAACACTGGCCAGTATTAATTGGAGTTGACAGTGTAAAACACATTCTGAACTGTTTTTATGAGATTATTTAAACAACATTTTTGTAAGCTCTGCAATATTAATGTGTAAATAGCACAAGTTCATTTTGGGATTTACTTTAACTCATCTGCAGTTATTTGACGGGTGCTAAACTATGTTTATCTTGAAGAATTGAAGGCCAAGGCAATAACGTTTGCTCATTGTTTTTACACTTAAATTTTCTTGTACTATGAAATCTCACTAATTTAAGACACAGTATGGCAGATACCGGATGGTCAGTCTGCTCAGCCTGCTCAGTCTGCTCAGTCTGCTCAGCCTGCTCAGCCTGCTCAGTCTGCTCAGTCTGCTCAGTCTGCTCAGCCTGCTCAGCCTGCTCAGTCTGCTCAGAGATGGACTGCTTCCCTTCCCCAGTTACCCATGGTGGCTCATGACAAAGGCTTCCTAACAATAGCTCTACAGTGAGCCAGCCAACAGCACAAATCGCTTGTGCAGTATTATGTAATCATTGACAAGGCCTTGAGAGGACATCAGAATAGAATTCACACACATAACCATTTAGACATTTATTTAAAATTTTTGTTCCATATTACTAAATCTTGATTAAAATCGATCATATGCAGTCGTCGAACGGCAAAAATTGATGCACAACTTGCCGAGAAACGAAAAACTTGTGACCAGTTAACATTGACGCATTAATACGCACACTACATGGCTTGAATCATATGTTCAGTTTTGTCAATAAACGTTTCAAATGTGAACATTCTCCATTCAGAACCCTTTATTCATATTATATGAACACCATTCTCGTGATAAATTTGCCAATTATTTGAAAGATTGTTGCTGATTTTCAATTCAGTGACAGGAAATTCTCACGAGCATAAACAGCGATTTTTGTATTTCGCAAAATTTGTTTTACTTAATACTGAACAACATCGTTTTGGCGATTCGGCTCATGGCAAAGCAAAGGTCGGGGTGCCGGGAGGAAGGTAAAATGGGCTGCAGGTTCACAGAAAAAAAAATGAAGCCGTGAACCTGAAAACTGACTTGGTCACAGAACATTGGTCTCATCACTGGTGCTTATTAAGTAGCTGTTAATAAAAATACAAAGCGTGACACTGTGGTGATTATGTGAAAGTCGGAAAGTATACAGTTTATTTGCATAATGAAACCACGTTCCAGCTTGGCAAATGTTTCGACTGTCAAGGAAACGCGATCCACCTCGGTAACTATAGACTGCGATATCAGTCAATACATTACATCGGCAGCAGGTTTAAATGATGTGTAAATCAGTTGCTTGATGAACTTCGAGATTTACGTCCTGATCATGCGGAAAAGCGCACTGTCTGAAATGTGAGAATAATGGCCAATGCTGCTAAAATTGACGAGTCCAAAATTTCAGAAATAGTGGTGAATGCCAAATTCGACCATTTCCCAAATTTCAGAATCAAAAAGAAATCTGTTTGGGGTTGGATATACATGTAGGTGTCCGAAATTCGGGAGACTGTCCTAAGTTTGGAAATTTTTACAGTATGATTATTTTTGCATGATATGTATTGAAACCATGTTTTAGATTTGTCAGGTTAGATTGTTTTGATGACAACTGTGTTCAGTACCCAAGTGGTTGCGTTTTGAGTCACAGAATATGTAAATAAAAGATTTAAATCCAAATCCATTATCGTTTTGTACGAGTTTATTTATAGAAAACCAATTACAAGAATTGATAATTCATCCAAATACGAGCATGATAATGAAAAAAGAATGTCTTGATGTATCCACTATCCGAGTCTGAGTTAAGGAAAATATTGTTTGTATTATTACTTTTCAACTCCATCTTGGTGAAAACCTCATTTTTAATCATTTACGTAAGGATAATCTACTAAGTTTCATGTAAGGAGAAGCAAAATGTTGTTTGTAAATGCTCCCAGGTAAGTACGAATGTTGTTACGCCTAAAAGTGAACAGCGGTGTTACTCGCGATTGATTGAGTCTACTAACGGGGAACAGAGAGCTGTACAATCTGAGTGTAGACGGGTCCTACATATTTTTTTGTGGAGTATCCTTAATTCGTACCAGTTATTTATTTTTCTATTATCGGGAGTACTGAGCCGATGTATCATGTGGCGTCCGAACTTGACTTCAAAATGAAGTTTAATACTATAAGAATACATGGCCTTTGCACAATAAGACACCAAACAAAGTTTAAAAATTAATGTCCTGTTCTGGCCCCAGCTATGAATGGTATTCGTAAAACATCCTTTTGCTATGTACGTTTCAAATGTTTAAACTTCCAACAGCTGCCTTCTTTTTTACTTAGGATAAGCGTGCCTTACGCTATCAGAGCAAAATGAAGAGTTATATTTACATGTTTAAAAAAACACTGCCAACTGAAATAGGCTTAAATATCTAAGCTTGGCTGAAAGTAGTGCTTTCCCTGGTGGTGTCTTTAGTAACAGGCAGAGGTATATCTATTGTCACCCAAGCCTACAGTGTAAATATCTCCACAATAGCCCTTTATTACGAAAGTCAATGTAGGCACTATAATAGTGATAGGTATACAAAATCAGATAACAGATAACTATCCCCAGTGACTTTCCCTGAGCAGCTGGCTGTAATGAAGTGGAAGTTTTTTCACAAAAGATGTGTAGCATCAAATAAATATTTTATGGTTTTAAAGTTCTATACCACAGCTTCCTGCACATAATGGTTTGAGAAACTGTGGCCATTCACAATAATGTTAAAAGCCTTCAAAAATGAAAAAGGCTAATTTTGGTTCTTGTTGTTTTGGTCTGAAAGTGCTGAGATTTTACCAAAGTCATTTTTAGTTATCCGTTGAATCAATGAAGCGTTGTATTGATGTTTTTATGCTCCGTTGACTGCATTTGCTTACTGTTCGACGGTGTAATGAATTTCTCATAAGGCTTAGCTTTTGTTTTAATTCTTACACACATATCTGTTGTTTGTCATAATAAGTTGCTTTTTTATTGAATTTATTCATCTGACGACTGCTTACAGTATAGTCTTGTGCTTTAGTCCTCAACAAATTTAACTCACTAATCCCTACTGCTCTCTGGAGCATTACTTTGTGATTTCTTAATGAGAATCAAAGTGATGCTTACACACAAGCTTTTTGGCGTTACTTGATCACTTTTATATAAAATCCCCGAAGATATCATTTCACAGGGTTTATTCTCTATCTCTTCATTCTGGAGAAATAGGTGTTACAGTGCTGCCACCTAGTGGATTGGGTGCATGTTTTCCTGTGTGTTTGATGCGGTCTTTTGCCCTAGCAGTAGACCAGATGAGACTACCTTGGAAAAAATCTGTACTCCCAAGTTTAAAGACAGTTTTGAGGTTCTGCAAAAATAGTGAACTGAAGAGTTCCATTTAATAAGATGGAAGAAACAGAAGATCATAATGGTTTTTTCTGGACATGACTACAAAGGTGTTTTGGCCATTTAATATGTTATTGTTTCCACAGAGTTTGCGATGAAGGCTGATTGGCAGAAAAGTAAAGAAAAATGACCTGCTTTATATGAAAAAATAACAGCATGGTCTATTCTGCTGCATTATAGTGAGGAACGTTGCATTTTCAAATAATTTTTGGAAACGAAGCATATTCATGGGCTAATTCCTGGCTTGTACTATAAATCTTCTAAAATTAACCATTGAGGCCAGTCTCCAGTACAAGCTGGGTATTAGGTTCCCCCAAATTGGTAAGTGCCATGTGTTCAGTAAACTTGAGTCTTCTACTTTTTAGCAACCAACATGAAATTATAAGGAGCTGTGATAACGTTAGTGAGCGATTTTCAACAGTGATTTTTCTGTTTGTAGTTTTGGTCTAGTAAATAAATGACTGCTCTCTTGTAAAAACCTACTTGGCTGTTATTAGAAGATTTATTGTCTGCGGAATTTTAGGGTATTTGTCTTAAAACTACATATAGGCTCTTAGTAATGTTTTTTACCAGCAGTTTATGTGCAAAGTATACAAGTACAGTTGTTGCGAAGATCACATTCAAAGAAAGACATTGACTGTACTTGTGCAGATTATAGTGTAGTGTATCTGGTCCAGTTTCAGGACTATTGAGCTAATCTTATGTCTAACCATGGTTTCAAGCTATGTTTAACACTGTTGGAATTAGGTATGGTGGACTTTTTATGTTTGGGCAATTGTGTGTTTGCAACACCTCGATGTGCACCTCAGTTGAGATGAAAGTGTAGAATGCAAGATCTGTGAAACGAATAACTTGACTGGAAGTCTACTCATAATGTGTCTGTGGCCATAACTGCCTTTAACTGAAGCTGAAGACTGAGTCATCTGCTTCCCTGTTCAGTTGCTGTTCTACACACGCAAACTGTTGTTTGAGTGAAGAAAACATCACGTTGCGTTCAAATTTCAGGTAGGAAGTGTACCTTTAAATCTGGCAGAAACGTCGGCTGAGCAAATGTGCACTCTAACAAGAATTTCCTAAGTACGGTAGTTATGTGGGTCATGATAATTGACACTGTTTTACATATACGCAGGCCTTCATGCAGCCTATGTCCTAGCACTAATCTGGACGCCCTGGCAAGGATGCCCAATGTATCATTTGGACCCACTGTCAATCAGAATTTCTCCTTTGGACTCCCACATTGTAAGATTACTAGGACACCCCAGTTAATGAAAGAGATAAGTTGGCCCTTTCAACTCAGAAATAAATACACAATGTACTGTAATCGTTCGGGTTAACGCCCATGCTCAGTTAACCGCCCATCCCCGACTTTAAGTGGATTTTCGATTTAACCGCCCACTGCTCGGTTAAGCGCCCCCCTGCGATTTTTGAAGATTTCCAGTTAAGCGCCCTCCTCTCGGTTAAGCGCCCATCCCCGACTTTTAAAGAATGAAGATTTAGCGCCTATTGCTAAGGAAACGCGCGATTCCCCGACTTTTAGAAAAAGATCGATGATCACAATGAGTGCAACGACGCTGGGACTCCGAGACAGTGGTTTAGCAATCTGAATTACAATACAGGTAACGAGTTATTGTCTTGGGTCATGAACTCACTTCAAAATATAATACTTGAACCTTATTGTCACTTTATTTTCTTCCCTTGTTTGCAAAGTTTAAGAACGCGTCAAAACCTCCGCTTTCAGTGACTTTGTCTGCCGCGCTGAGTTTCCGTCTGAAGTGCACTAGATAAAACATATATTCGAAAAAATCAGGCCAGAGAAATGTGACAATGGTTTTGCCAACCCTCCAAATTCTATTAAGGTAGGTGTATACACTGATCAAATCTCCAGGTTCCTAACTAAAATGAGTAAAAAGGGAGTTTTAACTAGTTAGACATGACTCTGAAAGTGACAAAAATCAAAAAAAAAATGTTTTTTTGTAATTCGTTTTTTTAAAAAATCGTATTTTTTAATTTTCAACAAATCCAATTTTACCTCGAATTTTTTTTCAAAATGCACAGGGATCATCATCAACTATTTCCTTACGCAATATTCTACTTATCCATACCAAATATATGTACAAAATCATTATGATCTTGATTTTGTGGCATTTTTT
The DNA here is from genome assembly GCA_002633005.1 of Phoronis australis. Taxonomy (NCBI): domain Eukaryota; kingdom Metazoa; phylum Phoronida; family Phoronidae; genus Phoronis; species Phoronis australis. The sequence goes on along the minus strand of NMRA01000309.1, from coordinate 355,171 downwards.
GTGTGTGAGTTGGGGCAAGCACGCCACTTTTTGTCATTTCGTCACTTTCCGTCTAATAACTAAAAATCTGGTCCATTTATCAAAAAACCCTGGCACGCGATTTTACTACAGTCCAAGAGGGTTTCAAATTTGCAACTTTCGTTAAAATTGACCAACGTGTTGTGGAAAAATAGGCCTGAGAATCGTGTCACTATCCTGAAATCACGAGCCGAGAAAAACGGCTTTGAAGTTAAGCGGTCATCGATTGCCACTTGAGATCAAATTTCGTTCAGAATGCGTGGTCATTATGTTCCAATTTTTGTTGAAGTACTAGAAATAAAGCTGATATTTACTTCATATTTAGAAAATGTGACATACCTGTTTGTTTACAGCGTAATTTTAATCATTTTTTCGAACTTGTGATGCACGACAGACGACCAAAACAAATATGGCTGTCACGTGGGCGGAGCTTAGCGTTGATCTATTGTCTGCTGTACTGGTGTGCCGACCA
>NMRA01000309.1:333359-343621 GCA_002633005.1 Phoronis australis | reverse complement strand
AAGCTAAAAATCACCATTTGGCTGTTTGTAGTCAGATTTCTGACTTTTAGCTCAAATCAAATAACAAAAGCCAGTAGTCTCTTCAAGGAATTGGTTCCCAGACCACTACGGTGTAATAAACATTTTCTTGATTTGTTTTACTTAGAATGTTTGGAATGCAATCGGTTACTCATTTTTTTGCTTTTTATTTTATTTTACCTTTATTAGCTCACATGAAGAATTACAAATTAATGCATGTATAATTCACAGCCACACTCGTACCAGAGATCAATCAATGGTTATTAGAGAAATAAAGGAGGGGTCCACCTATCATTGAATTTATTTTGTTCACAATTTTTTGAATAAAAGCTTTTCCAATACAAAAGATTCATAAATTTCTTTTGTAAGCAAATCCATGCTGTGGATGTAATTTTGCTAGGCAAATCAAGAGATCAACAATTTTTTCTTCTTTTCCAAAAACATGTTCATAGAAATTAAATTTAACGCTATTCGTATTTTATCTGAAATCAATTTTGAGAGGAATCCCCAAAAAATGTATAACATTGCAAGACCAAAAGAGTTGTTCAATTTGCTTCCTGTCATTCAACTGAAACGTTTGCTACTTGGATCATGAATCGCGTCTCAGTTTTCATTTTCAACGTTCTCACGTTGTATCAGATGTGCGCAGGCTTTGCATGTGGGCCCATTGCACTGGTCACCTGGAATAATGTTTATGCTTTATGAACAGTTAAAACTGAGCTGAAGAACTAGTGACCTGACTCAAGGGTCCAGCAGTGTGTTCCAGTGGGGCTCGAGGGTCTAGCAGTGTGTTCCAGTGGGGCTCGAGGGTCTAGCAGTGTGTTCCAGTGGGGCTCGAGGGTCTAGCAGTGTGTTCCAGTGGGGCTCGAGGGTCTAGCAGTGTGTTCCAGTGGGGCTCGAGGGTCTAGCAGTGTGTTCCAGTGGGGCTCGAATCCACAACATCTAGTTAGCAATCGAACACCTATCACATACTAAGCCATACTGCCTCGGGCATCATTAACAATGATTCATTTTCCATAATTCTGCTGTTGTCTGTCACGGGAACACATTTTTCACTTTTATATGAATAACTCAGACTGAACAGAATCTAGTTGGTACCATTTTGTTACCATCAGTGGTCATTGATGCTCCGACCTGTGTCTGAGATGGCAACACAGTGTCATGGAAGTGAAATTTTTAAGTTACTCCATTTGCCTTTGCATATCCGTAGAATTGGGACATTTTGCCTTCTATTTTTGTGCAAACTCAAGATATCTGTCTATTATTCTGTTGATTCAGATAATCATAGTTTGCTCTTAATGACCCCATCATTAAGGCTAAAAGTTTGAGCCTGATCTCGAAATTTTTAGCTTTACTTGAAATTTTTAGCTTTACTCGAAATCTTGACTTTTTACCAGGAGCTTGAATACAGTGATCTAGAAACTCAACCGTACTGTATTTATGTATTGGCCGATAACTTATCTTGAGTTTGGACAAAAGTAGAACAGAAAATTTCAAGCTTTACTTAAGAGTTCAAAGTTCAAAGAACATGGATTCTAGTCCTGATGTAACAATGTCTGAAAATGTCAATGAATAATTCTTAGAAATTGCATAATTTATTATTGTCTTTGCAAACTACTTTAATTTTCTAGAACACCTGCTACTGTGGGTCAACTCTAAATCTTTTATGGATTCGTGCTGTGGTGGTGTGACATGGTGCTAGTTATCAAGATAGTTCATGTTAATTCTGGCATGCATCATGTAATACTCCAAGACTGTAGCAAGGCAATAGTTAACTTTTTTGTGAATGATTCTGGCATGAGGTCATATAATCATTTTCAGTATTTTGTTGTGTTGTAAAAGGCAAGAAAAACATGATTGTTGAGTGAATGTGTTTTGGGATGATTGGGGTGTTATAGACAAGGTGTGGTCGGACTATTGTCCCTGGAGTTTGTCACATTAGTTGAGCTTTAGTAGGCTTTGGATGGGGTCTTCAAGTATTCCATAGTTCTATAAATGTTTAACCCAGGAATATAAAAGGGTTCGTGCTTAAAATGTTGCCAACGAGCCTGCCTTTAGAGTTTTCCATGGATCAAATTTCTTTTATAAATTTTTAAGTATTAATCCTAAACCCAAGAAACTAATAGTCGTTGATTCTTACGGAATCGTTTTATATGAACACAAATAATACACAGGTGTTGCAAGAGTAACATGAAGTTACAGGTAAATGTTGCTGTGCAACATGGGAACTCATCTGACTGTCCAAACATTAACTATGCCATCTGGTGTTTAATCTCCAGAACTAACAGTTACTGCTGTGTCAGTATCAGACAGGAGTAGTTGGAAGGGTGAAGGGAAGTTACGATGAAGTTGCAGATGGACCGGAATTATGCTCACGGGAAAGTAACATTTGACACGGAGTTCTCAGGCTCAAAGCCCTTAAAGGGAAATCTCGTGGAATAAAAAACAGAATTTGTGAAAGTCACACACGAAAAGTTTGGGGATGGCACTATTTAATAAAGACTCAATCCGAATCATGCTGCTACCACATCCTGGGAAACACCAGCATCAATTAGTCCAAGAGCTCGGGCCTTCGCTGTAGTAGACAAACGTGGCATACTTGAAGCCAGAACACCAGATTTTCACATTTGAAGAAAGTTGCAAACACAATTTGCATAATTGCATTTCATAACGAGCCTACTAATAGCAAAAGTTCCAAGCTATTATTCAGTGTCTCACAAATTTGTTGTTTACCCCTGGTGTCAATCCCCAGCGCATCACAGGTAGTGACAGTACTTGGCAAAAACAGGGAAATTTGCAACATTCGCTTTGAGACCAAGCTCTCGTTGGTAGCAAAGTTATTGAGCATCAAAAATTTATTTACAAAATGTGGTATTGTTGGAAAGGGGAATGAGTGAGCTTTCCATTGGTATGCAACATGATGTAAATAAACCAAAAGTAACACGGTGATTGAACACAAATTTCCAAACTTTTGTTGAGGTGTTTAGTTTCAATGGTTTACTATTAATGTGATATTGAAACTAAGTTATTTAAGAAGTTTGATATTTGGTCTTGTGGGTCACATTTACGACCATCACTACTCTCATGGGCATTGAATAGAGATAAATATTAATTTGGTTCTAAATTGATTTCTTCCCATTACATTTACATTTTTAGAGCATTCCCAGTGATAATCAAAAAGTGAAGACGACTATGAGCATCGGCAACCTCTATGGATACGAGCTGGCACCAACGCCACAGATCCGACCGATGACTGTGTTGGAAGAATGTGAGAACAAGTCAAGTACCAGTTTAGCCATCATCCAGAGGTCGTCCAACACGTACCTTACTTCTGGTAAAGCAGTGACTATCAGTAACATGGCCTCCATACTAATCATTATTCCTACTTGGTTTGTTTGTTGGGTGTGGAGGAAAAACGTATACTGCAATTTTATCGTGATATACTGTGCGGAATTGCAAGTCTTTGTTTAGCAGACGACATGCGGTTTCACACCTTCACATTAAGCTGATGGCGTAATGATAATATTTAGCCCACGAATCATTGTGACACGTTTGTTTCCACATTTTACAATAGACTAGCCTACTCAAATCGTTGATAATAGTTGGTGTCCAGTTTACAGTCACTGAAATTGCATCATGACAATTTTGTATTATGATTGATTTTTATGTGTCCACATTTATGTAAAGTGGGTACATATTGTTGTCACGTTTGTCTAGTTGTCCGAGTATCTGTTCTATATCTCGAAAACCCCTGGTTGGATTTTGATGAAATTTTGCATGAGGGTGCAGGGCATTACTAGAACAGTTAAGCCACTTGTCATTCTGCTCAGCCCTCTGGGGTCAGAGAACATGGATTTTTTAGTATTTTGGGGAAGAGCATTTTTGGTTGATATTTAGAGAACAAATAGACATATTTCAAAGAAATGTGAAGTAAAGGTATGTGATGTCAATGTGCCAGCACCATTAAGTTTGTGGACGGATTCTACTATTGCAGCACCTCCTTGTGCCCATTTTGTTCTTGTAAAGGGGCTCTTCAAGTGTTGTTTGGACAAAGAGTGCATACAGATGACATCTAGAGAACCAGTTGACGAATTTCAATGAAACTTGATGTAGACATATGTGATGTCAATGGGCTGGCACCATTTGATTTTGGGTTGGATTCAAGCACTGCAGCACCTCCTAGTGGCCATTCTGGGAATGACTGTTCTCGGATAATACCTGGAGAACAACAGACAATCTTTGATAAAACTTGACACAGTGGTATGCGATTTCATTTTTTTTTATCAGATTTCACCATTGTAGCATGTCCTGTTCTTGACAAGGGGCTTTTCAAGTGTTGTTTTTGGGGAAGAGCGTTTTTGGATGACATCTAGAGAACTGAGTGATGAATTTCAGTGAAACTTGAAACAGAGGTATATGTTGCCAATGCACCGGCACCATTTGACTGTGGGGCAGATTTGACTACTGCAGTGTCTCCTATTGGCCATTTTTGGGAATAGCCTTTTTGGATTTTATCTAAAGAACCGATTTCAGTGAAAGTTGACACAACAGTATCTACCATCAGTGGTCAAATTCTGTGTTCATGTATTTTGTGAAACTTGTAAGCAACCCTAGAAACATACGATGCACTGTGGGCGCATGTCAGTGCTTTGCTACTGCAACTCAACCATTGTAGTAAAATTGTTTAAGTAGGCCACGCTCACAACGGCTCTGTGTTGCTCTTGTTTATGTTTACCTCAGTATCGTTTCAGTTCTTTGACAGATTTTCATGAAATGTGGCAAATAGTTTTCTTTTAGGGAGACAACGATGCTTTTCACTTTTCAGACAGGTTTGATGTATTCTGCGTCATATAGTGGCCATTTTTACGATACTAATTTAATATCACTAGAAACTTGGCATTTGTGGGGGCGTTGGCCGAAGTTGATGTGGGCGGACACTTTTTGTTTAAGTAGTGAGACACTGGATTCAAAACAACTTGAGGTTAGAATGCAACCACTGAAATAGGATTTTTGAAGTTTAATGAAAATATTGGTAAACACATGCTCTACAATCTGACCTGGTGTCAAGCTATAGATCATATTCTGGTCCGTACAAAACAGTAGGTAGGCCTACGGTTGGTTTTCTCACTTTCCGCACGAAAAAAACCTCCCTTATAGAAAATGACGTGTAAAATGGGCATCTCTGCTTGTGGTCAATAATAAGATCGAGTTCGGTCATCACCCAGAGTTTCACCGGCTCGATGACACCCAGCCTGCCAAACTCATAATTTATTTAGACATTGAATTTTAATATAATGACTGCCTTGTCGTCCCTGCCAATTTTGTCCTTCAAAACAGAACGCTACACTTGTTTAGCATGTGGCACTTAGGCTGGTGAGTGACACTTATTCGATGAATAACTGTCAAGTGAAAAACCACCTTTTTTGAAAAAGCGCCAAGAAAGCAGTCAATGACCCCAAGAGCAGGATAAAATGTTTGTTCTTGTAAAAGTACATTAAGTTTTTAACTGTCTGTAAAAAGAAATTCTCCATACTTGTTGTCAGTGTTGATCCAACATGTGTATTTGGCATCAGGATTCATAATTAATGGCAACAAAAATTCATGCGAAATTTTTCCGTCTCATTGTTTCTTAAAGAGTGAATTTGAGATTGGCGCCTGACATTCAATCACATTCAATAAGATTGACAAGTTTGTTGTACCTACTGGGCTAGTATTGAATCAGAAAGCATTTTATATAGGTACGTTTTAAAGGCAATTTAATAGCTGGGGTCCATTAGCAGCTGCTACATGTGTGGTTAAAAGATTGTCTGGATCACTTCAGCACTCAATGGAAAACAGAGCCGGGTCTGCTGTGGGTGAACGTCGATTCATTGACGTTGGTTTTTGCCTATAACAAGTTGAAGTAATGTTTTCAAGTGAAAGAACAGTTCATATCGTGTTGGCATGTTCACCTAACATTGGGAAATCATGTCGCCATGGTGACTCGATTTTTGGAAAGTTCACGCAACTGTGAGACTTGGATTAGGAGAATTGCTGTGACCATGAAGGATGGTTTCATTATCTTTCTGATTTTGATCAGTTGTGGTATTTCAACTAATAAAAATTGTCATCTTGGATTGCATTTCTTCTCTAGTCAACAGCTGCAGCACCAGAATCTCCTGTACATGAAAGGAATAGGTTCGAAACACAGTATTGTGAGCCTGCATGCATAATTTTCCCATGAAATTAAAATTGAATTCATGCAAAAAATCATTTCGTGACCTCATGTTCAGTTCTTGGTTGGTACAGAGGTCTCCGATATATTGTCACCACGTGTTAGATTTTATGGAAATAATGTTTTTTATCTAGGGACTTAATCGTTTTAGGATCAGTTTCAAAAAAGTGCCAGCCGGGAACTTGGTTTTTCTCTGAAAAAACATGGAAGCCTTTCATATCTTAAGTAGCGTGATTTTCTATGCAGCGCTCATGCAGCTGGTACTTAGAAGTGAGCTATGAGTTATATTTGTTTGAGGCTGGAACATAAATGTACAATTGGGAAATGGTAGCGTAAATTGTACACAGTCTGTTGTTTTTAATTTGGTGAAGCTTTGCTCACTGTCTTAGGAAACAGAATGGCCAATTTGGCAAGTGCAGAAGAAGTCAAAAGTAATTGGACAATTACCGTTTCTCCGTTATGTCGTAAAAGTGACTGTTAATAGCTATGATTGTAGTGGCAAAATTCTAATTACAGAATGGCTTAGACACCTTACCNGGGGGGCAGGGCAGAGTATTAGCCAGGATTTTGCAAGTCAGACATTCGCACCCCCGAACTGCCAAATGGAACCTGGGAGAATTTTAGGGGGGCCATGGATATGAACCGTATTCTGGCTATGAATTTAGCTTAAGGGTCATTTTGTATTAATACTTTTGGTATGTTATGTGTCCTTGGTTCATTTTAGTGATGGAAATTAAGACATGTCTGTATGTTGCAGGTATTACAAATGGTGAACCAACCCCTAGACTGCCACCTGTGGACAAGCCCGACCTGGAGACTGGTGAAGAGGCGTCATCAGTCTCTAAGCCCAATGAAAGCACCATGACCCCCTGCCGTCAACCCTGTGATACGAGCTCAGAGACGTCGTCAATGAACAACGGGTCAATACCCACCATGCCATTGGAAAACTTCAATGGATTTGTTGTGGCTATGCATCGGAAAATGGTAAGAATTTAAAAATGTGTCAGTGTAAGGAGTAGTACCAAGTAATTGACTGCGTTAAGTTGCAGGTAGCACTGATTAGGTCATGCGGTAATTGAAAATTAGTTTTTCTGGTGGTCCTTTGATGCAGTCAGTCTACTTTATTTCAGCTGATGGTGTTAACATATGCTATAGGAACAATAATGCGCTGCATTAAATAACCAAAACAAACAATTCCACTCTGAAACAGGAACCAGAACAATGGTTTTCAAAGATGCCACTATGAGTGGCATTAATTGGGACCTTTCGAGTTTGGCAAAGTGGTACAGTTGGTAATTTTACGACCTGCCAAGTCTGTTTTCAGACTCTTTTAACACAACATTTAGTGTCCGATATTTGAGTGATGTGATGAACACTTAAATCACACATGTGCCATTCTTCAGAATCAACAATGTTTAGAAGATATTCCTTGAGTTCTTTTACATTCATCGAAATTTAGAACACCAGGTGAAAAAAGATTCTCTAAAATTTAAACATTTTGTAACTCTCAGCCCATTTATCGGTCTTAAAAACTGGGTTGGGTTCCCGCGGAAATCTCATTACCTATGGTACCCATGCATTATGATTACTCATAATGCATGGGTAAGCTGTCACTCACTAGGTGGTGCTGCATCACCAGAAATATGTATTAAACAAAAAATCGTATTAAATTCAGTTAAAAGTTTGGATATATTTGTACGGCTGTGTTGAATGAGCATTAGTTTGAGTTTAGTTTCCGCTGAACTAACTTGCGTCAAGATCTGTTTTATGAAGTTTTAAACTAAAATGAAGTGTTAAGACTTTTGAATTTGACTTGAATTCCAGTGACCCAGTGAAGTTTGCAGACTCTTGAAACTAGAGAATTTTTACTTTATTTTTTTGCTGTTCGGTTACGTCATTCTGCCAGAAGATGTCCTAGTTATTAATCTGTGGGCATAGTCTCAATAGTTGTTTTGTGAATTCCATAAGTAAAATGTGAAAGTATCATATGAGAAATGCTGATAACATATTTTTCTCTGTGTGAGTCGACGTCTGGTGCAGACAATACTGGGGAATTTTTTACTCACCTTCTGATCAGTGCTTTAACAACACAATGCGTGGCACTGTTAATTGACATCCCGGCATTGTTTTATTAAAAAGTGTACTTTCTTTTAAAAACTGTTAACAGTTTGATATTTTCACTCTGTTACTTCTTTATTAAAATTCTTAATCTTCATCTTCATTGATAAGTTGTGGTTTTTGTGACTTTCAACTCTACCGTCACCAGGTGGATTGTTTTCGTCGGGTGATTGCAGTAGTCTCAAACTGGCATGTACTGTGAAGCTGGGGCAGTGTGTGAGATGATACTTTGTGAAACCTATCAGTCTGAACGCGCACTAGGCACTTTGTTTTTGCAACTTACTGGAAATGATATTTTACTTGGACTTGTCATATACATTTTTTGTGTAGTTTCATTATTGTACGAGCTTTACCCATACTCCACCTTTGACTGTAGTGTTTTACAATCAGATTAAAATAGTTCAGAATTCTTTCTTTTTCTGCAATTCCTTGAGGGTCTGTTTCATGAAAAGTGATTGAAAACTTGAGACAGAAATTTGTTCTTACGCTCCAAATAACTATTTCTGAGAAACAATTGGATCTTACTTCAGCAAACAAGAGTGCAGTCTCTGAAAATATGCAGATAACTGTTAGTTTCTGAGATAATTTCTATAAATTATTTCTTGAGTATGATGCCCTCAAACCTTTGTTCACCAACTGTGACATGGGAACATACAACTAAATTTGTATCGTAAGTCTTCAGTCACTTTCATGAAAGGGATGCCTGTCCGAAGGTCGAAATGTGAGAGTCCCTCCCGAAGTGCTCTTGTTTAGATTCAAACAATGATGCTGAAATATCAACATCATACAAGTTTGTTCAAAATGTTCTTCAATCTGTAAAGAAGCACGATTCTAAATGGAATCATACAACAAAATAAGTTGGTGTCCACATGCTAGTATCGGCACAAGAATCTCTATGAGTCCCTATGTTTGTTCTTGTCAGACCCCCATTTGTGCACAAGTCCAGTCTCTGAGAATACACACCTACATAAGTGCTAGTTACTGAGATAATTTCTACCAATTATTTGTAGATCTATAATTACCTGCCTAAACCTATTTTTTAGCAACTGCGAGTTGGGGAACTACTGAATACCATTCATAGCAAACACTTGCCATTTAGTCCAATGCGAAAATCCCAAGCTGTGGTCTTAGATTGAAGTCATTTTCACGAAGCAGACCCCTAAGTTTCTTCTTTAAGTAAATGTCGTTTTAGTTAAGACACACCTATTGTCTACACTTGGGTTTATCTGTTGCTTAGTAGGACATCATTGTGAAATATCGGGAGCTATTAAGGAAAACTGTTACTCGAAAGTTAAAATCGTAATCATCCAATTGTTCATATGTTATTGAATGCCATAAAACAGTGACTGCTTTTAATGTAGAACCTGATGCACCAGTGTGTATATTTAGCTAAATACCTACAAAACTATAGATTGTAAGTCAGTAAAAGTATTTTCTGATAGTAGAAAGCATGTACTAGAATTTTATTTTTTTCACTTTATAGCAACTTGCTAGGTAATGATGTCTTTAATAAAACTTAGGAAAAAAGTGCATTCATAGCAAAACATTGGTACCTATAACATGAACAAATTTCGTCAGATACAAATTTAATGTTCAAGATGAATTCTCAAAAACACTTACTGTTTTCCAAGTAATATTTTTTTCATTTTCTACATCTTCTGAATTTTTTCATAAAAATTATTAAGAGTCCCATTTTAATTGCCTGTTTTGCAAAAGAGGAACACTTTAAAAACAATCCGTGTGAGTGTTTTTGAGAACAGTGCATATTATGTGAACGTTTCGTATAAACCCAATAAGCCATGACATGATGTTCTGCGGTTAGCCAAATTTTGCCATTTTTATGCGCCCACATATTTATATGTGGACGCATTATGCCGTCATCTCTGTCCGTCCGTCCGTCTGTCCGTCCGTC
>NMRA01000309.1:292182-332816 GCA_002633005.1 Phoronis australis | reverse complement strand
TTCCAAGTAGAAATTTGTTTCTGGCATTCTAATGCTGTGCTAATCTCGTATGTTGGTAAATTTGTTTTTAATTCTATGTTTCTGTGGTGCTTTAAGCAACTGGTGTATAGGATGTGCTTGTATTATGAAGATTACTCACATTTTGCCCCTAGCCTATTGAGGAGACAATGACCATGCCTTTCCATTTTGCAAAGTACAACATACTACATATATGCCCTCTACTGGCCACTTTATGGTACCAATAAACAACCCTAGAAGGATACCGTATGCGGTGCAATTGTGGGCGCATTTTCAACGTTGCTCTTGTTATAGAATCTGTTGTAAATCTTTTAATGAAAACTTGTGGTCAAGAATGAAGCCACCACTGTGAGGTGACATTATATTATTTTGTTTTTAGCTGGCTTTGTTATGTAATTTCACTTCTTCCTCTTCAGTCTTGGCAGGTGTTAATTAATAAATCCATATCCACATATTGTTTGTAGCTTAGTCCCTAGGGCCATCAATCTAATGGTTTTCAGATAAAAGTTAATCTTGGTTTAACCTGGAGTAGCAATCTTTTACGGAACAGAATTTTCTCTTAGTACTAAGTAGTTGAGGCATTGCATAATATGAAATGTCAGTGCTAGACAAATCTACATGAGACCAATTAGTTTTCTTCTGAGTTTCCTGTTTGTTGGCTAGTTACAGCTGTATTTTGGTCAAGAAGCCTGATAGTGTGGTTTAGCTAAAATTTGTGGCCTGCCAGTATCATCTGTTTCACTTCCAACTTCACTCACAAACTAGGTTAAGTTGCTTATTACTTGAAGGTGAAAGGATGGATAGTTCCACCAAGATAGGCACACCCAGCATAGTTACACATAAACACAAAGCTTGTATGGTGGAGGTACCTCACATATTCACCAGAACAGATTCTTTCCGCTGTGTTCCTGATATTTCGTGGAAAAAATACTATCAACATGGAACCTACGAGAAAATTGAGCCCATTCATAGAAAAGTAACCAATTCAAGTCAACTGAGCTTTATTTAGGTGTCTTAAGACAAATCCTACACTAACATTTGGTGTTTTGTTACCCCACTGCCTAAGCGAGCTTAACCCAAACTGTGACTAACCCGTCATAATTGATTCACAAATTAGTTCTCGTTACTTACTAGTAGCCATGATGCTAAAGAAAATGTATTCGCTAATTTCTCTTATAATAAAAAAATCAAAGATGGCTAATATTTACTTTTGTATTTTAAAGACGGTCATGTTGGTCTTTTGGCTGAAGTATTGTTCAGTTTTTGACTTTGAAACTTGTACGCTGAACAGGTGTGTTGGTTTACTATCGCAGTTATCCCATCCAGCACAATTTAGCCAAGTCCATGAATAGCGCACCATTTTATTTCCAGGCGGATTTGACCACTGCATTATTTCCCAGTGGACATTTTTGGTTTTTTTCGGATATATAAAAAGCTGATTGAAAAATTTCAATGAAATGGGACGCAGAGGTATTTGATGTCAAAAACTCCTGGTTGTATTTTGATGAAATTTGGAACCCGGATGTGGGGCATCATTAAAACAGGTCATACCCCTTTTCAATCTTGACACTTCTAGTGTCAGGGCAGATTTAACCATTGCAGCACTTCCTACTGACCATTTTGGGCTCGATGGGTCTTTTCAAGTATTGCATCATTTTTTCATGAAATATGCCACATAAGGCGATATTATAGCTACTATCAAACAATGATAGTGAGAAATTGTGGATATTCAAACCGTTTAGAAGTGCCTGAAAAATGAAAATAGGTCAGTAATCTGTCATTAGAATTTTGCTGCACTAATAATTATTGCCAGTCTTTTTCGCTGTTAACTGACTTCGGTGTGATGACGAGCAAACGGTATTTTATGTTACTTTTTTATTGTACTGTAGAATAACTCCTGTATTTCAATGGTATTGGCTATTTTAGTACTTCATGTAATTGAAACTCAGTTTCAGACGTTAGGTTATTCATCAGGGTATCACTTTTCAAGTTAAGTAATAATTGCAGCTAAAAGTGCACTTTGTTTAATTTGAAAAGAATGTTTGTCATCACATCTCTTTTTACCAGTTAAGTTATGCAGTTGGGGAGCTCTCACATGCAGTATTATTTATTTTTATAGATAGCCAATAACAAGATAGAGAATGTGTTGTTACTCGACTTATTGTTCTTAGCTCTGAATGCAACTCTTTTGGTCAAGCTCATTACTACTGGTAATTGTTGTACGTGGTTGTGCTTCCTTGTGAAATATGAAATATGAAAACGCTACTAATTTATGAAATTGTCTTCATCAAGGAGCAGCAATTACACAGTGTATGCAATTTGCTAGATTCCCTGCAGAGTCGAAGGGTGCGAAACCTGCCTGCTTTTTTGCAGCAGTGTCGTGCAGAATATTGTTGTTTTGTGGTGTTTAAGGTTACGGAGGACCCTGTCAACTGGCTAACTTCAAAACATCACATCTCAGAAACGGCTTCTTGGATTCTTACAAACCTTTCAGATACTATGTTTTATACACTGTAGTTTTAAACATTATTACAAATTGTTTTTAAAATGTTCCACTTTATCATGAGAGGCTATCAAGGATAAGACTTTCATGAATAAAATTAAAGTTGCAGAAATTGAAAACGAAATGATATGTTTGGATGAAGTTTAAGATTTGTCTTAGCTAAGTCAATTTTCTTTTAACAGGCCTTGGTATTAACCCTACTTTTTCCTTCTAACCATTCTTGACAACTCTGAAGCTCACCTTAAATGGCATCACAATGTAAATTTAGTTCCTACAATATGTTGAAAGTATTCACTCTGACCACGCTGAAGTCATAAATTGTTGAATTTTATTAAAGGTTTTAGGCTTATTACTAGACTTTTGTCTATGTCACTGTGAGACTCCTCAGTGAATTTAAACAGCTATGAACATCACCCACACACACACACATTGGTGTTCAGTTCCTTTATATTCTGGTACTTCTACTGTTTGTAGTGGTGGAGGATCAAAATTTTCTTTGATTTACTGTTTTCTTGCGGTCTGGCAATATGGCTTGAAAAAGCTTTTTCCCGTTCTGTATCGTTTGACGTGCTTGCATTTGGATGTTTAAATTGTTTTAGTGTGTTTTTAAAGAATTGCTACAATGATATGGATAGTCCAATACACCAAGAATAACAAACGTCTATTTGAGGAAGGCTTTAATAACTCAACAACTTTATGATTTCATATTATGTTGAACTTACACATTGACCACATTCAAAATCTCACCAAACTCTTATTTCTGTAATAGAGGCCAATTAATCCCACGGTACAGAAAGATGACATTTTGAATCCTTAGTGGATCAGTTGTTGGTGAAATTTGACACAAGTGTGTATGCCAGATTTAACCACTGCAGCACCCCCTGGTGGCTGTTATGACAACCCTATGTTTACTCTTCAAGAAATGAAGTATGGTACTACAAACCAGACCTGGTAAACTTTTGATTTGATGTTAGTCTTAGAAGGTGCTGATATTGCAGATATTCTTTGTGTTCAAATTGTTGTTTCCTTGTAATCACTGCACAAAGCTGCACCCTTAGAAACATACAGTTAGCATTATCAACGCCTTGCATTGCTCTTGTTATTACTTCGAATGTACACCTTCAAATTGGGAACATTACTGTTTGTGCTTTCTTGCTAAAATCAATCAGTTTGTGGAACTACCAGTCTTAAATTGTTCATAGTACATTGATTTACTCAGAAATCATATTCTTGGATTTCCATACATTGATTTACTCAGAAATCATATTCTTGGATTTCGCTAGGAACGCATTTCTCCAGCTATATATCCTTGCAATGTAAATAACAATACACTACATGTGATATTAAACATATCAATGTTTTAGAGGAAACTAATTAGATGATGTTAAAAGGAGTAGAAGAAAGGGAAAGAGAAAGTACTGTTATGCACTCGTTCACACCTGTAGTTGTGCAGATTGAATAATTAAGTTTTTACATTTACATAGGCTTATCTACATCAAAACTAATAATTGAATTATTTAAGGAAAATATATTACCATAAGATGAATAATACATCCTTTTCATCTTCAAGCATTACATTTGAATGAAAGTCTTGTAAGTGTTGTTGGTATCTCTATGTAGGTATTAATGGAAATTATCAAGTTGTCTTACCGAGGATCTAATATGTAGTTAAACCTGCCTCTTGTCAAACATATAACTGTGGTTTAGATCACTAAATATTAGTGAAACTGCTTTAAACTTGTTCCTTTCTCTGATTTCTTGTCATGGGAAGAGCTGTTCCTCAGTTTGTTATAGCTCAGCTCTCATTCTGGGCTGGGTATTCAAAACCCATAGAGGGTAATGAAACAATTATATTGACAGCCAGGACCATAAACCCTTTGTTAAACTGTGTTTACTTATACAGACCAACTTAGATAGTTGTATGACTTAGAGCAGGGTTTATGAAGAACTGCTTTCACTGACCTTGCAGGCTGATTTCAAATGGCCTACTGTGTGTGAACACACCCATGATTTCAAAATTCTAAGCCAAGTCTGCAAGCTCAAATAGGCATCAGGCTACTAACTTGTTGAGTCTCTAGCATTACCACACTGACTGTTCATTTCAAGGCCAGAAATCATTTCTTCTTTCTCACTCCTTTTATGTTCTAAGGTTTCTTGACAACTGGCTACAGAAAATTAAGGATTTCACATATATGCATCCATTACTTTTGTCACAAAACTAACTTTTGATCAGACACCTTGCTGTCATGTAGGGTATTTCTTCAAGTTTTTCAATCAGTAGATCAGAAACATTTGAGTTCTAGGTTTTGTGAGTGACGAAGTAGCAGTTATTTTGGACCAGTAGCTGAAAACGTTTCTTTGAAATCCTCGTTGGTCTATATACCAAAAGCATTATGGCTGAAAACAGACTGGTTCGTGGAGTGGACGCTAGATGGAGTCACTAGTTCATACATTCAGGATTTAAGTGTCATGTAACTCTTTCAGATGCGTATGGATATGTACTTCCTGTCATCCCAAAAGACTCGTCCCAGTCTGTTTGGCACGCCGCTTGTCTTGCCATGCTTCGAGGAGACCACCCACCAAGATCTCTACGTAAGCGTGTGGACACAGGTCTCACGATTGGTTAGCCCTCTACCGCCGTCTGAGGCAAACTCGCCCAATCACGCACAAGACTGGTAAGTGTACCTGGCACTCCTAATTTCCATGTCAGAACACCCAGTGTCCCGTCTAACTCCAGATTTCAAGATTGATCGACGATTTAACATCACACCAATTGTTGAGGAACCCAAACACTAACAAGCCACTCCTAAATAGAAGGCGGTTCACATTAGAAACTTCGCAGTACCTTGCACTATGTTGATACATAGGTGAAAGAATGGTGATGGTCAACAGACCAAAACATCACGGCGTTCTCCCATTGACCCCATCTTGTTCGATTGGATGACAAATGAACAAGTTAGGTGGTTGACAGGCGTAATCAGTATTTTACACGACAGATTAACTCCATTCAGGTATTTATAGTTGGAGGATCAGCTCTCTTTTGGTCGATATTTGCTTTAATCGGATCAGATTGTAAAGTTATAAACCGTTTGAATATAAACCAATAACAATTCTGAATTCCTGGTCAAATTCTGATTTTGTTTAGTTTTTGACTCGCCAAAATCGCCCAACTACAACTGAAGTTAAGACAATCTATTCTATCTGAACACTAACCAATGCAGTGAGTTTGACTGTGTACATATTAAGCAGTTGGTAATAAGGTGCAACCACTATACTTTTCATAAAGGTGCAACCACTATACTTTTCATAAAGGTGCAACCACTATACTTTTCATAAAGGTGCAACCACTATACTTTTCATAATGTTTTCATGCATACACAGCTTTTAAGTTTGATACAATGCGTTGATTTTAGCATTATCTCTGACTTCAGTTAATAAAGATATTATGCATGGTGTGTTGGTTTTACTTAGTTCCGTGCATTATGTACCATCATTATCACATTGACTACAAAGCTAAGATCAGGTGGTTCTTACATGCTGCAATTTTCATGCTCAGTTTGACTGATTTCTCCAAAATGTGAAGAGGTGTTGCGAATTCGTAGTTAACTTTGCCACAAAAAGCAGCTATTCACGCGAGCACTATGAGCGAGGTTGCTGGAGCGGCATAAAGCAGGACGAAGAATTTTTATAAAAATAGGACTTTAGCAAAAAAATTAAAATTCCTTGTCTGGATTCCTAAAATTTGACCCTATTTTCATGTAAAAATAACCTTCACACCCCTTGATAGGGCCTATCCTATGTGCACAAAGACGGCAAACTTGGTCACTTGCCGGTGCCATTCATTTTGCGTAGCCGGCGTCAATTTTGTACTCGATGTCAAAAGCTAATGTCCTGTGAAGTATGAAAATGCAGTTGAAGTCCGTGCAAACTTTTGGAATTGGGATACTGAATGTTTCAGTATCTATTCATGTAAGTTTTATTTTACGAATTAAATTTTCACGCGCATTAAAATTTTTTAAACTTGGGACATTCCGCACGAAAAAATCAACGACCCAAAAACAAAATGTACGACTTCGACTGCCCTACTCATACGACCAGCTACGACCCAAGGTGCGGCTTTTAATGAAACGGGCCGCTGGGATTTGTTCCTCAGTATTACTTTTTTTCGGTAAAATCCAGAATTAGTGATCTTAAAAAGCCGCACAGCGAAACTCATTTCAAAACGAGTGGTTGGAGCAGCTTTTTTGTTTATTGAGCAAACCAGCTTGAGAGCTCCTTGACTTCTCGGAGGTAATAATGCTTGCTTGAGTCCATTTCCAGCTGAAACTAAATCTTTCATGGAACAAGTCCCAATGGCAATGCTGATCAAATGGTTATTGACAAACCGAGAAAACTTGTTCAGCTACTATCATTTATTCATTCTTGTTGTTCTGTCACCACTAGATGTTGAAAGTAGTTCTGGTTGGTTTCAGTAACCCTTTGATGCCTGGTAGATAATAGGCCTGCATGTTGTCATACCAGACAAAAGACTGTGCTCTGCAGTTAACAATGGAGCTATATAGATATCACATGCTCAAAACTGCTCTATGTCTGGTAAAGTTACTGAAAGGGAGAACGCCCTAGTGGTATCACAAGCTTGTTAGTGATCTGATTTTTTTGTGGAACAGAGCTTATAACACATCTGCATGGTTGATTATAGGCCTATCCTGAAGTAGCCTAGACCACTCTTATTTGCCCCCATCACATGTGTCAAACACTTTTCGTACTTCGTTGCCTACAAATTTGTAAGACAATACCTGTTATGTAAGTTATTGTATTGTGTACAAACTTGTATTACCTTGCATTTTGATTTGCAATGAAATTGCCAAAAAGGCAAATGGCTCCCTTGGTTAATCAACTGCGGAGTGCATGGCATCTTCTAAAGTATGTCATTCATGCAATGTATTTTTCTACCTCCGCTAAAGGCGAGTTCAACACAGGATAGACATCTTGCCATGTATCAATATGGTTGAGGCTGGACAACAGACCCTGAGGAACTCTTAACAATATCAGATTTTGAAAATTCGTTTGGAATAGTCACTGAATTGGAGAAAATTGTAAAGATTCGAGTCTAGGGTTTCTTGATATACTCACTTCCCTATTTTGGCCAGATGGTCTAGTCGTCAGCTTTCATGTGTGCTGTGAAGGCACAGAGTTGGAATGTAATGTTTGGTTTTCTGTAGACACAAATTTCCAGTATAAAATGGAATACTTTTACACTCCTTTTGAGACCTGTATCTACTGCCTAGGGTAAGTTGGAAGACTGACCCCGTACCGAAGTGTCTACATGACTGAGTAATAAACAGCTGATTTGTGCAAAAGGCCCAGAGTCGTGTGGCTGAATCATGTCAGAGTATTTTACTGCAAAAGGCATCCTGCCTTCTTATGATAGGCTTATTCTATGTTGTTCAGAGATCTTTGGATGTCCTTTAATACATCTTGTGTTAATTGTTTTCTGCACAGTCTATAAATCTGCATTTTCAAATCTGAACAGATAACCGCTGTTCATGGACATTTAGTAAAAAGTGTAATAATGTAGTAATCAAGCATGATGTACAAACCAATTATGGTGCCAGCCATACACTAAGCAGTATGTCATTCTATGGATTGGTTGGCAGATGTTTATGGCTTGTAAGATTGCATTCTTGATTAGCAATCGTTAATGCTTTTGTGTTTTTACTCATGCCTCAAGCATATGAAGACATGGTCACCTAAGATTCTGTACTGTTTCCAGCGATGATAGCCTAGGCTATGAATATCCATTCACATTGAAAGTCGTTCAGAAAGACGGCTTCACCTGTGCTCACTGTCCGTGGTATCGATTCTGTCGTGGCTGTCGGCTTGACTGCAGTATGCAATTGTTCAACTTAAACAGCAGCTACGTGGCCATTGATTGGGAACCCACGGCACTACACCTGCGCTATCAGACATCACAGGAGAGGGTGAGCTCTGAGATGTTACTCAATGTCAAAATATCATGTTCACAAGCAAAGGTGTTGGAATATTGCTAATTACATGATGAAAGCTCTTATGCCACATTCATCTGCCCTGTGCTGATCATATTCGGAGAGTTTGTCCAAGTTGCTACTGTTCTTATGTTGCTACAGCTTTATATGTGGGTGCATATTGCAGTCATCTCTGCCTGGCTGTATGCCGCTGTATCTCCTAAACCCCTTTCTGGATTCTTAAGAGATGGCAACAGATAACAGAAATTTTGTACTGATCCGACTCCCACTTTGCTCCCTAATGGCAATTTAATCTTCAGTGCTCCTTTTGTGGAATTTGGCATATAGGTTTCTAATAAGATTACAATGCCTTCCCATTTTCTGACAGATTTGATGTAGTGCATGCCAACTAGTGGGTATTTTTAAAAATTTCGAGTCCGTTTTCGCCGTCTGTCTCTCTATTCACCAAACTGCTCGAAGATTCATTGTACAAATTAGGAGATGTGTTTCTGATAAGAAGACCATGGGTGGCATTCATTTTTGGATTGGTTCAAATACTTTGGCACCTCGACGGTAGTTTTGTTTTTTGCATATATGGTTGTATCTCCTTAACCCTTATCAGGATCTTTGTGAACTTTGGATAATCAGTGTTCCTATGAAGCTAATAATGGATGACGACGAGTTTCAGGCCAATCCGACAACCACTGTGTCCCTTAGTGGCAATTTTGGTTTGCCTACTTATCTTCAAGGTCATCGATGGATTTTTGTGAAATGTGACTTTGATAAAATTTCTTCAGTTTGGGACATACAAAATTTAATTATTTTTGGTCATGGTCAGAGCTCCTACCAAAATGTAGAAATAAGCAATATAGTTTGTCCCAAATTTAAGAATCACGTGAAAGACCAATTTTATGTTGGTAGCAGTTTTCTTCGCTGATTCAGACTTTGTTGATACAATATACAGTGTCCAATATTTAAGAAATATGAATGCCAAAATTACCCATGTCCAAATCATGGAAATTGAGTTAAATTTCAGTGTCCCAAATTTTCGAGACTTCCCAAAATTCAGGATTTTTACCATAATAGGTGTCTGTTAATGAAATTACCGCTCAGAGGATCATTATTATGAAAACTTGCCAATTAATGTATTGCAACTGATATGGATTTTCAGACGAGTCCAACTACTGTCATGGTGGTGCCCCCTATTGACATTTTTTGAATATGCAGCTTTATCTCAGAAACCTCATTGCAACATTTTGAAGTTTGGCAAGTTTTCACCTATTAACTAAGCAACAGATGGAGGTGTCAGACTATCGCTTCACCTCTTAAAGGCAATTTGTTTTGTTCATATGCGCCTCTAATCTGTGACTGAGACTTAGCAAAATTAGTTTTTTATTCAGGAGATGACAACCCCTTCCCTATTTTGGACATGTTGTACTTATTCTGCACCATCTAATGGCCATTTCGTACTCGTAGAAATGCACCGTTTGCGGTGCAGTCGTGGACACATTTTAACTCTCTGCGTGGTCTTGTTTTTCAAATGCATTTTGGGACAGTTGTCGACTGGTAAACATCCAGTGACGTCAGAGGTAACTTGGTGATGTGTGAATTTATTTTGGGTGTGAGATGGTTTCTGCGCACCCTAAGAATCTTTCATGCCTAAAGACTTGCGAATATATGTATAGTATCTATGCATTTTGGGGCTCAGTTTCCAACTTTTTATTTTTTATGATGGTTGCTTTGCTGTATTCGCAAAAAAAAACGATGTTGCAGTGGACCCGCATTTTTAATTCTGGGATACACAAGTATCATATTGTTTAGTTGTCTACAAGTTAGGTGTGATATCACAAAATGCTTACAAGCCAATCATAGTCCCAAAATGCATTTGAAATACGTATGTGTCAAAGAGTTTCCTTACTTACTGTCAAGGTATTGTTATCATCTGCTATCTGGTGTTTGTGAACAAGCTGTGGAACTTCTTGTCTCAATTGTAATACTGTTGTCAACTTATAAATGTGATGGCAAACTTTAATCGTGTAATATTGGGATCACTCTTGACAATGTGCATTGACACTACAAGATCATGAGAAGAAGGCTCAGTGTATGATGCGTAATTTCATCATGCCTCATCAGGCTAGCATGATTTAGATTTTTTATTTGCATTTATTTAGTTGTTGGGATATATCGTCATGTATGCAAGGGGTTGAAGAAAACAAATGAAAGAAATCATTAGCTCCATTCATTATGTGTTATCATGTTTGAGCAGGCATTTGAAGATCACAGTAGTGTGACCGAGAGCCGTCGTCTGCAGAGTGAACCGATTGATCTTACTGACTGTCTGAAGGCATTCACGACTGAAGAAGAGTTGGGAGAAGATGAACTGTATTACTGTTCCAAGTGCAAAGAGCACCGTCTGGCTGCCAAAAAGCTAGACATCTGGCGGCTGCCACCTGTACTGGTAAGCTTGCTATAGTTTACAGGGTGGCCAGGAGGTGTCACTAGCTCTATATTACAAAGTGTAGAGGTTCTGTTGGGTGGCTGGCAAAATGTCAGGAACTCTCTTTGTTGTGCCATTTTCTCATTTCCTTGTGCAGGCACTAGCATTAATGTAACCATCTTGTACAGAAGTGTGTCAAATGTATCACATGTTACAATTTATAGTGATCGTGTTTTTCACCAAAATACATTTTCAACAGATGCATGAAATGACCTGGATCTTGGGGTTTAAGCAAGTTCACTCTTAGTTGACACACTGATTGACTTTTCATCAGTAGTAGTTTATCATCTGTTGTTACATACTTCTAGATTATACACCTGAAAAGATTCCAATTCCTGAATGGCCGGTGGGTCAAGTCGAGGAAAATTGTCAAATTTCCACGTGGTCAGTTTGACCCAGCAGAATACCTGGCCCCAAGGACGCCCAAATCAAAACGCATTGAAGAAATAGTGCGGAGATCAAACATTGAGTTGGATGCTGAAATGGCCAGTCCTGGCACAACCCCTGTTGAGGAGGGTATGGCTAACGGTCTGCCGAGGTCATCATCAGCAAAGATGGTCACATTTGATGAAAGTCAAAACAAAACTTTAGATAAAGAGGACAGTCGACCAGAAGACATTTTCCTGGAAGATAGTGCTAGGAAGAAGGTGGCTGTTAGTAGCAAGTCGAACTCTCTTGCTGCTCGTCGTAGTCGAACAGTGTCTGTGGACAGCTGTGATTATTCAAACACTACATACGACCTGTATGCTTTGTCTGTAAGTGACAGTCATAAAGGACTGTGCCTTTAAATGCTGCGTAATTTGAATAGAGTGTCTCACCTTTCAATGGTTGTAAAGTCAGGTTACAAAAGTTGCAAGACTTTTAACTCAGCAAATTGATTGCAAGGTAGCTTAGTAATTTAGTTTCATGTCTAATTCACAAAACGAGTTGTATGGCCAGGCAAGTCCAGCTTACAAATTTAGTTGCATGGTCTAATTTCAAACTTCAATTGTAAGTCTACTTTGGAAATTTGGCTCGCATCATGGCCAAATTGCACCATTGGTAAATGAAACCGTAGAGGAAATGTTTATGGGTAATAAGTGAAAAACATTTTTTGTTTGGAAACAAGCCTATCCTGTGTGAACTAAAAGAGAAATGAAACAAATATTCAATTGCGCATTCTAAATTGATCAAGTACGTGATAAAACGAGGGAGCAATTAAGTTTTTACTATGATATGTATTTCGAAGTTGTTTTCTCAAACCTGAATTGTTTCGGTAACCATGGTGGCCATGGTGTTAACCACGGAAAAGTGTTTAGCATTTGACAACTTTTTATTGTTCATTGCCTATAACCTGGCCTACCACATTATTTCTTTTTTGTCAGACATTTTGCTTTTTGTCCATAGTGTCATACCGGCATTCTGGGAGGTGGTCACTATGTGTCTTATGGCAAGAACCCTAATGAGAAGTGGTACTGCTACAATGACAGTAGTTGTAAGGTAAGAACTGGTTTAGATTCTGAAGGTGACAAGCCAGGTTGGAAGACATGTTGTGTCTTGCAGCATTTGACAAGGTGACGTGCAGAAAGTACTGGCAGGCAGTGAGAATCTTGCACTACCTCGGACGTGAGAACACAGAGTGGTTCTAACGTGGATTGAATCGTGTTATACTCAGAGAAGTTGTACATGTTGTGCAAGTGTTTTGAGAGGATAAAGATGATGCGTGTGGTACAGCATTTGGCATTAAATTTTTTTTTTGCATGCATGTCAACTTGAGTGAGTCAAAAATTCAATTTAAACCTTGTGTCACTGTTTTTGCTATCAGCTGATCATTTCTGTGAGAATTGTTTGTTGGTTTTGTGACGGTATAATGAGAGGCGTAGGAAGTGGGGTTTGTGCAAGGCATGCCTCCCCCCCCCCTTTCTAATAATGTGCAACGCCCGTAGACAAAACGTTGGTGGTGACCGGGGAAGGTGTGCAGTAAACAGGCTGATCGAAGTTGAATTTGCAGGTGTTTCCCGATAATGCTTACCATGTTAAGGGCTTGGTAAGTGGAACACTACTATTCCTGAAGATATTTAAGTATTGTGTAGTCATTCGTAGCATGTTTTTGCAGGAGGTAAAAGAGGAAGACATTGACACAGACTCCGCCTACATCTTGTTTTACGAGCGTAATGACTGGGACTACTCTAAAATCATCCCTGATGTGAGCGGGAAGGAACCTGATCTGTCTGATATTGATGATGATTATGAGAGCGAGTTCAAGAAACACTGCATCATCCAATGACTACAGCGGTGTGGCCTGTCTTTAGCCGTTGTCATGGCTCCCTGTCAAAGGCGTGTTCACGCGTCATCATTTTAAAGTCAAAAGTCTCAGGCTCAAGGTTCATCCTGTGTCATCCAGTGATTTATGCGATATGAGGGAATAATGTTGCGTACTTTGTCTCGCGTATATTGCGTGTTTCTTAGAAAAATGTGTTATTGTATTTTGAGTTTGTTTTGCTGTTGTCTAAAAGACCTCTGGCCCACTCATATACACAATTATACAGTACATTAAGCCCTGTGCTAAATCGCTGTTGATTATTGGAATTTGACCTTAAACTACATTCAGACTCTATGTAACAACCAACTTCATACCATAAATCTTTTCGATAAACCGCACACCAGTGAATAGATTGTAATAGTTATAGCTATGACTAAGTATACAAAAATGTGAGATCCAGGCAGATATGTCTCTAATGCATAATGCCAATGCAATGACATTGTGACCCTAATCTATGAGAAACAGAAAAATGACATGATTTATAAAATGCACTGCCCTCACTAAGGCATGCGACTGTGTTTTATCATTTTGGTCCTATGAAGTTTTGAAAAAAATGGACCACTGTACTTTGGAGAGGGGTGGCACATCACACCTAGTTCACAAAAACATGTTAATGGTTAAATGAGTTACCGAGTTTCTGTGGACATTTTGTAAGTGTTTCATTTGCCATCTACCTGCTGAGAGGGAAGTTCGTGGCTGCAGGCAGATGCAACACTTTCAATTCTATTTCAAGTTTCTGAAACCCCTTAGGTTACGTTTTTATCGCAACTGTCATGGTGGTGCTGCACGTGCGGTCATAGCAACATTAAAGGTCACTGCCCTTGACAACCACTATGGACTGCCATAATTCTCTAACTCGGAGGGAAAATCTTAAAAGTCTTATGTGAGGTAATAAAGGACAGCTTCAAACAAAAAGGAGAATCTATGGCCACAAAAGCAGTAACTGATCTCTCATATAATCAAGACATGTAAATTTAAGAACATTAACTCTCCATATTAAAATGTTCTAAATAATAGTATACCTGAAAAAATTAAGTTAAACACGGATTTTTAAAATTGATGCTTTGTTTGATTTTATAACATTATCACATGTAGAAATGTTATTAATGAGGCATGTAGCAGGGCGCCACCACGTGTCCAACCGGTAAACTTCTTTCAAGGCAATCTATAAATTTAGGAGGATGTGATTGGTCAATTTGTGGGTCAAGTTTTGTGTAAAGTTATGAGCTCAGATCGCTGGTTCTTTGTATTTGTTGAACAACACAAGATGTATTCTGTCGGCAGATGTACTTAGAAGAGAAAGCGATATAGGATTTTGTGTAAATTAAATGCACAATACAGAGGTTTTTGTGTCGGTGTTTCAGCAGTGAGCGTTTAAATTAGAAGCAGGCTAAATGAGGAATGTTTAAAAATGATCTGTTGAAATTCTTCAATCTCAAAGTATTCACATTTTTGATTTCAGCTCTAAAAACAGAATCCTTATATGACCAGGAAATGGAGCTTTTCCTTACTCTCTTGTTCTAAATCATGTTTAAACTTTAGGTGTACTTTTTATTAGCTGTTAATTTTAAATTTTTACAAGCCATATGAATAACTTGCTGTTTGTTTTAAAATATGGACTTAGTTAAGATTATGCCACACTTGTAATAAAAAATAATTACAAGTGATCTGGTACACAGGTGGACCCATTGCACTGATCACCTAGAACCATTTGTATGCTTTAATATATAGTTAAAACAGAGCTGAGAGACCTGACTCAAGGGTCTAGCAGTGTTCCCCACTGCCTCCTCTGTGTTACACATACAACTCGCCCGTTAGTTTGTTTTTGACAACAAAACATTGAAAAAGACAACCAAACCTACTGCAAAGAACAACTTTTGACTTAGGCCATATATAGGTCACAAAATAGGTCACATCTTGTTTCTTACTCAGATTAGAAATGATTTCTTGGCTTGAGATGAAGTGACAGGTTGATATTGCTTGAGACGAACTGACAGGTTGATATTGCTTCTGAGCAACCCCTTTAAATGTGAATGTTATCTTTTTGCAGGTGTTTTTGATCAATCTGGCGTATTTTGCTTGCTATAAAAAGCATTTGGAACTCGAATGAAAGTTAAAATAACACTTTTTTGATTGGAATTGTGGCTTAGTAAAAACATCAACATAGGTGAGTGAGCTGATAACTGTGCTCCTTGGTGGAGGCGCCCACCCATTTTAGTCTCAGACCCTGATGCATATCAATTTGCCACTTAATTTGACCAAAGATGCTAGAAATGGGTAACAACACAGCAGTTTAGCCAATAAGACATGAAGTGTTTGCATTTTGCAACTTACAATTGAACACTTGTTGTTTGGGGAAATGTTAGTGGTGTTTTTATATAATTGACCAAAAAGAAGTGAATTTCAGTGAAAGTAAAATATGTTGAGTCGACCAAAAATACCTTCAAAAACATTGTTCCCTTTAATTTGTTTGTCATGTTGGTTAGTTTCAGTTGCCAAGGCAGTCTGATTGTCCAAGTGCTTTGTTGTACCCAGTTTACATTCAGAGGAAACTAACATGACGATGCAGCTTTTGAAGTCCAAATACACATGTAAAGAAAAATGTTTTAATACGAGAACATTGTTTATTGTGGCTTTAAAAGAACTCTCAGTATGTGAACTTCAAATGTCTTTGAACACCTTATGACATGAGGTGTTCCTCCATTCAAATTTCACTACATTCTTTAGGGGTATTAAGATTATTGTGATAAGTGGTGATCTTCAAGAGTCAACTTGACCATTGTTGTGTTGCTCAGGCAGGTTACACAGTAGAGGTTGGGGCTCAACGAAGGTACAGCAGTTGCTAGGTGCATTATTTCTCTTTTCTTCTCCTGTAGTTAACCGATTTCTACTGATCAATGAAAAAGATTAATTTTCACCAGTGGATTTTGTCTTTCTAGTCTCATTATTGTCACACTCACATTTGTTTCCTAATGCCTTAACAAAAGAATCCAGTCATAAAAGTTCAGGCTCTGTGTTAAGTGGCTTTTGTATTTTCAGTGGGTAAGAAGCATCCATAGTTGCTAGTTGGGAAAGATAATGTTGCCTGCAATGAAATGAAGACTTTATGGAGTGGTCTTGAGTACTTAATTGTTTGTTCAGTGAATTTGCTGCTGTTATACTATATGTAAGTTGTGATGGCATTGAATTAAAATTTCTTTTCAAATGTGCTTGTGTTATCAGTGAGCCTGTGGTTAACCTCGCCGTGATATCCAGAGATGCCATAATGTGAGGTAACCTTCTAGTAGATAGTTCAGTAAGGTCTGCAATGCATGCAGCCATTGTAATGGACTTGAGAGTGGTGTAGCAACATGTTGACTGCTGCTTTGTTAGAAGGGGTAGGCAAACTTCCATATGAGACTGGGCTGGGTTATTTGTTGTGAACTAATAAAGGTTTGCTGTATAGCAGTCACATTTTCGACAAAAAAATCCATAGTTAGCAAATCTCTCACCTATTTTCTATTAAGAGTTGGAGTTGCAAGACAGACACGGGTGATTTTCAAACGAAATGTTGTGACAAGACAACTATTTACTGAGGTCTTGTATTTACAGATTTTTTCTGTGCCAACTGTCATTTTTTATTTTTGTTAATAAATTCAGATTACAATAATGTTGTTGAACTATTACTTAATAGCTATTGATAAGTATAAAGAATATGCTTTGTTTTGCTTGTTTGTAAAATTGTTGTTTTGGCAACATCAATTTGTGTGAACAGAATGTATACATTCATATATCACAAAGACAAAATTGCTATTTAAGTGTTATTGATTTGTTGATGTTTGTGTTTGTGTTGTACAATTATGTTGTGAATGCTCTATTGTATATAAGGAAATGAGAAATATATTAATTTTTTTCAAGAACGTTTCTGTCAATGCATTACGCAAGCACTTGATGAACAGTCAAACGGCATTTGACATGGTAGTCTCGTCAGCGAACATTGTCAAAGTCTGTGAGGTAGATGATAGTTCGAGAGCCGTATAGTTGGTGAACCAGGGCTGCGTTCAGTAGGCGCAAGAATTTCGTGAGTAAATTTAGTATGATCACGTGCTTCACTTGTAATGCAGGTAGATATCTCACTGAGTCTTGCATTTTCATGATGTTCTTGTGACTGCATAATGCAGGCCAGTTTTCTCCCTACTCCTGAATAAATACACAAAATTTGTGTAATGCTAGAGACCAGACCTGTGTATTGCTGGAGACCAGACCTGTGTATCGCTAGAGACCAGACCTGTGTATTGTTAGAGACCAGACCTGTGTATCGCTGGAGACCAGACCTGTGTATTGCTGGAGACCATACCTGTGTATTGCTGGAGACCAGACCTGTGTATTGCTGGAGACCAGACCTGTGTATTGCTGGAGACCAGACCTGTGTATTGCTGGAGACCAGACCTGTGTATTGCTGGAGACCAGATTTGTCACAGTGTGAAGAGGACTAACACTAACACTTGTTTGCAAATCCAGAAATCACTTCTCATCTGAGGAGGTAGAAATAATGATGAAACCAATTTTATAGCAAAATGTCTAAATCTAAAGTCCATTTCCTGGACAGATCGCCTGTTTGTAGCCACTATAAAACTGCAGGCCTGATAAGCAATCAGGCAGACAGAACAGAAAAACAAGCAGCTGCACCCTAGCGTAATGTGTACTAGTATCCTGAAGAGGTGTGTGCATCATATGACCTTATGCTGGGCCATTTGTAGCCACGTACACTAGTGTGGGTTCGACAGGCTCCACCATACATTCTATAAGGGAATAAGTGAATAAACATTTGAAGTAGGTTTCCTACATGCGACTAGAAATAAATGACATATAAATATATCCTCTGTAGATTTATTCCTATGTATCGTAACTTTCAGAATCATGAATACATTTCAACTCCCAACCATTTTTGTTCTCAACCGAGTTCTCGTGGAGAACTGAATTCTATTATTCTGTCACTTCTTTCATATGATAGTCGCCTACTTAGTACTTAATGTTTAAATCGACTCGTGAGGTGTATTGCTTTGAAAAAATTGTTAGGTAGCGAATTTCTCATTAACCCTTTTTTGCGACTTATTTGGAATGACAAAGTTAAATATATGACAAGTAAGTGCACTATATAACGTATCTGTGAATAACCTTGAGGATATATTTATGTGTATAGGCCATCTGTTGCTATTGGCAATCTGACATGGCCTCACTCCTAGCCAAAGAAATATTGTTTGGGTCCCTGAATGTGGGCATATGAAAAGTAAAGCTACATTTCACTCTGAATAGTTGGCTTAAAGCAAACGAAAATTGAAGTAGACCTTGCTCATAATATTCCTTACCATGATGGGATATTAGCTATTTCTGTTATCAACGAAAACATCAAACCATCAGCGACTCGAGAAAATGCTTTAAATATTATTGGGGTTGGCTAACCCTAAAACTGGGGAGTCGTAAATAACGCACGCACGCATTGACTGACTCACTTGGTAGCGGAAATGGGGCCATCATGTTAAGGAATATTATAAGACTGATTTTGAGATGAAAAGGCATACCTTGATTTTTTGTTTTGGCCAGGTAAACGGCAAAATGTAGCTTTAAGTTCATCAAAAATTGCAGCAATCTGAAACTCAAGTGAGATGTTCAAATTAGCTCAATTAAGTAAAAGTGATTGCTGTAGCCCAATGACAAGGTGTAATCTTTATTTAAAACTTTATTTGGTTGATACTCAGTTTTGCAAAGAGGAAAAGAAGACAATATTTAGCTAAAAGACAATACAGCGTAAGATTACAATGCCAAATCTTTGGAACTGAACAAGCGGGAAAACCACAAACATGTTTTGTAACATTCTGTCAAGAGACTTATGGTAATCTAGCACCAGATAGAAAAACAGTAGAGCACATACAGTCACTGTTAAGAAATATCGCACCAGGGAAATATTAAAATGAAAATAAAACTGTGTGTAACAAAAAACAACCCAAAGTTTACCAATCCACCACTAGCATGTTCAAAGATGCTTGAGCATTAACGCCACCTTGTGGGGGAAAGGAACTAAGCTGCATATAATATTCATATTAATTGCAAGTTGTTTTCAAGCAAATATGTTAGAATGCAGAAACCGTGGGACACATCAAAACACTTAGCAAAACACATCTGAATATAGAACGAATAACTTATGAAACAAAGAAATGCAGTGAGAATGTACAAATATCTACAAACTTGGCAGGTGTTTGTTAGGACCTTTGATCGACCGATCTACAGCCGTGAACACAGACGAGTGAAAACACAACAGAAACAGCCATTTGAAGCGCCTTCAATTATTCCATTGGTTAAATACCTCACTCACATTGTTACTCACAAACTCAAGTGAAGAGACAGGGTATGAAACTCTACGTTGATCTGAACAGACCCTGACTATGCCAACCCTTTTCACATCTCAATCAAATGTGACAGAATGCAAAATTCTCTTATCTTATTGCAAAAACTTTTAAGTACTAAGCTTTAATTAAAAAAAGCTGTTGAGTAAATGCTAGCTGGCAAAAACTGATAGTACTTCAAAACTTTTCCCTTTATAATGTTTTCATCTTTTAACGTTTCAAAACACGTCCAATGAGCAGTCAATGACTCTCCAAGATGACCTATCACAGTTAACCCTTCCATAACAACGCGGCACCAAGGCAACGTAGTCAGCGTACTAAAATATATCTGACCTATTCATATCAGACACAGCTATATGATATGCCAAAAATAAATAGTCAATGCAAGCTGGCTTCAAAATTATATACATAGATAGCACCTGAAACGGCAAGATTTGAATGAGAACCAAGGAATTTCACATGCTCAGCAGTGACATACAGTGATCACCCTTGATCACGGATGAATTCGAAATCAATTCTTGATGTTTGCGAGAGAACTGTACACTAAAAAAGATTGCAAGCTCACTTGGAGCTATTTTTGTCTCAGTACACAAGACCTGAAGGCATTGGTAAGTACAAAGCAACCTCAGTGTTGCTCAATGCTGTCAGCTTTATCGAACAATTTCCTACAGATAAGCTGTGACGGTCCCTTAGTAACAACAACTTAACTTTAAGTACATATGGCATACACATTAAATTTAACCTTGACCAATCCAGCTCCACTTTCAGCCTATGCAACTTTCAGCATACCCTCTCATGTCAACACATCCAACGGTGACCCCCGGCATTCATGTGTCAACCCCACCTTGATCCCTTGGGACTCCAACACGTACAGACTAGTGCCTGCCCCTCAATACTTGCTTGAGTAGTTGGCCACGGCCTGCCTCTCCAATTCATCAATACCACCTTTCAACGTTCTTCTCACTGCAACATTAACAAAAGAATCACGTATAATATGAGAAAATAATCCAAATAGCTTAAGGTTCTCTCTCACAATTCCAATTGAAAATATATAGGGAGCCTTAAAAAATGGTAATTTCCACGCGCAGTAACAATTTTATCTAGCGTGTGAACAAATGTGAATGACAGTTAATCAATAGTTCTAGTTTGTACTACGTGTTCACTTTCCCTGCTTTTTCTAGGATATAATTTCCATAACTTACACGAGATATTTTTCCACAATAAGTAGAAGAACAGTAGTTTTTGGTAATAACTGTTGTCTAGTATAACAAAATGTAGGAACTTGTAAATTAGGGAGTATTCATCTTATGAGAAGGTCCACGAGTTTTCAATGAATTTTTACCTTCTTTTCACTGTTCCTGAGTTGTCCCTGCATGGAAATAACTTTTGTCATTTACCAAGTTTACCATGATGAGTATAAATGATGTAATTGGACAATTCAAAAAGAATGTTGCCACATGGTTCACAAATAAAACAGTCAACTCTTTCTACTGCCATGTGAAAAGTATGGAATAACCTGTATATGGCTTGTTAAAGAAGCAAACAAGTCAATCCGCCACTGTTTTTCAAAAGGTCACCTGGGATGTGTGCTGTAGATGCAAGACACTAGTGAAAAAGCAAGAGAACACAAGACCACGCAAAATCACAAGTGCCACAAGCCAAGTGTTTCACATGTCCGAATCTTACAAGCGTAATCTAGCAAAATGGCAGCCACTGAACAGAATGGCTGGAGAAGTTAGAATGTCGAATTATGGGACAGAGTTCTTCATGCTTCAAGAGTGTCTTGCGTGTACGGAAGGCAGTCCTGGTAAAAACCAGACAGCTTGTCACTACTTACATGACTTCCTGTGTGCATACTTCGTCCTCTTCCTCTCCCTGGTTGGAGCCCGTTGTCCAGACGTAGTAGCAGACTTAACACAAGCCTCCAGGATCTCGTCCTCACCCGTGTCAAATGCTTCGTTGTCTGTCATCACCTGGCGTGCCACATTCCTCTGCTTGCCAATGTGAGCTATCAAAATACACGTTATCATGACACGTACAGTGCTAACAGGAACGTACTAGTTAAAACCAATAGAATGCGCGTTTCACAAATGAATCTGAAACCTTTTCAACATTGAAATGTAGTGAACTGCACACTTGATTACATTTCAAGAACACTTACGTTTTTTATTTTACAACAATAAAGAGCCGAGAACTTGGCTAGCACAAGACATGCGTGTCTCCGAATTCGTTAAAATCTAACATGTTGTATTAACCATAATACCAACATCAGTTTAAGAGATGCTGCTCACACCATGAACGGTTCACAAAATGTAGAGTCAATACACCAGAGTCAATACACCAGAGTCAATACACAAGGTAACACTTTCATGGTTTGAAACACTGTCAAATAGAGAAAGCAACTTCAGCACCAGAAAGAGTATTCAAAGTTTAGTGACCAAAAAGTCGTGTGCATCGTGCAAAAGCTGGATCCTGGATGGTAAATGAAGCAAGATAGACAAAGGTTTTTAAGTTTACCCATTGAACATAGCAAATCGTGAGAAACTGCCAATGTTTCCTGTTCAAAGTCTACAAAACGGTTACAAAGAATGACTTGACATCACTAATGCCAGGCACCATTTTACAAATCAAGGCCCAACCTAGAGTACATGAAAGCCTGAGTGGGCGACCAGTTCACACAGAAGAAAGACAGCGCTTAGATCAAGAGAGCGAGGCCACCGCAGAAAGTAAAGATCAGAGAGAATTACGTTGAGACAAGAAAGCTTGGTTAACCAACCGCACTCCAACTTACAATCATCACATTCATCAGGAGCTGAAATGTGTTTTGAAACATTGACATCTCACCACTCATGTTTGTTACACATAAATCATCGGAGCTTCTATAAAACAGATCTCTTCTAAGAGAACACAAGGGGAATTGAGCAGCATTAAGACATTTTAGAACATTTGAAGTAAAAGTTAAATCTTATCTACCCACACAATCAAACCATAGGGGAGATAAGTCAAAGAATGTGTCATGTGTCTAGATCTCATTATGGACTGCAAACTTTTATTTGATTCAAACATTGTCAACTACATGTTATGCACTCACAGAAAACTTACACATTTCACATGTGTACGATTGGTTAATTTTTAAATTTAATTTTGAGCCATGAGTTATTTTCAACTCTAAATACGCCTTAATCCATGGCCACTTGAATGTAGTTTTACATATCAACTTTATTAAGCAGTGCATTCATTAGCCCCAACACTAATCAATACTATGTTACCAATATAGAACCTTTAAATTATAGCTCACCAACAGATGGTTTCTTCCTGCCCAAACTGCTGGTGTCAGACACATAACCATTGTTGAGCACCTTGTGAAGGGCAGCTTCCTCCTTCTTGGGACCTTGTGAGAACTTCTCCGTCTAAAACACGCACAGTTAATACAAGAGATGTAGTGTCTCGATAAGAAGTACTGTATTATGCACATATTTAGGCCCATGCACATATTTAGGCCCATGCGCTAATACGCGAATCTGCACCCTTTTCCAGATTTAGGCATGAGTGTGTACGAAACGCGAGTAAAACCGAGGAACTAATTTCTGAAATATACTTTAACTGTATATGACTCATTCAGTCCACTTTCACCAAGCTCACTGGAGTAGGTCAATTATTAAGTAAACCTTGACTAGTTTATTAGTGTAAGTAATAAAAGGCACCTTTAATAGACAGGCACTACGTTAACAATTAGTGCCCTATCAGTTCCTGAAATCAATGACTCCAAGCAGTTGTGATAACAAAGTCTGTTGCTCTATAGGTCAGCCAAAGTTTACCCTCCCCATTTCGCAGTTTGTAAAGTTCTGAGGATGTACAAAATGTCAAACATGACTTATCCGTTACAAAATGATAGTAACTGACGTGTATTCAATTCAGAATTTATCATTACCTGAAAAGAATTAATTATGGACAAAAAAAAAACAGGCAGAACACCCAGTCCCAAGCAGTGGTAAATACGCGAGTTCTCCAGGATTAAGTTTTTACTCTTCATCAGTTGTTTATTTCACAGAAATTGTGACAAACAGTAATTTGTTTCTACTAATTGTTACCAAGTGCTGCATACACAAAAATGCAATTCCCATGACAAACAAAGTAAGAGGATTTTTATTTGCCAGAAGATTTTCCATGAATATTCCACAACTTTTTATCCTTTTTATATGTTTCATACAAATGAAAATATATTCTTCTCATATTCCAGATTGTCCATGAGTGGACATCATGTCTATTAGTTCTAGTTTCAGCACTAGGTCCCATAATTGCAGGTCTTTCCCAAACTGTACAAACTATGGTAAGGTGAGTGCTTACATCAACAATAAGTTTGCCACGTGTCTTCTTCCTCTCACGATAGGTGGCCTTCTTCTCACGCTGTTGCAGCACCTTCTCGCGTGTGGTACGGTATTCCAGCGCAAACTCACTGACCACCTTGCAGAAATGGCTGATCTTCAACTCCTTGGCCTGTGATACAGGCATGCCAAAGTAGAGCAGTAGTTTGTAGTAACGGTGGACAACGCGCTGGAACACTGTCTGCAGGACGATGATGCGCTCGGCGCAGTCAGACAGGAACTGGGACAATCTGCAAGAAAGCATCCAAGTCATGAAGGAACATTTTAAGGATTACAGTGCAATTAAACTCAGCAGCCATTTTGTGAAATAATGGTATGCGCATGACCTCTTTACCAAGCTTCAAAATTCCAGTCACTATTTCAACAGTCACAGTATGACATTACCTATGTTAGAAATGAATGCAGCGCCTGCAAAAATAGCTTTTGATTTAGGCTACTTAAGATTTAACCAGAGGTCTCCACTTGTTCTTTAGTCGCGTTAGAAGAGATTACGCGTTAGAAGAGATTACTAGGCCTGGGTAGAACTAACAGCATGGTATTGCTTGACACTACCCTTCAGGCATTAAATGACCTACTTGTTGACACTACCCTTCAGGCATTAAATGACCTACTTGTTGACACCACCCTTCAGGCATTAAATGACCTACTTGTTGACACCAACTTTCAGGCATTAAATGATCTACTTGTTGGCATCACCCTTCAGGCATTAAATGACCTACTTGCTGACATCACCCTTCAGGCATTTAAAAATGTCCTATTTGTTGAGACCACTCTCCGGCCATGAAATGACCTACTTGTTGACCCGCAGCTCAAGCACCTATGAACTACCACTTCCTCTTACACCCACAAATCCCTTCTAATCTGAGCAAGAAATACGTTGAAGCTACTTTTATAATGGCACTGGGCCTTAGGCTGCATAGATCAAAACTTTTTTGACAGAAGGCGGATTTGTAAAACCTTTAACTTAAAAAATCTTGACACCAGGACCCACGATCTAATCGAAAGTTGACCAACAGTACAGAAGGATTTGAGTCACCTTAGTAAATCTGTATTAAAATCATGCAGCGTTATTGATTAAATTTAGAGTCTGAGTCTCAGTCTAAGTGAAGTCTGAGTTCAGTCTTCCAACAGTGTCCAACTTACTTGGTCTTGAGTGTGGAGTAGTGAGGCTCATGTTTGGCTACTATTCTCAAGTTCTCCATACCCAGCTTACAATCAGACTCCAGTTTGTGTAACTTCTTCTCCATCTCCTCCCAGTCGACCTACACAACCAGAGTAGTCACTTGAATATGACCCGATATACTGTGCAGTTACAATTGAACATTTAAGATACCCCAACACTAAGAAGCTTGAGTGACAGAACACGACGAAAAATCTTATATGACGCCGCTGCTTTGACCTACCTTTCAGGAATCTTGGCCTTTCCTTGGGAAGCAAAGCACTGATTTGTCAGAGGGAAGCAGTGATTTGTCAGAGTTCTGGCAATTGCAGTAGCAACAATCTTACATGGAAATGTCAGTAGTGAAACAGAACCCTTGGGGAGCATAGCATGTTAAAGACCTTGTTGCACACGTTTTTAACCCTTATTAGATGGCTAGAACATGTTATAACGAAGCCATCAGTACATACAGGTTAATCGTATTGAAATCTGTAGGCAAAAAATTCCCAAAACTCTTCACTTGTCATGAACTGGAGCCTACTGATACTCTGCCATTTTAGATTTGCCGCTAAGTCGGAAGTGAGATTCATTAGGAACAATTGAATAACAAGGCCGCGACTATTCGATTGGGCAAAGCGTGTTTTACAGGGAGTAAGTTAACTCTGGTGAACAGTACAAAAATAACAATGAATATTCAATATCAGAATAATTGAGTAAAATTGCTATACAGTAAGAATATTTTGACAACTTGCAAAAATATTGAAAATAAAGGACAGGGAAAAACTAAGATACCGGTGGTCTCAGGCGATTTTGTTAGGCGGAAGACGGCCTGTCTTAAGTGAGCAATAAGCAACGGCCTATTTCTTATAGAATACCAATTGGTGGGGAAATAACTTCACAAAGAAAACTTGATACGTTGCCAAATAGTATAATATTAGTATTAATGAGTTCAAATTAAACTGAAGAATTTTCATTCAACCTGAAACATTCATAGAAGCCGTACTTCTGGAGCCCGGCCACCAGCCTGGCCGTGGACGTCACTTCTCCACAGCGCAGGATGTACATATTAATTAGCTCCGCAGGCCTTGAATACCGTAGATGACATTTGTGTAACAGAGATTAAAAAAATTACTGCCTCATGCTCCTAACACTTCAATAATTTCCCATTGTCGACATTCCGCTCATAGACTACAGTTCACTACACTCCCTCCCTGAGGAATGTTTTTTAGACAACGGAGGAATCGCTTCCACATTTTTGTCACGTTTTAGAACGTTTTGCCTAATAACTAAAAATCCAAGTGTTCCAAAACATTGACCATAACGAGAGTTCCAATACGGCTTAAAATATGGAATTAGTAGAAAACAAAAACTGGCCAAAAATGACCGACTACAAAAGCATGGATGAGCTTTTGTGGAACTTGACAATCAAAACAAACTCTTGGAACAGTCAAGCAGAGAAATATATAGCTAACATGTAAGATTGTAGTGAACAAAACACAGAGGTGAATACTGGCTGATTCATATCAGTCATCTCTTACCTTTGCACACCTAGCGATGGTGCCCATCTCTGAGTGCAGGTCGGAGGTGTCTGGGAACTGCTCCATCACCATACTACACAGGTGGTGGAGGAGAGAGTGTTTATGCACTGTGTCCTTCACTTCAGGAACACGTGCCAAATAGTCAATGTGAAAGCCCTTCGACTGAAAACACATGGACACATATTAACAAGTATGACAGATGCATTAACAGACATCAATGCCAAGTTTGTAGAACATACCCAGCTCTGCACTTTCTCATTAATCAAACTGAATGCATACAGGAGTCGGTTTCATGAAAAGTGACAAAAGATTTACAGCAGAAATTTCATTTTACATGCCACACGACTATAAACTTTTTATCTCACTTATCTCAGTTTTAATTAATCCTTTCTACACCGTGATGTGCTAATACTTAGAATTGGCAAAACTTTCTTCAGTTATTGTGAAGTGCGAGCGAGTAAAACTGTCTAACTTAAGGCTTAAGTCAATTCCCATGACACAGACAAATCATGTGGACACAGCAGGGCTTCGAATGACAAATGGCGAAAAACGCGGAAATTTTTACGGCCCGAAACATGCGCGCAGACAGCCTTGAAAAAGTCGGTGTGGACCTTTTGCCGACAAAACTCAAGAGGACTAAAAANCGCCATTGAGGAAATCCACCACGCTATCCCAGATGCCCCGGCAATGTTGACAATTTACGTTCCTCCGAAACATAAAGAGCAACTTCCGCTTTTCGAGGTGAAAGTCGTCGGCAACGCGACGGTAAGAAAGAAATTTGCCGCGGAAATTTTATATCAAATCCGATTTTTTTTACGCGAAACGCGGAAATATAATAAAATACGCGGACACAACATTTGAAAAAAGCGGAAATCCGCGTTTCCGCGGAAAATTCCAAGGCCTGACACAGACAGACCATGTGAACACAGGCAGACCATGTGGACACAGGCAGACCACGTGGACACAGACAGACCATGTGGACAGACAGACCATGTGGACACAGACAGACCATGTGGACACAGACAGACCATGTGGACACAGACAGACCATGTGAACACAGCTATGTTTGTAAGAATCCCTAATAACTGATGCAGATTTTCTGGCCATGGAAACAGAAAGATTGTTCTGTGGAACACTGCGAATTACTCCGCGGTCGGTACACGCTGACGCCAACTATTCAAAAACCAATTCAGTAATTTGCCAGCCGCTCATTTTGCCAATAAAATACCACTAGTGTTGTCTATGGCAGTTCATGCAATCTGATCATCCACGTCACACTTCAGGTAAAAGCATGAAAGTTTTACGACGTCTAGTTGAGGTAACAAAATACAGAAAAAACGTTAACACTAGAATTTGCTTACTCGAGTTAGCAACACTGCGTCCTCTAGTTTAAATGCCACCTATTGGCCAGAACAATAACATAACTAGCCAAGACGTGATGGATGGTCATAACGTCGCTAACTCAAGTAAGCAACTTCCAGTGTTTGACTTAAATTTTTTTCTGTATTTCACACTAGTGTGCAGTTATATAACTGTTAACAATACGTCAGAAGACAAGACACAAAAGGACAGCGACATTTCAAGACTGATCACTCTCAAAATATAGCCAAATCAATGAACCAGTTTTAAGGATAATTTTTAGACATGAAACCCAGATACGACACTCTAAGTATTGCTGTAATGTATTCAACCTACCACTGCACCATTGAGAAAGTTGCCAATAGCCAGCAGCATGGCTAAAATGCATTTCAATGTCTTGTTGACCTTGAGATCTTCAATTCCTTTCTTCAGATCCATAAGTGGCTCTGCTATCTCCTACAACAGCCAATCAAAAGGATGTGACATCCTAAAACAGCCAATCAAAAGGATGTGACATCCTACAACAGCCAATCAAAAGGATGTGACAGTCACCACACATGTGGACTAAAATGTCTCGTAATAGGTCAGTGAATGATTAGATAGTGAATGAATCCAATATTACCACAAAACAATGGGGGACTACCAACCAGGGTGGATGTGCAAAAAATTAGAACAAGGGGTAATTAACACTCAACATTATAATAAGTGTTAATCAACACTTAACATCAATAGGCATGTATGTTTCGGCAACTGCATAAGATTAAAAACAGTTTAAACATGGGGACTGCATTAATTCATAACATCATGTCTAAGACCTAATCATGTTACAATGGACAAATGTCAAGGGAAATAAACATACTTTCAAATTTCAAAATAAAAATTAGTTGGAAAGCAATAATTATTGATATTTTTGAAATTACCCAGAGCAATGTGAATAAAAACCTTTTCAATTTATTTTAATTATTATCATAGGGGGCAACTCAAAGAATTAAATAAAATTTTGCATCCTGAGTTTAGTTGGCTTACACCAGATATAGTTAATAAACAATTTCTTTTCAAAACGCATTATTACGGCCCAGAAAGTGATTCACAATTTTTCACATCAAAATTAAAACTGAAACAAAGATGGTATGCGTGAAAGCATCTACCTGATTTAACACAGATATTTTTTATTAAAAAAGTTTATTTTCCTTAACAAAAAGACAAACCATGCAACATAATATGGCAGTTTAAATTACAAAAAGTAAATTGTTAAAAAATATACAGCTAACACACAAAAGTAAGAAACAGTAGGGGTAGGCTTAAAGGGTTAAGGTTGTGAGTAGATGTTTATATTCAATGAGCATGTGAGCACAGGTGTTCATGTTCACTGATCATGTGAGCACAGATGTTCACATTCAGTGAGCACAGATGTTCATATTCAATGAATATGTGAACACCAAGTTCACATTCAGTAAGAACAAATGCTACCATTCAATGAGTATGTGAGCACAGATGTTCACATTCAGTGAGCACAAATGTTCATTCAGTGAGCATCGCAGCAGACGTTCACACTCAGTGAGTATTGAGTCACACAGCTACCAAGAGTGATATCTATGCCTGAGACCACCAAACTTTACTGATATCTCAACTCAAAAATCAACAAACAGCCTTCAAGAAGTTTGAGTATAGTAAAAGAATGCCACACAAAAGGCCATTTTCGAGGAAAATCTGTAGAAAGCTTGGTGATCTCCGGCTGTAGTTGGTAGCACACGAATGCTCACACCCAACTCCCAAAGCTCATCGCTGCTACTACTCACAAACATAAACTTCTAATAGTACACAATAAGACAGGCAGGGATATGTTTACTACACAAAACACTGCTGTTCACAATTAGTGAACACAGAATGCTCAGGAGGCAAGAACGACTCACAATAATTATTACAACTAAATATGTACACAGACATGCATGGATGTTCTCAATGATGGAAAATGAGAGTTCAGGGGAAATAACGATGAATATCCAACTAAAGGTAATAGCGATCAAAACACGGCCAATGGAAGCTATGGAGCGCTAAACCTCTATGGAAAGACGATAGTACCAACAACCACAATGAGAGACTCAAAATTCACAAACATCACAAAGCAGAACTTGACGTGATGTGATGTGCTACATGTATCTTGGTCGAGCAGAGCAACAAATGTCAAAAGAAATGTTAAAAAGAGCATTTTGAGTAAAACACAAGTACAAACTGTGTAAGATTTCAAAGGAAATGTGGCAGACTTTGAGCAAAATGCACACTTCTATATGCTGATAAAATTGGTGACAAATAAACAACAAACAACCTGAAATTATCCAGTGTGATATCTGAGTTTGGACATAAGGCAAGCAATGTTATCAAACTGTTAGGTATTTGAATGCAACGCCATCATTAGCCACATTATTTTCACCATCTTCATACACTGTTCTGTTAGCATACACATTGTCAGGCAACTTTAATCACCACACGACAGATGTCACCGAGTCTCTAGACAGAAGAGGTACCAGTTAAGCTAGGAGAAAAGTTTACAGAGAGAACTGGCCGCGCTGAACTCATATAGTTACCTGCCATGAACCCTATAATGCAACATAAAATGTCAAGCAAATTAGTAAAAACAAAGGGACCATACTTCAAAGGGTATACAATAACAATAACAGGAATATCAGACAAAAATATAAAGGGTACGTGTTACTTAACAAAGAGGGATAAAATAAAAATCTTATGTCTTCAAGTAAATATAAAATCTCACTATACTAAATTTTGGTTGAAAGAATTCCATGAAACTATAAGTACACTATGGAGATCCCATGGAAACAATTAGTTGCCATAACAAACCGATTGAATTTTGTAAACCACAATAGAGAAGGTAACCAAAACAGCCATGCTGTGTCAGTCAAGCTGTCAAATGGAACAACTTTTCATGCACAAATTACATTGTACAAGCTGTAAGTAATATCAAAGAATTTGTATGGCAATCAATGTTCACAAAATAATAACAGCTATAAGAAATCATGTTACAAGAAAAGAAGGAATTGTTGCCACACAAATGACAATTTGTCACTTTAAATCGAAATCACAAATCATTAATGAGACAGCAAGCCCATTCGAGCAGCTATCTACATGAATCAGGGTTAATTTCTGGTTAAGTCGAGTGTCCCAAGCCACGGGCACAATACAATCCCCGTGAGAGCGTTGTGATGACTAAAAATGTACAAGCATGCATGCCTCAGTCTAGGGCAAATTCACTCACTTCTCCAAAAGGAACCTTGATGATATGAACATGTAACAGCACTACTGACCTGCTCCAAGTTCTCATAGTCCAACTTGAATGCCCACAGCTGTAGGCGTGCCTCTAACTCGCTGATAGAGGACAGAGTGAGCAAAAACTGTTCAGCGGAGCCCAGCGGGATGTCAGGGTTTGCCATCTGAGCCTCCAGGATCTTGGTCTTCTCATCCTCTGTAGGGATCATGTTGGTCAAGATTTTCTAGGGAAAGAATAGTGCCACTGGCTAGTGAGTTTATAACTAAGGTCAAAAAAAGAGCATGGTGAATCAGATGGTGTATTTAGGCCACAAAAGTGTGCAATGACTTAACAACGGTAAAATAAGAGGATGAAGAAATAAGGAGCTTATTAAGGCCAATGAAAGAATGGTATGAACAAGGACAGCGATCTGCCGACCACAAGACATTATCTTGCACTTGCGGCAGAGAATTTTCATTAACTGAATGTAACCTGTGAATTCAATCCCATAATGCAACATTCAAATCTCAACAGTGGCAGCCATTTTCCTGGAATAGGCTGATAAGCTCCTGACCACACTCGTGAAACAGTTGCCTGTCCCTCGCTTGCAAGAATTTGCAAGATTTAGCATTTCTTGCAAGAAACTTGATCTACAGAACACTAACTATGGAGCACTTCAGGTCAAAAAGTGTACCATGAATCAGGGAATTGACTAGGCCAAAAAAGAATACATTGAGCTTGAAAGGTCACTAAACAAGAAAGATTTTTGGTGTGGTCCTAGGACATTTCTAGGACTTGAGCTGCGATGAGACTATTTTTACTCTATATTTGCAAGAATGAGTATTTTTAAAAATGGCCAATAGCTGGAGCTGCAATACACTATTAATCACCAACCTCAATCCCCTCTCGGTTCATGATAGTACTGTCCATTTTCAAGATGGCATTCTTGATGGTCCTCGGAGGAGGTAGAACAGTCAGGCCAATGTTGATTGCATTAGATCGCTTTGAATCCAGAACTGTGATTTGCTTCTTGCCTTCTGTTGCTTTCTACAGTAGAAATAAACGGGCAATGAAGAAACAGGCAACACTTAGGGACCATTTGACTGAAAAAATCGCAATTTTTTTAATTTGTTTGTGTGTTCATTAATAGCCCATCTAAAGGTTCGACGACTGCAGACGTTGACAGGCGAGTGCCAGTATTGCCAACTTACAGCTCACCACATCTGACAATTTGGTTAAGATTCTGCAATCATACTCCAACTCAGGCTAGTTCTTAACTTTCTCATTACTTTGAAACAGGGCTCAGAGCCTTTTGGTTCAATTAATTTAACACGCACCATTAACCACTTTCACAAACTCAAGTTCCACAGCATGGATGGCATGTGAAAGAAGTCCCACAATGCACCCCCACCTAATCAGATTAAAACCCAATGCAAACAACACAGAGGTGTAAGTACCAGTAATCAAATGAATGCAAAAGAAGAGTGCTACAAAACTTGGCACATATAGCTCAATTTGTACAGACCGGTAAAGCTTTTCTCAAACCTTCAATGCCTGCAAGTTCGTGTGAAGTGTTAGAACACTTCCCAAATAATGGCTGTGTACACGTGACAGTTTGGCGAGATGCTAATTTCACCAACAATGAAGCAAGCTATTTTCACGAAGCGTAAACCATAAAAATGCATGGATTAAAAGAAAACAACTGTGTGACGAAAACTGACTTAACAAGAGAACTTCACGGTAAAGATATTAGAAAGAGTACAGTCAGAAGACAAGAAAACTAAATACGACAGGAAAGACAGGCTAGGTGTCTGAAGATAACAAAGGTGCTGGTCTAGGAAACTTATTTTTAGTGAGAAAAATAGATGGGAAGTGACAGCAGTGAGAGGATATCTGTGCAGGTCACACCACATGGACACAGTGAAGAGAACAGGAAAAGAAAATGGTCTTTGTGCTTCCACTAAACCATTATTGTGACACGTACAAGCCTAGAAAAATGGCCAAATTTGGCTAATATCAGAACACAATATCTCAGGAATGACTGACCAGATTCATATGAAACCTTCATACACTATGCTAAAACACTTTTCCAACACGCTGTTGAGAATTGTTTTCAAAATGCTCCCTTTTTGCACGAGGGACAATCAAAAATAGGACTTTTACAATTTCCAAAAGTTGCATAAAACGAAAACGAAATGACAATTTAGAAAACTGTATGTTACAGCATTTTTGAGATCATTGAACAGAAATATCAAACGAAGTTTGTTACTGATGACATTATTTTGTCATGAATGTATCTTTCTTTTTTGCTAAATTTACTAAGAAGACATAGTCACCAAACTCACTTCTCACCCAAGTAAAGAACATATTGAAACCTCTTTTACAGCGGTAAGTGGTCTAAATCAAAAGATCGCTCACTTGACAGAACACAGAATTAATGCAGCTTTAACAAACCAT
The DNA here is from genome assembly GCA_002633005.1 of Phoronis australis. NCBI lineage: Eukaryota > Metazoa > Phoronida > Phoronidae > Phoronis > Phoronis australis. Next base: position 298,969 of record NMRA01000309.1, on the reverse strand, counting down.
CAAGTCAGTTGTTCCCTATTAGACGAATCAATTAATTTCCATAATTAGAATCTTTTTGCAAAGTTGAAAGGTTAACATGTCAATAACCAAGCAAGCAAATAAAGACACCGTGAAGGGGTGGGGCCCCGAACGAACAAGTCTGTCGTCTAGACCAACAGCAATGGAACACGGTGCAAGGACAACGCGAGACGTAGCTAGAGTGAGAGAAGGGAGCCCAGAAAGGGTGAGAAAAGAGAAGGGTAGACTTGGAGGGCACGCATCTGACTTACCGGGTCCTATGAGACGAAGACATGCGATCAAAGGCAGCAACATGCAGCAGATGAAAAATAAAAACAACCAAATACAATTACAACTTCATCCTTGGCGACAGAAGGAATTGTTGTTTGTCAATTGCTAACGCGTATCAATGCTAGAAGCCAACAGCAAGCTTGAACAACAACTATTTGCCATGGTAACGATAATAAAGCTTGGTGCAGCATATATTGTTGAGACATGCATTCCAAGAAGATTAAAAACATCTGAAGATATAGAAAGAGTTGATGGTCAAAAGTTTGACAGAACTCGACATCCAGATTCTAACATTTACTCACATGTGGTAAAGTCTAAAAAACAAAAAAAACTGTTACATTAAATTATGTGCCATACTTAGCACTGCATTATAGAACTGTTCTATGAAGCACCAGTTTAAAAACTGACAGCCACAAAGCAGCAGCTTGGTAGACAAGATTTCAGTGGCGCAAGCCAAACATGTTAGAATGTGTATCTGTTTAAAACAACACATAAATTAGCAGCATGATTAATCTACGAACAGTATGTTCAAGGAGTTCCAACACTTTCCAGCCAGGACTGAAAAAGTTATATTTTGGGCTCAACTGTGGTTCAATTACTACTGTGTGACCCAACCAAAGAGACTTTAGGACCTTTCATACTAAAGTCGACGAGTCGATGGTTTGGAGAGCTGCGGTCAGTACGAACGCTTAACTCCGGTCCTGGATCGAAGTTAACAGCTCCAGTTAACATCGCAGTTAACAGGTGGATTTAGCAAAGCAGCGACGACGCTGCGGTGCAGTATGAACGGTTAACGTCGGTCCAATCGAAGTTATCACCAGTTATCCTCAATAATTACAGGGTAGTGCCGTCACCAATAACTGCTTATATTTTGCTCTAATAATAACCAATCGATTTAAAAATAAGTTAAATGTCAATTAGCACATGTAAATGTTCCCAAATTGTCACACTGAAAAAAATTTCAGCGTGTATCGCTACCTTGTGATAACTTCGATGATGACAGCGTCACCTCCCGTTTACTTTGATGCCCATCAACTACCGAAGCCCGTATGAACGGTCCAGTTAACTGCACCGTTTACATCAACGCCCTGCTCAGACCGGAGTTAAGTCAATATGAAAGGGCCTTTTGAGGTCTAAGCCTAAGAACTGTGTAGTAATCATGAGTCAGAGAGAAAAAATCGAAAGAACTAGATTAAACATGTTATTCTACACGCACAAAACTATTTGGTTTCATGGCATTGTCCAAAAACCCCAAGTTAAAGTACAACAGCAAACACCATGGTGGTTATTCAGTGGCAAGCTTATAAATAAACCCAGAACTGAATGCAAGACGTAACTAGACAGACCAGCATAGACAGAGCGACTAACCTTAGCCTTCAGTTCATTCGTCCTATTCTCAAACAGATGTTCCAGTTTCTCCGTGTCAACCTTGACCTTGGTCAGTTTCTCCCAGATGGTGCCGGTGTTCTTGTTCACTGCCGTTGACATCATTGGGTTGTCTTTCACTTCACGCCAGTGGAGACGCACTGTCTTTTTGTTCTTCTTGATGGTGTTAGCACCAGAAAGCGAAGGTGGGGGTGGCGCACCAAATGAAGGAGGGGGTGGTGGAGGGGCACCGCACATGGGAGGCGGTGGCGGCACTCCGGGTGGAGCAGGCGGGGGAGGGGGTACACCACCTGGTGGGGGAGGCGGAGGGACACCGCTCACAGTTGGAGCAGCAATCACTAGAGGGTTATGATCGTCCTCCATACGCAGATCTGTAAAGTCCATGTCTCGGATTTTCAAAGTGCGACTCATTGTTGCATGAATATTGTCCCACATAAGGTCCGTTTCAGACTTAACGACAGATGATTGGTTCTGCACAGGTGCTGGTCGTTCTGGACCCCTCCCAGGCTGCTGCTTTTTCATCAAATTGTCTCTCGCTGAGGAAACAGTGCCACCAAGACCCTGTGGTGATCTGCTCTCAGGCGCCACGCCATATGCCGTCTTTTGAGCCTTCAATTTATCCGCGATGCTGTGTACATTGCCTTTGTTCTGCGGATCTTCCGTTCGACTTGTCCTGCTACTCTCATCCTGCTGTTGTTTCTCCAACTGACTTTTGCGATCGTCCAACTTCTCCTGCTGTGAGAGGATGCGGTGTGCCTCCTCCGTGTGACTCTCTGCCTGATCTTGCTCTGGTGCCTCCATACTCGCCTTTGACATTCTGTAGAGCATCCACCGGCGGTTATTTGAGATTCCTGGTGTTTTCGGTGAAACGTCCATTGGCGAGCGCCCACCTGGCGTACTTGCATTGAGAGATTCGTTCTTGGCATTATTCTTGAGTTCCAGCGTGGGTTGTTGTTGGTTGCGACCGAGACTCATATAGCCCGAGTCGCGCTTGTTGTTGGCGGTGTCTGACGGACTCTGGTAACCGGATTCAGCTGACCCGTGATGTTGGCGTGGTTCAGCACCACCATATTTTTTCATCCTGCGTCCAACAAGAGAGTCGTCTAAAACAATAACGTCAGTATTAGTCACAAAACAAGCCAACACAATGAAAACTGCCTTCATCTCAATTTCACAATTGAACACACATTGTTCCAAAATGTTTTGACTACCATGGACAGCCATCACTAATAATTACACTAGAAGACTTAAGTCATGGTAAAGATATCAGTACATAACTTATAGAGCAAAGTATAAATGGGATTCTGTTTCCTGAGATCCACACACGAGAGAGATATACCCTGTTCACACCAACACACTTATAAAACACATTAAATGTTGTACTTCTCGGTCTGAACATTTTAAAACGGGCTTTAAAAGTTTGTAAGTGCAATGGTCGGATATAACGTGCCTATATTTTGAGAACAAGTCTGATGCCCGTTATTCAGTGGAGAAAACTGGTTCTCAAAATGCATGCACGTCATATTCGTCCATCACTAGTTGTAAGTGTAGTATGGTCGTAACCCTCCATTATAATAGTTTAGCGAGATATTATAACCAGTGTAACTCTGTGTGAGCACAACAGTTGCAAAAGTTGTAACTCAGTAGGTGACAATGGTGTCAACTATACAAAGAGTTGCAACAGGGTTTAGTTAATCTGAACACAGCTATAGTTTTAAGAACAATAAACCAACTTAACTGCCATCATCATAATTAATGTTGACCCTACTTGAGCACAAGAAAATAGTTTCTACCCGGTTTACTAATGGGCTTCAGTTTAATATTGGGGAGAATGATACGGCTATATAACCCAGTGAACTATCTGTCCTCAGAATGTTGTCCCGTCACACACTGCTACGGGAGAGAGACCCCCTATTAGTAAGAAGCATGCGGTACAGTACATTAGTTGTATCAAAGCTAGCATGGTTAACAGCTGTGTTACAGTGATAAGCCTGGCCCAGACAGATATCCGAGCACACGACGGACACCCCAGCTCTTACCTAGACCATCACTGTCGCTTACTGTACATACGAAACTTGGCGTAATTGCACTACTTCCACTGTCGCGCGAGTCCACACTCGTGGCTGACACTCGGGAGTCCGTGTGGCCATTCTGCTGTTTAAGATTGCACTCAGTTTTTAAAGTCTTTGTCTCTGCATCGCCGCACTCTGTTTTGCGATCGTTTGACCATCGTTCAACCTGCTTCTCCTCGACACGACAGTTCTCTTGCACTTTAGCAGCAATTTCCTTGGCAGCTTCTTGTTCAACAAGCAGTGAACGCTGCCGTTCGCGTCGCTGCTCGCGACGGGTTCGCGTCGCACTCGACGCGGCTGCAAACAATAGCAAGAAGGGCACATGTCATCCCCAGCATGCAAGTCATGCACTGAACAAGCAGTTAGCCAGCTGAACAGAATGGTAGCCATGTTGCCCTGTCTGGATGACGCTACATACTCACCTGGCTGGTTTGATAAGCATTGAGTAGAAGGAAAAGCAGCCATTCCAAGTTGCATCCACGACAGGACAACATGCAGACTGAGGCAAAAAATTACGGCTTTTCCAAACTCAGATGAAAATTTAAAATATGAAATAACCAGCACGATAATTAGAAATAAAGAATAATAATAAGAAGTTTCTTTATGAAATAGTTTACAGAAAATTTAATTAAGATTTAGCTAAAGCCATTGAAGATTGTATTCAGAGACAAAAAAGGAAAGTAACATGCCACAAAGTATGCGACTTAATACAAGAAAAGCTCAAAAAAGTTCGATTTGCAATCTCAAGAATACGATTGTGATAATATTAGCTAGTCTTTGGTTTTAATTTAACTTCAGATCTCAAAATGTGTGTTTGCATATGTGTCAAATTAGTCATTAGTCATTTCTTCATACATGCATGTATGTTTTATTAATGGCAATAAAAAATTGAAGAAAAATAATGCACCATCACCCCTCCCTTAATCTTAATGATCAAAAACGGTTATTCACAAACAACAACAGTGTTGTAACAAAGTAGCAGCAAAATTTCAACTAAGTAGCCAGTCAGCTCGTCAACAGATGTCAGTCAAACTACATCCATATCACTTTGAAATCTCCATTTTACCTCTTCCTGCTTAAGAATTTTTCTTGATATGTCAGTTAGCATGCCTTTCCAAATTGTAATTCAATAATGGACTGGAATGTCAAGCAGAGACTACTCTACTCTCATACAAGTTAAATGAACGAGTGAACAATGAACAACAGTCCCCTGGGAATGAACGCGAGCAAGTGTTCCAACAGTCTGTAGTATAAAGCCCCAAGTACACATACACACATCCTTCACTCAACAGCCCAACATCGAGCACACTGTACTGGTGTAACACCATAGCTATGCAAGTTAATCCAGCCAATCACAGGGCAGACGTTATTAATGTCCGTGTCATCAGGTCAAGGTAAACTGAATACCAGGTCACTTAACGAGATGCTACATGTAAGCTCCCTGAAACCCAACACCCATTCAAGTTGAAGTTTTAACCACTTGTCAACAATCCAACCCAACATCAGAATAGTGTTCAACTTGGAATTGCATATTACAAGACGTTAACTGCAAAAAAATGATACAAATCAGTTTGCAGAAAAATGTCCACAAGGGGTTTTCATCATGAGAGAGCTCAGTAGACGAAAACTGTTGGAGAGATTATCTCAAAGCAATGACGATTGATCATAGCAGACCAGTGATAACTGGTATTAGCCTCAATTTACAGTGAATTTGTCCCCATGTTTCACCTAGAACTGTGAAGTAGATCAACCTACTGTACTCTTCTCACATTCCCATTTTCATGCAAATGTTCAGTTACATGCCACCCTTGATTCATGTACAGTCGGGACTTATAGCTCGTTAATTAACCACAAAGAGCGATTACTCATTTCAGCTCCCAAAATGGCCACAATTGACTTGTTTACAACTAACAAGCAACACGCTGCCTGCATTCAGCAAATTCCTTATTTAGACTAACTCATACACAACAAGTACCGTAATCGTTCGGGTTAACGCCCATGCTCAGTTAACCGCCCATCCCCGACTTTAAGTGGATTTTCGATTTAACCGCCCACTGCTCAGTTAAGCGCCCCCTGCGATTTTTGAAGATTTCCAGTTAAGCGCCCACCTCTCGGTTAAGCCCCCATCCCCGACTTTTAAAGAATGAAGATTTAGCGCCTATTGCTAAGGAAACACGCGATTCCCCAACTTTTAGAAAAAGATCGATGATCACAATCGGAGTGCAACGACACCGGGACTCCGAGACGGTGGTTTAGCAATCTGAATTACAATACAGGTAACGAGTTATTGTCTTGGGTCATGAACTCACTTCAAAATATAATACTTGAACCTTTTTGTCACTTTATTTTCTTCCCTTGTTTGCCAAGTTTAAGAACGCCGCCGGCGTCAAAACCTCCGCTTTCAGCGACTTTGTCTGCCGCGCTAAGTTTCCGTCTGCAGTGCACTAAATAAAACATACATTCGAAAAAACCAGGCCAGAGAAATGTGACAATGGTTTTGCTCTCGTATTTTGAACAAATCTCACGGAAAGATGTCAAATTCTCAATATTTTGATGAATATAACTGCCGGGTTATAGAGGATGTGGGGCGAGCGAACGGACGGTACAAGTGCCTTACTGGGTTACCGATTTCGTTGCTGCCTGTCGATTTCTGAAGCAAACGTTGGCAATAATGTATGTTTGTGTATGATCTTGAAGTAATAAAAAACGGCTAGTCAAATTTTGTTTTTCGCTTATTGCATCTCAGTCAAACTGGTTAGCAGACTTAACTAATGTCGCTGGCTGTTCTTTACTATTTCTTGCGTCAGCCCCCATGTAAGCGTGACTGTGTGAATTATCGTTTCCACATCCCCTTTTTAGCCATCCAGAATAATTTTGTTTATACATTGGCCATTTTCAGACTGAACAAAAATTCTTACCATTCGAGACTGAAATATCTACGACGTAGACTGCTTGACGATAGTGGGTAGGAGATTCACGCAGCTAGTTACAGGGATGGGCTTAGGGAGCATCGAGCCGGGAAATATGGGAATAGACTTGAC
>NMRA01000309.1:281332-291897 GCA_002633005.1 Phoronis australis | reverse complement strand
GCACGCGCGCACTTAAGCAGGGTCACATCTTAATTGAAACAGTTTAATTCTAGTGGAGGCTGCGTGGTGACTGGTCGTCTGCGCACCGCAGGACGGCACGGGGCTATTACTCAGCAATTTTGTAAATTTAATAGTGAATGACTAATCTGGGCAAGAGAACCTTTGTTGGGATCATCTGCTGTTATGACGTTTTCACTGTCATTTGGCGACGTGACGATAAAGCTCTTTGAAAAGGGCTACGCGTTCCGAGTATGATTGTCGTGTCGGGATTTAGATCGTCAGGTAAGATTAACCGCCCAGGGCGGTTGTATGTCGTAATAAGCGCCCATGTTCAGTTAACCGCCCATCCCCTACTTTAGGTGGATTTTCGATTTAACCGCCCACTGCTCGGTTAACCGCCCTCCCCCGATTTTTTGGATTTGCCAATTTAACCGCCCAGGGCGTTAACCCGAACGATTACGGTAACTTACGTAAATGCACCTCTCTGGTCATTAACCCAATCATCCAAAAAATTCTTTTAAACACATGCTTAGCTCAACAGCGAACATTAATGTGGACAAGTACGCTACACCAACAACCAGGTGTCAGCAGGAGTCATGGCTCCCATGTGACCAGTCATCAATGCTTTGTAACAACTCGCACCCTTTCTAAGCATCAATTTAGCTGCAGTTGACATCTTTCAGTACTCAAACCGTGTTTAGTGTTCGTTTCAACAAAAGACTCACTTGCAGTTTGGTCTCCGTTGACAGCCTTTTCATTCTGCATAGCTCGTTCCTGCCGCCGTCGGTACAAGGACGACTGACCCGGGGTCTCGGCTGGTGAAGGGCTGTGGCCCTCCCGTTCTGCTTGACGAGCACTGAAGGGAAAGCCAACATAGCATTAAGGCAACTGCGACACTGCTGGTGCTAAGCAAGAGCATTAAACACGGCGCTTAGAGAGTTCAAGAACTAACTTGGTGCGACTCTTCCACGTTCATGACACTTGCCAGTAAAGAATGTGCGAAAGTAATAAACTAGATAAGAAATTCAGAGGTGAAATTTGAAAATTGGTGCAAAATTCTGTCGAAATGCAAGCCACAACACATGCATGATGAGTGAGAGAGGTACTGAACTAATAACCACACATTTATCATAAGGGTGAGTAGTGATTTATCATAAGGGTGACTACTAACTACGTCCATAGCATGAAGCCCACAAATGCAGGTTTCGCTACACTATGACAATCTAGACATTCGGTCAGTAACTTCTGAATTAGATATATACAACAAACAACAAAAATGTCTATTTTATCAAATTTCTTCATCAAGGAACAAAAAGAAAGACAAGAAATGAATACATGCATCAGACTACTCACTCGCAATCTAAAGATTTCGAGGACAACAAAGATGTACGCGTGCTAAGGTTAGTTCGTCTACTGGGTGAGATATTAACAGATGTGGCAGGCGCGTTAGTTGTGTCAGAGGTCAAGAGGCCACTGCCACGGTAGCCCAGGTTGATGTTGGGCATGGAGCCTTTTCGCAAGACTGACCCAATGCTTGACCGTGATGACATAACAGACTCCGTGTCAGATGTGTCAGCGATGTTTTTATTGTCCACTTTGTTCAGCCTATCACCGCTGCTGCAAGATAAACCAGTTAGTCTCAAGCATGAGTTAGCGCTATGTAGCAAAAGTCATCATACTGTATAACTATGTGGTTATAACATTGAGAAGCTGCAATACTGTGTTAGATACTGCAAGAAAAGAAAACCATAACAGCAGACACGGCCATTTTAAGAATTCTGATAGTGAGATCTTAAAGACAACGCTCAGTCCTAAAGCCCATCTTTTGAGAGATAAATCAAGTACATTTAGTGGTTAAAATAGGTTAAGAACAGCACACTAGACACATCAGTGCCATAAACAGATACATTCGAAAAGGTGAGGTCTTATTAGCATACTTTCTAAGTACATGACGTAACCGCGAGAAACCTTAGTTAATTCAAAAACCTAAGAACAACAGTCGCACTCTGTAAAGTGCTATTAAACACTATTACTGCTGGCCTTTTTTGTTTTGTGTTGCCGCGGTGATGTGATGTGGTGTGAACGGGCTACTTTAAGTATCGTTTGACACACCTATGTCTAAAATATTGCTCAGGGCTTAGAATGATGTATGACAAAAATGAAGAAAATTTTCCAGGTCATGCATCGTTCCACAAAATAAATAGACTTGTGTGATAGAAATAGTTCTGTGTTATAAAATTTAAATGAACTAAACGTTTTTGCATGAATAAAAATATTTATAAAAACGGATGAAGAAAGAGGAAACTAGAAATCAAATAAGAGGAAATCGAAGGTGAAAAAGAGGAAATCCTTTTAAAGAGGAAAATTACAAGTCCTGATTGCTAGGACTACTTGGATAGTACGTACATCTATGGCAATAACCATACATTGAAGGAATGCTTTATGTAAATTACTTCATAAATATTAAATAATTAAATAACTCTTAAAACCATAGTCAAGGCAGACAACCTGGTATTTGCTATTCATAAAGACGGCGCCAGAAACTTCTTTCAAACTAAATGTTGTTTTAGTTTGGGCTCTACTTTCTTGCTGATGTTAATTGCACATATTGTTTATACATTGTGCTAAATGGGCATTTAACAGTTTATTGCTTTTGTTTGGAAGGTTACCTCTCCACCACGTAGGTTTCATGGAACCTATCAATTGTCTGTTGCGCAGTTATGTTTTTTGAATTTCCAACTGCAAGATCAAAGATGCACTTGCTGGCATAGCATGTAGACAGATGTATATTTTTCTACCAAGCAATTCTTAATTAGTTATTCTGCACAATGAGAAAGAATCAAAAGAAATAAATACGTATGCCAGAAAATTTGCCAGTAGAGACAATGGTAGTACCCAGCAAAACATAATGAGATGCCGTATCACAAGCCAATGATATTGCAAAACATAATGAGATGCCGTATCACAAGCCAATGATATTGCAAAACATAATGAGATGCCGTATCACAAGCCAATGATATTGCAACATTGCACTTACGCCCTTTCCCTACGTCTCCTTTCCAGAGGGGTGAGATTTTCTTCCAACTCGGGGGTTTCTTCTCGATGTGTAGTTAAGTTGGGCGTTCGGCGTTTTACTTGGGGTGAGTTACTGTTGGGTGCACTTCCGGTAGAGTAACGCCGGCTCTTGCGTTCTTCTGCCTCACTCTTTATCCTTGGTGTATTTCTGCAAGATTACAATACGACTGTTTGGTGCATTTTTTTAGAATTTACACCATGTCATTCCTTGTAAAAGTGAATAATTATTCAAAATTAGTTGTTTTTCCCTGCAGTCATGCATAAAATCAATTTTTGAGCAATTTCAACAAAACAAAATAAAAATACCAAACTAACTCACTCAATGTATTCAACCACTTTTCTAAAAATGTTTTTTACAACTAATGTGAAATGGGCATTTTCATATCATCAACATTATGTATCATTGCCATGTCGCGATAAATTTTGTGAATCATAGGAAAAATATAACAGGGTGGTAAACTTAATGTTTCATCAGTTAGAAGATGAAACTACCTTTGCAGCAGAAGTTTGTAATGAAGCCATTCTCAAACAAAGCGGACATTGCTCCTTTAAATTGCGACACGCACCTTAGATTGTCTTTCTTGTGTGGTGCATCTTCACCGTCCTCATGTTTCAGAGCAGCCTCGTACAACTGAAACTGCTCAAGTAGGTCAAGGTCGGCGCCGCGCCTGTCCATGTGCTTGCGGACGATTCTCTCCATACCCTGCTCTTCTAGGGAGTCGGTTACATCGTAAAACGTGTCTTGGTCAGGGATGGCGTGGATTGCCTGTCAACAGAAAAGAAGGAAACGACACGTAACAACGCGGTGAAATCAGTAGGTACAATCAAAACGAATTTATGTTGTGGCTAGCACCATTGCATTAGTACTCGCCGGTAGAAAACCTTTGACAAATGACAAAGGCACAAACTAAGCTTTATCTAATCAATGCACACAACATGATCCCAATGGCACCTTGCAATAACTATTGTGTACTACATGGGGTACATTGATGGACCCAAATGTCAATGACTAATTGTAAATGTTCAAGATTTATCAGTTACTATTGAATAAAGGCCACACCCACCTTGTTTATAAGTGTCATGGCGAAGATCAGTAGCTCCGAGTCTCCACCCTCTTTTTCGTCCAGAACGTCCATTATGTTCTTCCATGGCGAAACACCTGTGAAATGTTAGGGTGAATAATACATGTAATGTTTTGGGGTGTGTGATGCACAATCATTTGGGATACTCTATAATGCACAAATATTAGACTTCTCAATACCATACTCTAAACAAAAATTTCACTAGAATATTCAGTGATTTTCTGTATCTGTACGACGGATTTGCCCTCGACTATGTTTACCTCTGAAATGGGTTCTGCTGCATCTCTGAAAACAACTTGGTGGTCCAGGTAAGTAGAATGTGAGGGCTAAATTGTAACTATAAAGGCAGCAGAATTCTCAATATATTATTCTTTATTTTGATTAAGATTTCAAATTGAAAGCCATAATTGTCACTAAGTAGAACATTTGCAAAGCCAGTTGAATAACCTCAGTGGAATTTTAACTTGACCAGTGAGTCAACATTCTCTCCCTATACCCTAATACAACACTGAAGATGAAACACAAGGTAAATGCTTTTGGTTAACAGCGCGCTGCCTGGTTAACATGACTCAGCGTGGCTTCACCTGTTAACTCAGAAATGCAGGTATTTTTAGACGTTAGCCAATTTCCCACTGAACCATTAACTGGTAACCAAGAAGGTTCCATGCCAAGACCAGGTCTCTCGACCAACTGGCAGATTGAATTCAGTTCTACATCAGGATGAGAGATCTGGGCAGAGAGGTATCCCACTGGCTGGTCTAGACCACAAGTTTTCATAGACAGCATGATGAACAGGATCGGGTTACACAACTTTCACAACAGCTGGCTCGCATTTCAAAGGTAACAGTTCTATATTGGGACTCGTATGGAAATGAAGAATGAGTGAAACAAAGTGTCCTAGATAAGAAATATAAATGATGAGGAAGATTGCAACAGCAAAAGTGTACTGTATCCTTTTGCGTGAATAACACACAAGTTTTTACCATTTTCAGTGTGGCTTTAAATAATTCCTGACAAACTAAAGATAATAAAAGAAAACTCTGTAACTAAATGAGAAAATCATGATCCACAACTGAATACTATTGTTAGTAAATGGGTAAAATAGAAAAACAAGCAACAACAACAATGGATCCTGAAATTTTTCAATAGTAACATGTTTATTTTTCCATGTTTCTGTTGACAAATGACATTGTAAAGTTAAAAAAGTCCCTTATTGTACTGTTGCCAATTTTTCTATTTTACTCATTTGTGGTAAACTACAATTTCCAGACATTCAGCCAGTTTACATACAGTGGAGTGCTCACTGAGTAAAGGTCACTCAAGGTCACATAAGTTACCCAATGCACCAATAACATCACCTCACAGATATTGCGAAATCACTCTCATCACTGTAGAATACCACACCTGGTGGCAGATGGTTGAACAGTAATTTACCTGCTTCGCTGTCGACAGTGTTGATGGCTTGAATGAGAAGGAGGGTATTGGACTCGGTGTACTCGACAAACACCAGAAGGAGCTTGAGTGCAGTCTTGACGACCAGTCGAAACTGGAAACAACATCATACAATCAGTAATGGCTACACCAGTGGTGACGTGTGGAGCTTATCAAAGAAGTGGTACAGGAAAGACAGTTACCGAAGGCAGATAGTTTACTTACAAGTCCAGGAGACAATTTAAGATGAAAGAATAATAAAAGTATGATTTGAAATGGAAGTATGGAAAACAGTATTGAGAAGGTTACAAGACTTTCATAGCAGACTTATGGCTGGAAAGCTAGTTCTCTAAGATGAACAGAAAGTAGAATGCAAAGAAGTCATCAAAAAGAGATGAAAGCTACCATGTAGTAACTGTGGCAAAATGTAGCATACCTGGAACCAATACAAATTACATAGAAACATGCAAACAGTAATATATCTAGAAACACATGGAACAGACCAATACAGCTTCAAATCAAAGGAATACACAAAAATACACATTCATAAAAAAGTCTAAACATTGCAGACAGTACTTACAGCACGAAGGCAAAACACTAGAAAATACATGCAGACAACAAACACCAGCAAAAGACCACCTAGAACATGCATACTCTTGGGAGAACATCGGTAACAGCATTATTCAGCTGATGAAGAGTCTACAGACAACAGACGTAACATACGTCAATGTGCCACGGCGAACTCATTACAAGACATATGGTAAATAAATATCTAAAGTGCCCCCTGGTGGACAATGAAGGAGGCCAGACGATATCATTTGAATCATTTTCATGACACTCTGCACATTAAAAGAAAAATTAATGGTGTGAGAATTTCACAAAGAAATAGAAATTAACGGCAAAATGAAGAACTACTTGCTCATTCAAGAATGGCATCATACACCAATTTGAGGTGAAGTGTGTTTTATTTTTGGCACATGATTTGCCTGACTGGTTTCCATTTACCAGCAAATTACAAACCTGGGACTAAATTAGAGCTTAAAATGTCAAGCGATGAAAAACCAAAGCAGAGATTCTTTATTTTCCGCAACACTTGAGCAGAAGCATATGTCAAGTACACTGGTGCTATATTGAGCTTTGAGATCAAAAGGCTAGTGGCAAGTTTTTGTGTATTGCCAGTTAAAGCTTTAAAAGTACAAAATAGCATCATTTTCCTTTCCACGCGCGAGACAGACAAATGTATACAACAGAGTTCACACAATTTTCATACAAACAAAAATCATATGGCAAAGAAATAAAAATGCACCAAAGCCGTTATTTCAAACCCGAAAAAGGCATTTCACTCGATTTTGCTTAACTCAAGTAGATTATCCTAGAATAACAATTTAATATCTCATTTCTTCTTTACTGAGAGATACGAACTTAAAAGGATTTCATTTAAACTTTAAATATGAACACAAACATTCACTTTTCACGTAAAAATTATGAGAAAATCAAATTTCAAGTCACTTGGAACTTCCACGAATGATGCGAATTTACTGATCTCATTTAAAAATGATGCCCAGGTCCAAATGAACATGCCGTTTTCAACAATCAGACATACAGCATTCGGGATGAAAATAACTACGGGTCAGTCGCATTTGCAAAAATATCAAGATGGCGTCGGGCCTGGTCATTCTGGCACATACCACTTGCAACATTTTGTGCCTGCTGAGGCTATCAGGCATGTAAGTGGACGGGTTCTACAAGAAACGTGAGATGACATGATGTTTGATGTCGAGATGGTCTTCACAACCATGAAACACTTCAAATACAGTTAAGCTACTTTTACATGAGAGACAGTTGTCACCTTGTCAGTTGTCACCTTGTCAGTTGTCACGGCGTGACTTGCTCCACTTTAGTCGCATTTACACGACATTAGATCGCAAACTGGATCAGCACGAGTCACTTACAAGAAGACTGTCTGCGCATGCTCACATAAGCAATAGCGAACGTCCAAACCCCATGGAATGCCAGTGGATCACCCGTATACACACTATTGCGCAAGTGCATTGAAAGATGATCCCTTTCCGCCCTGTCCCAGTTCTGTTTAGACGTGTAGTTGACACTGGAGCAACTGATCCAGTGCCACTCTCAAACCATTGTCGTCAAAAACAGATGCCACAGTGTCAACTTGCTCCGTGTCGGTCTTTTTTAAACTCACACTCGCACCAGATCAACTGTTCCGTGTTAGTTGCTTCGTGACAACCGTCTCTCGTGTAAAAGCAACTTAATATGTAAACCCCTCAACAACTATTTCTATCACTGTGTGATGTAGCTTACCTATATTGCCAGGTTAATAAGGCCCTTTCTCACAGCAGTTATGCTGACATGATTCACCCTTTTGACAAAAACTCGCTGTGCATATTAATGCACAAGACAGACTAAATTATTACCAGGAAAACGTTGGAATTCAAGTACAAATCCACAGGTAAGTAATAATAAAATAAACATTTCTAATTCTGAACTCCAAAATGCCCAGTCGCAGCTCTGTAAGTCCACCCATTCATTACACTGGTCAAGGTCAGCCAGGTGCATCTGACGCCAAAAGCAGTGTTTTCTAATTAGTGCACTCTTTACATCCTTTTGCGTGTTGGTGTATTGTTGTCCATAATTATTCTAAATTCCTACAATGTTATTCCCAGCCAGCACATAGAAACTAACAAGGCCGACTGAAAACAATGAAAATTTAATATCTATCTAGATTTTCACTCTTAAGTTTACGTGTTCAAGTCATCAAGCAGCCACAACAAGCTTAGGTTTGTCAAACCGGGTGCCAACACAGCTGAATCGAGCAAACACAGCACCCATACTCTCTCCAGTTCAATGTCTTTAACTTCCACTCACTAATCACACTGTTCACATTGTAAGCACCAGACTTCCTCGTGAACGTCCGACATCGTAGCCTAATATAAACAATGCTTGGGAGAATTGAGACTCTGATTGCGAGACAGGTGATCCAGCCAAAGCAAGCGCCGTGTGGCAATTGTGGAAGCTTTTAAGGTACGATGATATAACAAAAATATATGCCAATTCAGACAGAGTGAGATGGACAATCTAAAATACCACAAAGCTAGTGATTTGTACTTTCAGAGCTTGTGTATCACAGGAAACAATGTAACAAGCACAGGGCTCGTGTGTCACAGGCAACAAGCACATTGCTGCGGGAGTACATCTAACATTTCCAGCCCTCTCCCAAATCGAAATAATGAAAATAAAAGTAAAAGCACATTTCAATTATATGCTCAAAACCAGTCCATACATAAGTTGTCTATTCTTGTCCAAGAACACATCAGGCAGCATGAATATTCCCTGCATTCACGCCAACCACCTACCATACATTGGCATTGTGTACAAGTACACACATTATCCAAAACCTTTTACACACAACAAATTCGTACCCCCACCGGTCAAATGTGACCTACATACATCACCTGTTACAGTGACCCTTACCTTGGAAGCTATTAACATGTAGAGCCATTGTATCGTTTCGTTGTGTTGTATGACGCCATTCATACCATCCACATAGAGCATAACCTGTCCCAGGGCTGGAAATAAAATACATGATACAATAAAGTATTGCCCTCCTTGATGACATGTCAGTTTTGTCCAGGCTAACAGGTGCGCATTTTGCAGTTGTTTTTACGCACTGTGATACGTTTTTCAATTCTGTTTAGTAATTGAATTTGGCCAAATATTATACTTTATAATTCTAATTTAATTAAGTATTGAACTGAATAAACCAATTGACCTACAACTGTTACAAAACTCCTCAAAATAGCAATAATTCATGCAATCATGTGTGGTGCTTGTTATTAAAACCACAAGCTTGTACCCGTTAGGATTCGGTAACTCCAAATGCACCATTAAATTTTAACCACTAATTCCAATAGTGCAGTTTCGGTCTGAGCATTCAGAGTGGCAACATAAACAAAAAATAAAAGTGGCAAAAAGAACATAGTCAACAGATAAAGTGATTTAAATCATGTAATGGAATTGATAGAATTGATGCTGGAACCAAATTAAATCTCCCATAAACACAGTAAATTTCTTTTTTTTTGTTCCATGAACTAGAAATAGTTTTGCTTTTGAGCTCAGCTAGAGAACGATTTATGCTGATAACTACATATTCCTGAATCCCACTTGATGAAAACTACTTCTAACTGGAGTTCATATCCAAAATTTCATCAAATTCAAGCCGAAATCTGAAGCTTTATTGACGGGGTCACGAAGGACAAACTGTGATTACATAATCATCTGCACTTAACAAAATGTACTATAAAGCAAAATCAGACATTTATCTCAGTTCCACACTCAACAGAGCAGAAGACATTAAAACCGAGTCAGGAGATTGGATCTTGACCCTTTGTGTTCCTCATTTTGACATGGCACATTACAAAACCTTCATATGGTCTTTTCATAAGGTTACATTTTTCGAACTTGTGTCAAAAATAGCAGTGCAAAATATCTTGTGATTCTAAATAGCCGGTATGCCAGAGTAAACAGGCAGTGTTATAGTTTCTCGCACATAATATTGTGTTTGACAAATACATACACAACATAGGTCCTACCTGCAGACTGTACTGCAATAAGCTAACGAAATAAAGCTGTTCACACTGCGTACATATGTCCTTTATCAAACACTAAGATTCATTTGATTTGACTGATATTTGAAGGGGTTGCAGCACTGATGACTGACACATTTGTATTACTTTCGGATTTCTGTTCGAGTCATGATATCTTCATATCACATTGCACTTCTGACAGGCCTTCTGAGTAATGTTAAAAACGAGAGCGCTCGGAGGAGCGACACTTGGCGGAACTAATCGAAAAGACGACGATGAGGGAGACGACGACAATCAAGACGATCACGGCGGCAATTATGAATAAGACGATAACACGATAACATTCATGTGCCTAGCGAAGAAATCAAATAGA
>NMRA01000309.1:177549-278510 GCA_002633005.1 Phoronis australis | reverse complement strand
TCATCATCTTTCGAAAGATGTCTCAAAATTTTTCTGAGGAAATGGCGCGTGCACATGTCACTTATTATTACAACAGTTCATTAGATTGTTTTTCACTCAAGCGGTTGCAAACTGCAAGGTGAGTGTTGGTTGACGCCTAGATTTTGCATGCGCCTGCATCGGTCGCGCGCTCTACTACATGTTGATGTAAGTTCCACGACGAGGTGACGAGCAGAACTACCCGGGCTGTGGGCAATGTCGGGGATGTAACGGAGCTCAATAACGCAAGGCTGTCAAGCTTTATTTTGGCGATAGTCTTTACACAGCTATCTGACCGGTTACGTCATAACCCGCAGTATCACACAAAGGCCTTAACTACTCAGTCCCCGGCGGTCCTGTTTTGTGGTGGGGCGGTCATGTTTTTGGGTGCGTCAGTCCCATTTTCTGGTGCGGCGGTCCCATTTGATCCCCGGAGGTCCTGTTTAGAGGACCGGCGGTCATGTTGTTTCTCACCCGTGAGTCTGAAACAGGACAACATTTAACTGCTAGACCTCAAAGGGAGACCAGGACATTTAGTTCTGTGGAATGAATGTAGATGATGTCTACAGGCCAGGCATTTATACACTATTAGGCCTAGCTCAGTTTCCACATAATAGGATCAAATCTTAATAATCCCTATCACATAACAATACGCCTCAGAGGACCGATTTAGTGCGATTATTAAACCAAAATGGATGCCTTTAACTTGCTGTATATGGCAGTTGATGCCTACACTGGAGTGAGAATTTTGTCATTTCAATTTCATCAGGAAAAGCGGAGAAAATAACTAATAGGTAATGACACAAAAAACATAAATGACTCCTAAATTTTGAATGTTGAAAGCATCTCTTCTCATTTCCCTTTTTTCATTGCAAAAAAACAAAGCCTTAGTTTGAACTTTGGATTACTGTAGCAGACATCTCATTAGTTCTGAACTTATCATATCAGACAGGACAAATTTATTTACTGTCACAGTCTGCTTTGCTTGTCCATGGCTTTGCCAGGTTTGTGCTCTGTCACATAGTTGGCTATTTTCACATCAAACAACAAATAAGCACAGGGAAGAACCACAAGACAACCACACACAATCTCAGTCTCCATAACAGGCAAAAACGGGTTAAAAAAATAACAGACCCCCAGCTGTAATTTGATTGCCACATCTCTATTATACAGCTGAGATATCAGTTACAAATCACATAACATCATGAAACCCGACACAAGAGAAGATATAACACTGAACAGTGCAACAGAAGTAGCTGTTATACATACATTCTTCACTTTATTAAGGGGCCAATAATTGATGCTCCTCTTATGTATTCCGTCTCTCCAAGAACCGTTTTTTATCAAGACGTGCAAACAATCGCAAACAGATACATTGAAATGGAGTCAATGACATACAGGTGCAGAGACAATCAGGCTAGGTGCTGGGCAAACACCGGCCGCCAGATAAAACAGATTTATTGCGTCTTGCGGACCATTGATAACAGATTCTTTTCATTATGGTACCAAAAAGAATCGGCATGCGTTGATGATGAATTAGGTTCATGAGCTCTTTGTGACTGTCGTTCCCGACAGACGAGTTTTACATGTGAACATTTTGAGTACAAAATGAAGACTAAAAAACCACTTTGTGACCGCGGACGACTTTTTACAACATTAGTTTTCTAACACAAACGACAAACAGGTGGTTGATTAAAATTTTGAAGAATTCATCCAACTTGTCCCAAAAAGAAGACGCAACTCCATAAATGGAGCTCATTCAGACTTTTAATTGACACACTGCCACTCCAAAGATCAACAATTATCCTCGTTAACAGTCATTAAGTGTCACTGAAACATTCCATAATATATGTTTTTACAATTCTGATATCACGTTAATGCCAAGATAAAAACTGCTATAAATTTACAGCCTTCAATAAAGCCTCGAGGACCTCGATGTCGACTGTAACCATGGCAACCAGGGAAATACAAGATGGCATCAGATCGATAACAGAAAAAGGTCTAGAGTTGTGGCGTCGGACAGCCACCCTGCACCTTACTTCCTGTCTCGTAAGCGATACAAAAATCTAAGTCAAGAGCTATCCAACACTGAGACATTCAGATCCCTGCAGACATTTATTTATTGACACGATTTCTAGTTACTGCAGTCATACTACATATCCTACTCGTGTTTCTTCAAGTTGAGGAAGAATCAAGACGACACAAGTCAATAAAATAAAGTCATTGAATTTTTGGCAGGCTTGTACGATTGCTGTTCAGTGGAGTCGCAGCAGGTATAAAACAGCAATAAAGATGACAAGTAATCTCGGGTGCCTAGGTTTGAAATGATTTGAGATGGGCATGAATAATGCACCGCACGCACCGTATACAAGCACTGCTGTCGATTTGAAGATACACCATGTACCATGAATACACCAACAACATCTATAAATTAGCTGTTGATTTGAAGATACACCATGTACCATGAATACATCAACAACATCTATAAATTAGCTGTTGATTTGAAGATACACCATGTACCATGAATACATCAACAACATCTATAAATTAGCCGTTGCTTTGAAGATACACCATGTACCATCAATACATCAACAACATCTATAAATTAGCTGTTGATTTGAAGATACACCATGTACCATGAATACATCAACAACATCTATAAATTAGCTGTTGATTTGAAGATACACCATGTACCATGAATACATCAACAACATCTATAAATTAGCTGTTGATTTGAAGATACACCATGTACCATGAATACATCAACAACATCTATAAATTAGCTGTTGATTTGAAGATACATCATGTACCATGAATACACCAACAATATCTATAAATTAGCTGCTGATTTGAAGATACACCATGTACCATGAATACACCAACAACATCTATAAATTAGCTGTTGATTTGAAGATACACCATGTACCATGAATACACCAACAACATCTATAAATTAGCTGTTGATTTGAAGATACACCATGTACCATGAATACACCAACAACATCTATAAATTAGCTGTTGATTTGAAGATACACCATGTACCAAGAATACACCAACAACATCTATAAATTAGCTGCTTAGTATAAATTCAGTTCCACAGCTACATACTGTGGAAAAGGTTGTGTCATCGTTTGTGAATAACGACTGAGAACAAATGTTTTCATGGGATAAAATTGTTTATAGCCACAGTACGTACAGAAACAAAAAATACCTGAGAACCAATGATCACTACAAATCATAGCTCTTGGGAGCAAGCTATAGTTACCAACTGGTTCTAGATGGCATCCATATTATTTGTGACGTTTAGAATTTGGAACATCTTATCTCAGAAATGGCCGACTGGATTGAGATTAGAAATATGATGCGTGCACCTGTTTCCAAAATGGAATTATGAAATTGTTTCTCTTTTGCATCAGGTAGACCTGATTTATATGAAAAATGAAAACAAATAGATAATTAGAAAACTGTAACAGCAATATTGAGATTTTATCAAAAAGTTTTAAGTAAAAATTTATCATGTTCTTGATACTATTTTCTTGATATGAATGTACTTCGCTGCTAAATACACAAAAAGACACAATGGCCAAATGAGCCAACCAATGTTAGATTCGTATAAAGTTCAAAATAAAATTCTACATGTTTTGTACTTTCAGAAACTATAAATTTTTTTCAAGTCAAATCTTTGTATAAATTTTGTGGTAAATTTACAATGCTGACATGTGTCAATTCAACTCATGTAACTGATAGTTGTCATAATTCACGACATGTCAGTTCACCTCGAAATGTATAGTTCTCACCTCGTAATATATAGTTCTGATAGTTCTGGTCCGCCTCAGAGCCCACCTTGATGAGACAGTCCAGGCCGTCACTGTTGACAAACTCGTGTACAAGGTCTTTGTCATCCTGTGTAAGAAAATACAGAACACAAGTGTCAGCACCTAGTCACATACAACAAAAGCCACCTAATAGACATTCTCATCGTCAGACAACCATCACCTAGTAGAAACTTTCTTCCACTCATTGCCAAACTACCAATTATTATCATGAAAGCTTCAGGTTTGCCACAATCAAAACCTTTCAGAGCTGAAGGAAAATAATGAGACTAGTTAGAAGATATTACAACATTTCTCCAGCTTCACAAGGTGTTGGAGTTCTAAAAATTCAATTTACTGCAAATATGACTTAAGTTTCATTTCCATAACACTAGAATGAGTCGACAGTGGTGTCAGTTTAGTCAGCCATTTTTGACATAGACCAAGTTGTGCCCAATTATCTGGCTCTGTCTCAACTAGTACAACTTAACACAAAACGGCGTCAAGGCGGAATGGATCATACATACAATTAGCGCGAACCTGAAAAATTAGGTACCTGTAAATGTTGGGCCTCTCAACATCAGATCAGTTTCATTTCAACCACCTATTACTAAGGTACCGCACATCTACGGTTGTCAAGAGCGCAAGGCCCATCAACCTTGACACTTGACAATAGCCAAGGTGACAATGTTGTAGTTTGTTGTCCGTATCATACAATTTTGATTAATTTTCACCTATCTGGGCAGAAAGTGAAAATACATTCAGCCAAATTTCAAAAAATAGCCACAAAGGAATTACCTTATTAGAATGGTTTTCAGCTTGGATAGACAACGAGTGGGACTGAGCTATCTGTAGCCAGGCGGTTAGTGTTGGAAAAATTGTAACATGGGGATATTGGTTTTGTTTTTAGACCGAAAAACTAATTATGAACCATAAATTAAGCTCCTAGGTGACCAACATAAACTGGATACAAAAGAGGCGTCATCGTATACAGTTAAGTTATTTAAGTGTCAGACCAGCTTTGGTAGTCAACAGAAACCAACACTACTGCTTGCTGACGCTCTGGTCATCAGATTTATCGGCAGAAGGGGCTGCAAAAGGTTATTCATATGTAAGATCCTAACATGAAGAATTGTGCGGGAACATCAACACATTATCAAAAAATCACATAAAACTAACAAAAAGCGTACGCTATTGACAGCAATACCTGACAATGACCCACATGACTCTGAAGTTAACCATCACAAAAGTTCAGCGCTCCACCGTTAAATCCACCCTTTTATTGGGAAGTTATTTGCTATTTGAAGCCGTTAACTTTGGTCTTGAACTCTTTCACACCGGCTAACACCCGCCAAAACAGTAATGCATCTAAGTTGGTGCGAAAGGCGTTTAATGACTTGGGAGAGCATCAGAGAAGCTCAAGCTTAGTCACTCATAGAAACTAACTAGTGTGATCACTTACCTGGAAAATCTGTTTCAAAGAAAAGAGTGCCCTGCGAAGTTCTCGCCCACTAGAGTTGAGCAGTTTTTCTACAACGAAAACAGAAATTTTAGTTAAGTGCAGATATCACACAGTGGTCCTACTGTAAATTTTCAGACCATCTAATACAGGACAGCTTTGTGTGAACACTTGAGTTGGAGATGGCAAGAGGGCAGACATCCATGTTATGAAATGGAGGCACACGCATTCTGTGCACTATGCTGTAGGGTACAAAGGTGGGCTTTTTAATGACAGCAGAGTTGCTTTATTGAGTGTTTTAATCTTTAACTGAGAAACCCCAGGGGGAGATGAAATACCTGGGAATGTACAGTGCGTGAGCTAGAGCTAGCTGAAACAGATGGCGTACTTTTTCAAATATTTAATCGCATGATAACCACATAAAGTATAAATGCTTAATCCAAACTAAAGCAACAGACAAGGTGACATTGGAAACAAGTAACAAGCAGACATAACAAACCAGTAAGGAGCCCGGTCTCAATAATTTAACTGTCTGCGCTGTTTGAAGTAAACTGATCCACAAGCCACATAGAACACATCCACTCTAGACAAACCTAGCACTGTGCATCGACATACTTCCCTCAAACTTGTCGTGCATATGTTGGAAACTTTAAAAACACTTCATTTCAAAAAATAGGCCCTCCCATTGTCTCTTTACAGCTCCAAACAGAGTAGGTAAAATCATTAAGTACCATTCTCTTGGAGTGTAAAAATCAAGAAATTTCCATTATCACGATCTAATCTAGAATGACGCTTGATTAAACTTGTCAAGCATGCCTTTTGTGTAGGTACACAATACTGTGGTTAAGCTAGACATAGCTTACAGACACACAAAGGAATCAAAAAGTAAAAGTTAAGTCTAATTTCTCGGAAAGTCAAAAGTTTTTCTCCATTCGAAGTTTTTTGGTGAATGTATTTCATAGAAAACACATCTGCTTCACGACATTTGTGAAAGTCGTTTGCAAATAGCATTTTTTAAAATTATCGGTCAGCGTCAGGGGCGCTGTTTACAACATAACTTCTGGATTACGTGAGCATCAGATGAAAGCAGACAATAAGAGAGCTGGATTATTTAAACATTGGTTTGCCACCCTCAAACTAAAAACAACACCACTGTATCCCGACTGGCTAATCAGTCAGTCGGGAAACTCATTCCATTGCATGGGTGCGTAACGTTTTAGCATCCAAGCACGCAAGTGATTTCACTTTGCTCGCTCTTTTTTAAGGGAATATCATCTCAAATTATCACTATGAAAAGGTTACAAGACAAAAAACAGCTGAACAAACATTACACTATAAGCCCAATTCAGACATTGTGAAAACACAAACAACCTGACACAGTCTTCCAGTCTCTTTTCTGCTCATTACCACCACAAAACACTTATTGTTTTCTTTACCCCTTACAACTTTTACTTGTGCATCAAAGTTTGTCACAAAACCAAACCTCATATAACTGGCTACTTGCTAAGGCTTTAAGAATATTCATAATTATAGGATTTCAACAAAAATATCAATAACAGTCTACATTTTCTTGCAAACTAAACAGTTTCTTATAAAATGCAATAGAACAAACGCACTTAACTAGGACCTGTGACAGACAAGTTTCCTTAATAAAAGTGAGAATACCAACAACTGGCTAATATCCAATAATGCCCACTTGGAGAGGCCTGTCCCAGCAACAACAGTCCACTTAAGATAAGGTCAGCGACAAAAAAATGAATGTCAACACACTATAACTGTCCACCACGAAGTCCATGTGAAAACAGCATACAATGAGAGACGAACCACAAAGTTCCAAGCCCATATGTGTTCAGTTTCCAATTTCTCCCCATCAACAGAACTTTGAAACACCATTGTCTGAAGAAGCTGCAACAACGCTCTCTATCAAAAATGTATAAAACTGGTCTTAATTTCTATTTTCAGATTATAAATATCTCAGGACTTGAGAAGGAAATGACAGATCGTAGCTGCTCTTGTGCAGGATCAACAAATTGTGTTGACAGAGTGACAGGTATGATGAACATGATTTCAATCAGTAGCAACCTGTAATTCTTCCCAAGACAAGAACTTTCTGATCTAAGTGAGCAATAAGTCGATACCAGCCTTATAACAGAAAATAGCTTGAGCCAAAAGTAGTTTTTTCACTGAAGGCAGGGGTCTGTTCCAAGAAAACCTACTTTGAAAAGACAAGTCTTGCACACGTTTATGTAAACATTAAGATAAACCTTAAGTTTGTCTTGAGTTCGTTCCAAGAAAGTGATCTTAAGTTTGACTTACCCAGTAATTACTGGTTGTGGAGTTTGAGACAAATCTTAAGACTTAAGTTGGTTTCTTGGAACGGGTCCAATGTTTTTACCTGCTCCAAATTCATTTTATTGTCTTATCAACAAGATACAATCAATAAATAAATAAATAACTTTGACAACAGGAACAAGATTTACGAAGTAATAGATTTTGCATTTTAAGTCATTCAGAAGTCCATATAGAGAACAGATCAAGTGCTGGTCCGGGATATCACAAATCACGGCACAACACGCCCCACACCATAATCCTGGTCAATCCCACAAGTTTACCCCTACTTCCATTAACCTGTTGAAAACCACTTAGCAGGCTCCCTGCAGAGATATAGAGACAAAGCTTTATCACATCACAGTGCACCATCTGAGGAGCTGCGTTTGATGTGCCTAAATTAATCCGTGTTCACATGATCAGTACTAGTGATAACCCCCATCAAATATTAAAATTATTAGATTATGGTGTATGAATCAATGACACCGGTTGCCCTGCTTGAATAGATACACAAAAATTACATCACTTCCAGAAATTGGAATGTCTGGGTAAGTTTGAAACTGTTGATAAAGATAAAGAAAGTGACCTTGACTACTAAAAGTGCAACGGTATCATAAACAGAAAACTGAGAAGGGTACTCTCTCCCAAACTTGCCTGTTGTGGGTGGCAGGCTTGAATGTCTGTGAGACTGAACATTGCATCAACAAGGCAGGTGATTAAAGAAACACAGGCCATAACTCAGCACTTGACACCACTACCCAAGAGTTCATCCAGCATTACAAAACTACAGTCGGAGGTGTCTAAAATGGCTTTCCCAATTTTTTATTGTTTCCATGACCAGTAACAAATGACTGCACCAAATTGTACGTTACTATGAAGACGAGGGCCTGTAAGTGTAATGAAACTTACAGTGCCTTTCATTTTAACTTGACTTAAGTTTTTTATTCCGGACAGGTCAATGAAGTCATAGAGCAAGTTAAACAAAGACTCCAATGCTTACTAGCTTACTTTCCTTGGGCCTCCAAATGCTAAGCAGTGTGTCCTAGCTAGGCAGTTCAAATTTGAGTGAGGTGGTCCATTTGGATGCCCAGGGGGACACCCTGGACAGCCACTAGAAGAAGGACCAACACATCATTTACTCCATGTAAAAGTACATAGTCATCTTAATGAAGCATATGGATGTTCACTATTTGTTATAAGATCAAAGACAGGTCATCTAGAAATCAATACATTTCCAAGACAGCTCTGGGACCTCCATGCTAAGAACAGAACTTAATGTTGATACAAACATTGTCAGTGCTAATTTAGCACCTCACATAGACAGTAATTAGCTATTCAAAATTAAATTCCTCAGACTGTACAAGCCTTTGACTGATACAAAGCCATCGTGCTCTATTTTCAACTCCAAGACTCAGTTTCAAGGCAGCAGGTCTCACCACACCTTGACACATTCACCATAACAAACCACACAGCAGGATCAATTAGACACATTCTCAAACAGCTTTTTACTGCCTGCTGTGACAGTAAACCTGACCATGTTTTGTCACAATACACAGGACTCCAGCTGCCTATGGCCGAGTAAACAAACCATACAGATCTCGCATCTCGATACCAATAAAAAAACAACACAAGTCCACTGGCCTTGTTGTAGTGTCATATTTGCTCAGGATCATCGACCCATTCCTAGCTTACTGGCAGAACAGACGGAGAGAAGGCAGAGTCGAAAAACACACAAAGAGCAGACTTTAACTATGGCCACTTGAGCAAACAGCGGATGACTTGATTTTTTAATAAAAAAATTTAACTTTAAGTTGAACCTTATCTTTTTTAATCTAAACCATGGATGGTTTTAACAGGCAGGCACAACAGGAGCCAGTGTCAATAGTCTTCTTCCTTTTTGTCTGCCCGACTTGACTTCTTCAGTTGATGTGATTACTATGCAAATCTGTGGGTTGTAACTTGTAACCAAGCAACAGATAGAGAAAGCCATGTGTGTGACTAAAATTCTTAAAAT
Organism: Phoronis australis; assembly: GCA_002633005.1. Taxonomy (NCBI): domain Eukaryota; kingdom Metazoa; phylum Phoronida; family Phoronidae; genus Phoronis; species Phoronis australis. The sequence continues at coordinate 268,879 of NMRA01000309.1, read as the reverse complement.
TCAACACCCAACACACAACTGGTTTGAAAGCAGACAAAACACCTTTTCATCAAATCAATCAACACCACAGATAATTCATGGATATTGTAGCAGGTGACACCACAGTGACCAGTGATGGCTTGTAAACAACACTAGGCAAAATAACAACACTTCTCAGTTGAGTGCACCAGAATGGGAAACATGGGTCCACTGCAACATGATTTTTGGTGTGAATACAGCTACGCAACCATCGTACAAAAACTAGAAAAGCTTTTGTGCAAAACATTCTCATAGCACACGACATGCCGTCATACAGAAATTAAATAACACCATCTAAAAAGCAAATTCTAAATCAAATTAAACATCACCGGATGTTTATGTGATGGCACACATCCCGCAATGCATTTTACCCCCCCCCCCACCCCGAATTAACACCTTGCTACAGGAGGGTGGGGTGGAGGGGGAGGGGGGAACAGAAACTTCTTAAGCTGGGGCTAAACAAAAAGTTACCAGCTGCACACAGAGCCAATGATGGAGGTGAGTAGGTGGAGTTAATTCCAGTATTTTATTAGCCAGTTAACATGAGGACCTAATGACAACAGGGCTGCTCTATAAAAACACAGCAGTGCATTCCAACACAGGCCAGTGACCACAACCAAACTACAGGAACCATCTTGGCTGTGTATCAATTTGCAGATAGTCTCCTATATTGCTGGTCTAACTGGCAATCGGCTCATACTGGTTGTAGTTCATCATGAGTCAAATAACAGAGGAGGATGAAACATCAAACTACTTTTCCAGTTACAAAACACATAACACCGTTGTAATTACTCACCCTACGTAGCAAACATTAAAAAACAATCAGATGAGAGCATTCCAGCAAAATCTTCTATGTGGATCGGTCCCTTCGCACTGTAACTCCTCAGAAAAAGTGAAATTTTCACCAGTTGTGACATTGAACAAGTACACAAGTACTTTCCAGGTGAAAAAAACAATTTTTAAACATCATTAATCAAAGTTTCTTCACAAGTAAATTTTCTTTTGTGCTTCACACTTCACACCTATGAAAAATACTTTTAATTCATAAAAAGGCAATTGCTCACAACAAATTCATTGTTTCCATAAAAAACAACATGTTACACGGCTCGACAACTAGCACGTCAGCTCGCCAAATGCAGAGGGGAATATTCACAACGATAAATGTTGTCTGGATGTTTTTGCGCGTTGCTGCACCCCTATTTTTCCATTCCACTAAACAAAAAGAAAAAACCCTGTTGAATCATGTAGGGATGTTCTGGCGCTCATTGCACCCTCGTTCAGCTCAAAGCAGATGATCAGAAAACCTTGTTTGCTTGTGTATCATTTGCTGAACAACTCGGACTGTTAACTTCCTACTGTAGTGTGTGCGCATGCTCGGATGTGTGCTAAGGGTACCGGATATACCGATTGTTAACCAAATGTACTGTATTTGAGACAAAAAATATTTATTTTCAATTTTGAAAATTACCACAAATTTCCAAACTTAACCACAGATTAATTCTTGTATATCTGTCTTCTTCTGACTTTGTCACAACTCGCAAAAATCTGGCAACTTCATGGCAACCTCGGATTTTCACCAGGTCACCAAATAAAATTTGAGGCCACATTGGCAAGCTGCAGGTCTCTAAACCTATGCCCTGTGTTAACACAGTTGCAAATCCTTATAGATACTATCCACCATGTGTCACCATGAGACACACAGTCTCCACAACAACTTAAAAACATTACAAATCCCAGTCACCATCACCGTGGTTTTTACCTATCAAAAATTTGCTCATACCTCTGTATCCTTGGCAATTCACCATAATGTTCTATTCTTTAGACTCCGTCATTCAAATATATCACTACATTGGAAGTTGGTAAGAAAATGGTGAGTGTTATTAAACAAATGTTTCAAAGAAGAAGCTAGTCACATGACTACAGGGTATGACCCTGTTTATGATTCAGAGAATATTCACCATGGGCACAGCTGCCCAATCACATGGAATGGGAAATAGTCTGGACAGGTGAGGAACAGAGGAAGTCAGTCCTACATGCTTAAACTTGACCTCCATGGTCAAGTTTGTCGGATGTAAACATAAACAAGTTCAACTTAGCTGTCTGATTCATGCTGCTTTATCTTGGACAAGCAACCACAGATCAGCATTTGACACCCATGTGATAAGTTGAGAAGGCAACAAAAATTATGCTTGAACCCACTAGTTTAGGAAATTACCTGAAATCACAGTTTTCAGTAAGTTTCAACAATAACTGTTTAAGCAACAGGCATAAAATTCCACTAATGTGTTGACAAGAAATAACAAGATTAAATATACTTTAGCATTTCTACTCTTCTTGGAATTCAAAACACTTAAACACTTGAACACCTACCAGACCAGACCTAGGGCGATTAACTTGGACAACTAAAAAATGGGAAGAATTATTTGAAAACAAAGGCTCAACTTTCTCCATGTGAAAAGGAAACCAGGTCTTATTACAAGACATAAATTTGTCAATTTGTCATCAGTCTTATTGTAAACATGATTATCTGTTGCACAATGTAAAATTATCGAGTCAGGGTTTAAACCAGTGGCTCACAGAATGATTCTGCAAAAAGCTTGCTTCACCTAGAAAGATGAAATACTGTTTCTAAATCCTGTTAGTGGTGACCAGATAACACAGGCGACTTAGTATGACTCAGACACACAAATAAACAATATTGGAAACGGCACAACAAATTGCTGTGCCAATTATTTGTTATGCCAATTACTAGAGAATTTCCCTGTACTCCAATATCAGTTGGGTGCAATTCTATATTATCCCTGTATGAAATCGTGATGCTGCATTAATTTTGAAAGGACATTAAGTTCTTGGCAACATCAAACTGAAAGGCATACTGTGAGAAAAAATTACTAACAAAAAGGATTTCGCAGAGAAATCTATTTTTCCTCGAAACTTTTTATATACACAAGTAAGGTTCAACTTTGCGACAGCATCATTTGACAGTATTTGGTGATCACAAATTCACCTGATTGAAGCCACATGCTATGAGAATGTTCACAATTAATCCTAAGTCCAGTATTATTTTCAGAACAGACAGCATACAAAATATATTTTAGTCAATCTTAAAATTTGAGAAAACGAAAATAAAAGCTGCCTGAGATACATAGAAAGTTAAACATGAACCACAGTACCAATATTTATGTAAGAAAACTTGATTTTTATTAATTTTTAGATAGCAAAAAGTGTTAAAAACAAAGCAGTTAAAAGGGAGAAATGGCAGGGGGGGGGGCAATTTAAGCCACATGATGAAAATTAATAAGCATCACAAATGTTTTTTTCTGAATGCTTACATGTCCCCTGGCCCCTTTGTTGGGGCATTGGGCCTAGTTTGCACCACTAATGAGATAATACCAGACATTGTAGGGATAATGATAAGGTATGTCTGCAGGTTAACATACCAGTGAATAAGCAATTTATAAATACCTATCAGGGAAATGATTCAAAGAGATAACAACCACAAAACATGCCTGTTTACTATCCATCCATTTCAGACAGGGGACTACCTAGGTATTTATTAGTGGCAAATATTTGGTGGATATCAAAACAGTCATAAACAATTGAAAATTGGTGTTTGATTGACTGAAGAATGGTGGTTATGTAATGTACAAATAGTTGTGGGTGACCCCTGGGTCAGCAAGTCACCACAGGTGTTTGGACCTGCTGGACCAAAGCTGACAGTGACTCCCATGACAATAGAAAATAGAAGAGCATTAACGGTGCTTGAAGATTCTTCTTATTACAAGCGGAAGTCTTTCCTTGGACTTGTTGTCTGGGTATGGCCAATCTCCAAGTGAACAAGATTCTTGAACTGAACTACAGACAAACACAAGGACAAGCAACTGAGAATTTCAGAATGCCACAAGTTGCATGTTTATGCTATTTCACAACTTAAAGGTCATCCTATGTTTACAAAATGCAGCCAGTCTGTAAATCATCCTATCAGGTCAGAAAGACAGAGGCTGAAATAGTAATCAGCTTTAACAGAAATAAGACATGTACAACAGCTATCAACTAGTGTGAAACCATACTGAACTGTATTTAACAAGTAAATACACCCTATTTAAAAATTCTACAGTTTTCTGAGTTAAAGTTTCCCTAGTTTCTCCATTTAAATTGAAGGTTTAAAAAATGACCTTGGCTACAACAGAGCAACATTGTACCATTTAAACATGTAATCAGAAATTCACAAAACCTTCTCTCAGCTAACAATAATACTGCGGTATGTCAAAATATTTATTCTTATTCAGGTACTAAGTTTAAATATCACGATTGCACCCAACAGCTGGGTCAACGAGTACACTTTTAAAGGCACACTTCAAATTGGCATTTCCTGTGATAAATTTATGGAGAATGTAAACTAGATCAACTGACATGTTTCACATAATAGCCTAACAATTCCAAATAGGAAGAAGACTCTAAAGATTAATTAGTTCCCCTGGAAAGCAATTCAGAAAGAATACATTTTAACAAAAATATAAAACAATTTCATCAACGGCCCAACATACACCCTTAAAATGAACTATGAAGAAAAATTGTTTATGGAAAAACAGAAAAATGGTAGCCCCATACTTTTGTCTTGAAAAAATCACCTTGTTTGAAAAATTTAGGAACTTTAAATAAAAAGAACTATAAGTAACTTTTCAGCAATACAAAGAAGACAGTTTAGGTCACACGGTGTAGCCACAGAATGGCACAATGGGGCCATGGTCCCCTTGCAGCAAAAAAGCAACCCCCTAACGAACCCAGTTTCAATTCTCTGTTAACCACCCCTGTTCATTGCAAAGTGCTCCCAGATTGCCACGTGCCAGTGATGATTATAACTGAAGAAGTCAGGGAGTGGAGTCAATGTCCTACAGTTTTCACAAGACACTGTCTCTCTTGCCCTGTTGCCTGGTTCAAAACAGGACAGTTATTCACTGCAGCACTTGACACTAATTGAGCATGTCCGATGACAGTGCTGAGGACATGAACAGATGCTGGAACAATCATGTACTTTACACATGGAGACCAGACCAGCTGAGAGAACACTGGGACATGTAATAGAACTGTCACAGGACAACAGATTGGGCCTATATGGGCCAGTAACAATATATAACCTAATAATCTGCTGCCCATTCCAACAAAACTGACTTAGCTAAGACAAATTTTAAATTTTCGTAAATTTTAAAATAACAATTAAATTTGTTTCAAAACCAATTTAGGAAAGGGATCTCAAATTTGCCTGAATTTTGTCTCCATTTTTACTATCCTTCCAATTGTGGAAGTTTCAAAATTTGGAAGTTAAGACAAATCTTAGACTTAAGTCAAAAATGAACTTAAGTCAGTTTCTTTGAACAGGCCCCTGGACTATGCAGTTTTGACAAAGTTTTGCTGTTAACCAGTGGGGACTGGGATGTTTTACAGGACCACAGGTTTACAGTTCAGTGCTGTCTGTAGAGTGAGATCTGCTTTGTAGCATAAAGATTTCTCAACTCGTGACGGTCTGTTCATAGATTTAACGAGGCAAAGAGAGGATTCTACCATCAAGCAAAAGATATGTACCAGGGCTGGGTTGCATAAAACTTTACAACTTATACACTAGATAACTTTGATTGTTATACGACATCAAGCACATTGTTTTACAATAGCATCTTGATTCGTGATGATGCGACGTCACTGATGCTATCTACGGTAGCCTATAACGATTATGCCACCGAGCCCAGGAACAAAGATCACAACTTAACAAATGGCCACGTGCTTTAAGTAACAGGAAATTTGCGAAAAATTAAAATGTAAGCAGAATGAACTTTGGTTTCAATTAATTTATTAAATTAAACGCATCTCACCTATACAAGCATGAACTCTCACTGACAGTTGTGTCCTGAGGATGATGGTGTTCTTGCGGCTGAAACGAAAGACAGTTTATAGTTATAGCAAGGATATATTCTACACCGTATGATATGCACTAGAATCCGACGAAAACTGTGAACCAATCAAAAAGCTGAAAAGCCTTATGGTGGTATTCACCAATTTAAGCACTTACTTAGATTCACTAAAATGCATCAACTGTGTAGGATGTAAAGATAAACTCACTTCCTGTGAGCACTTTTTTCCATTCGCATACAGTTGAAAACTACCCTCTTCTCCAATTACTGATGGTGGAAATCTTTAGATAATTGTCCACAAACGTTGATTGGGAACAATGTTAAAAGCACATTTACTGCTCCAATAGGCTGCATCCACAAACCAGACAGATAGATATTGGTGTGGTTTAAAAATAACAGATTTATTGGTGGATAAGGCAACAAATCCACACAGAATCAAATTGCAAAGAGCAAATACATTTCAACCTCTGACTCAAGGGCAATTAACATTACCCTCAAGCAATGCTTTACAATCATGAGAAGATATGGTACCAAACCAAGAAAAACTCCATTTAAGACTCCTAAAAGTTGTTTGTTAGCTCACATGATACAGACAGCATTAAATCATTTGGCAATGCTACAGATGTTGATTATATAGTATAAAGTTTCTTGAAACAGGTCCTGTTGGATCTGACTTTGTGAAATCAAGGATCAGTGAGTTATCTCAAGGGTATGACTTTAAAATCAAAGATAAGCACTGAATTAAAAATGCTTGCAGTAGTGCAATGGTGAATATTTGAAGAAACATCTACGGTATGCTTTTTAACCCAACACATGCCATTGTTGATAAGGATATGTCTTTTCACTGTAGGGACATTTGCACACTCCTGAATCACTGTTCAATCCATCTGTTTGTAACTGTTAAGAAATCTTGTGCCTTTCACTTCCATGCCAAGATCAAATTCAGAGTCCACACTGACCAGTCTTCCCCTACCCCCACCAAAGCCTCGAACTAAGGGGAGAGGGCCATCAACCAGCATTCAAGTCTGACTGCATAAATGATAGAATACATTGAAGCCCAACTGATAAGCACAAAATTCACAAAATTCCAATGTCTGTAATTACAATTAGCCACCTGGAGACTAAACCCAGAAGTAAATATTTTTCAACACATTTTCTACCTAGGTCCAACATCAGGTGAACTTTTTCCAGGCACGAGAGAGACAGAGTAATCAAAAACCCTTGAACCCGTAACAATTATCTACATCTTTTACACAGCACATCTTCATCCCGACATGGACGGGGAATTTTTGGCCACGGTACAAGTTGTCAGCTTTTAGATTGTGTCAATCAGAAAGTAAAAAACTACCACACTTGTACAAAGTTCGAATTGTCAAATGTTTCACAAGGATGTTTGCTGTAGATAACATATTTGACTATTGAATGTTAATAACACAGTTTCCAAACTCCAATGAGAAATGGCTGCGTGTTAGTGTCGTAACTATGTAACTTTGTAAATGTTGTTAACCACATGACACGCTTGTGACAAATCATTTGAGCATTAAAATGAACAGCCCATCATGGCCACCCCAAAATAACATACTTCTGACTTTAGCATGCGTTGAACAGGGAACCATGTACTTCTATTCTGAAGATGAAATTGGAAGAGAAGCAGCACACATGAAAACAGGGAACAAATATGAAATACAGACAAAATGTTGTCATGGCGATAAGTGTTCTCTCAGAAGTCTACTAAAGGCAAGTGTACGATATCACAAAAAATAGTAGTATGTAAGGCCGTGATGTAGGAATGTGAGGTCCTGATGTGGGTGTGTGAGGGTGTGATGTGGGTGTGATGTGGGTGTGGGATGGGTGTCGTGTGTGATGTGGGTATAAGGGTGTGTTGTGGGCATTTGAGGGTGTGATGGGGGTGAGGGTGTGATGTGGGTGTGCGAAAGTGTGACGCAGGTATTAAAGAGTGCGTCTGTCTCAGGGTGCGATGCTGCTGCCTCAGGGTGTGATGCGGCCGTCTCAGGGTGTGATGCGGCCATCTCAGGGTGTGATGCGTTTAAGTGAGGGTATGACATTTTGTATTTTCAAGATGATTGGGCGCAAACGTGCACCACCTCAAAACAGGTAGCAACTTTTGGCATGACACGGTGTCAATTCCACAGTGTCAAAGTTACATGGATTAGGACAGACACTTGTAACACAGCATCATACAAAACACAAATGTGCACTGCTTTTACAAACTCCTATGATAAATGGAGCCACAAAGTACAGAGACTGCTACACTAAGGGTAACAGCCTTCAATGTAGTGCACAGTTGTATTATATCACAGGCATTGCCAAACATTGGAGTGAATGAGTGAACTCAATGCAGGGGGATTCCTAAGCAGACATATATATCTAAAGAAAACATCATGGCTAATAGTAAAGCCCCATTACTACACAATACCACAGCAAACCATCCATCTTATACTGAAGCACTACAGTACAAAAGCAGACTATGTCGCTGCATATCGCCCAAAACTTGGCCAAGTCTTTACACAGTTGCAGAATACCATAAACTAATGTAGGAAGTTTTATACAGCTGAGATTCGGCTGAGAAATTTGACACGCCAAATTTCCCTATAAGACAACATTGCTTAATCAATTCTGAGACCCCATGGCTTATCTCCTACTCAAGAGGACTGTAGTACACCAACAACACTTAATTATACTTCCAAAACATACAACAATGCCAGCTAATATTAGAGTCTCCAGTCTAAGCAAAGATTGGAAAGACAACAAAATCACAGTGGAAATACCGGTTGTGTGACAAGGGCGTGGATTTCTAGTAAAAAATGAGCAGAATATACCCTGGATTGTTGGCATACGTTTCTAGTTGTAAGTGATGGTAATTCACAAATGCAAATCAACAAAAACAAGAGTGAAATCAACGCAAGACAAATGCAGGTAACAGAATTTACATTACAGCCAGTTGAAACTTCCACGTGCACTGAGGCAGTAAATAATTAGACGGGTATCTATAACTTTCTGAGAAACATACACTTTACAAATCAACACTGTTCTCCAATGTATCATTTATTTTTATATAAACTCGTTTTTATGAATTCATGCCAATGATACGATATAAATGGTTGATAATTATGCACATAAATGAACAACATATTTTACACTCACATTTGACATGATCAAAAGAAGTTTCCAGGAATAATCCCGAGTATGATGATCAGAGTGATATCAGTCTGATGATCATTGAACATCAGACTGATATGAACTAGAATCAACCAAAATAGGAGTGCAGACCAATAACAGTTCCAACAGACATGGACAGGCAATGTCCTTTAAGTCCCGTTCACACACAGCTTACCCTAGAACAACTTGCAGTAGTGCAACTTACCCCACTTTTGAGTGGAGCATCCACACACGAACGTACACACACGCACACACACATGCACACGCACACACACGTACACGCACGTACAAACACACCCACCCAAAACTAGGGTAACGCTAACTGGGGTAACGGGGAAGTTGTCGATCTGTGCATGACAATGAACAGCTGATGCCAATAGGGCAGACCTGTCTGTTATGTAACCTGGCCCCAGGTTTGCAGCCAAACAACCATTAGATTAGAAGTGGTGCAAATTACCCTAGAACAAGTTACCCTACCTGGATAAGGTGGAGTAAGTTGTCACAAGTGAGGTGTACTAAATAGCATCCACACAGCATTTAAACCTGGCGACAACTGGTTTCAGTAGTGACTTCTTCTAGAGTAAGTCAGTGTGTGGATGGTACTTTAGTCTTCAAAGATCAGTTTCGCTTCATCCAGCAACAAAATTTACACATTCAAAAAATACCAATGCTCTGTTTTTCCTAATCCTACTTATCATCAAAGTGCTTACCATGAGCAGATAAAACATTTTTTCGTTGCCAACTGATTCACAGCCATAAAGCAGCTGGTCAAATTAAGGTCATGTGAGACACTGAATATCATGTCAGAAATAGCCGATCAGATTTCAAATGAAACTTTTCAAATACTGTGTTTTATGCCCTGCCTAAAAAAAATGTTTCACTTTTTCACAAGAGTCTATCAAAAATAGGGCTTTTGAAATTTTTGAAAAAAGTTGCAAAAATGAAAATGAAAGGTTTATTTAGAAAACTGTGAAGTCTTTGTAATTTCACCTTGAACTTTTGAATCAGAAGAACTATGGTCATGTAGTTAATAGAATTGATCTGCTAAGAATGCAACTTATTTTTTGCTTAATTTTGTTAAAAAGACATGGCCAAGTGACCCAATTAGCGGCAGCTTTGTGCAAAGTTAAAAAATTAAATACTACAAACAGAAATTTGATACTACTGAGCTTTCATAAGAAGGAACCCTCCCACCCTTGCATCAAATGCCCTACAATGAAGTGTGGAGTGCCTCCCCTAACACTGAACCCTAATCCCTTCCAGCAAATAAAGTGAAACCTGATACCATATTCAGGATAGACAGAACAGCAAAGGTGAATGCAAATAGACTCCCAGACATGTGCAAGCAATCATGCCAGGAAGCAATATTGGTTAATACTGGATCTTTGAGAAGTTAATTGAAGTCAACAGAGGGTTGCAGGCAAGAAGTTATGGTCAGTTTACTGTGTTTAAATTCGAGCAGAACTTAAATACACAGAAAAATTTCACATGCACTGAATTATTCAGGTAACAACCTTTCGGCACGTCAACTTCGTTCTCTGATGAATTTTAAGTTAGCTCTTAAAAATCCAAGAACTACAGCTTTCATTCATAAGTTTTTACATTCCACTCATCCTATTTTTACGAATATGTGAAACAAGAAGATAGAAAATTGTAGAAAGATAACACAAAAATCCCAATGATAATTTAGTAACTTTCCTAAGAACCATAGAGTTACAGTACTTCACAGACAGACATCAGAAGCAGTGTAGATTCCCAGTGTGGGTTCCTTTCATATAAACCTCTTAAACATAAATATCAACTTGCTCAAGTTCACTCAAAACATTTTTAATACCCAATATAACCAAGATAAACAAAAGCACTAGCAAGGCAAGGCAACACATAACACTTACTCTTGATCGAAGCCCTCAAGTTCATCCCCTTGTTCCTCGAGAGCCAATTCTAAGTCCAAGTAATTCCCATAGTCTCCCTGATTGCCAGTGTATTTGTATAGCTGAAGAGCGCAATCCTCCAACTAGAACACAATCACAAGAACTCGTTGACTATGAACCGCAAACATTAGATTAGGGCACGGACCGCAAATGTGCAAATCAAAATAACTGCATTTCGTTCGGAAAGTTTGTTTACTATTTCAATCAATCAGAATTTATGAAAAAAGGCAAAAGCGGTCATGAAAAGAAAAAAACAACAACACTGAATGAAATAAGACGGACATCACAACTGACCACGCTTCGTCACGGTAATTTATACAGGTGAACAATAACACGAACTTCTCACACACGGGCCAGAGTCGAAGACGAAGTCCCAGACTCCCAGAGGATTCTCTCAACTTCAAGTTATGATAACTTACCCGATGTGGAGAGCGAAGAAGCCTTCTAACACCAGCAATTTGATTGATAAGTGGGACGTTAATTAAAAACGAGTAAAGTGGAGGACGAGTTGGTTCGGGAAAGTTTGTACTTGAAAACGGATCTGTATCGTCCAGGAACTGCACCCGACAGCTGAACGTAGCCGTCGCCATATTAGTTTTGAACTGTCGGATTCCTGATCCTCTTTACGTACTTGATGTGTGTGATTCATCCGCTAAAACGTGGCGCAAGGATATCCAACAATTTAGATTTCCAAAATCATCACAAAATAATGGTAGATGCTTTTTTAAACGTTCTATGCGAGTTGATATAAAAAATTCAAATATCTATGGTATAAACAAAATCATTATAGATTTTAAGCTTGTCATTGCCAACTCTAATAAAATAGTGCAGAACTAGACGATAACATCAGATGACGTCACGAATAACAAACTTTGAATCATCGCAAAACAGACAGGTAACATGTTATTTAATGTGATATAATGAATCCGGGGTCATGAAGATTTTATCCTACCAACAGAAAGGGTTGCTCTGTTGAATTTCATCCTGGTTTTTGAAAATACTCACAACAAGATCTTAATTTAAAAGCCAGGACTTAGCCAAAACAACTCTGGTGTTGAATTTTACACACACACAAGCAAACGACATCACTGAAAACGAGTTTAAAATAATCAAAACAGATGTTAACCAACATCACTGGAATATGAAGATATCATTGGTTTCCATTCATTGTACTATACAGAACCCGGAGGCAGTTGTCTGTTTAGGGTAGCTGAGGTTGCAAATGATGCGATATTTATACTAGCTGGGCACAACCGGCTGGGCTAGATCGTGCTCCATGTCCATGCAGGCGCAGCATTGAGGGAGGCTGTAGCCCCCAGTCCCCTGTCAGTGCGCCGCCCATCAAACATGACCTAAATAGAAAAAGTCTACCCAACTAACACCCTATCCTTGGGGAAGATGAAGGTTGTTATCCCGGTTGTTAACCAGGATTGGGTTCGTAATATCACGTGCCGACTTTTTAAATTAAAGACCACGTCAAGAAGACAGTCTCACAGACGGTGATTATCAAACTGAAACTTATAGCAAGCAAAACTAACGATCTCCTATCCAATTTTCGTAACCACTTTAAACTGACACGACAAATTTATATGAAAATGGTGAAAAAGAACCGGTACGTCCCTACTTGTCCATTGTAGGCCTGATTGACTCCCGGGATAACAAAGGCCTGGTGAGTTTTAGTGTATGGCACAGGCGTTGGGTCAGGGTCAGTTTAGAAAAAAAGACACAAAGAATCACGTAGAAGACACGAATTTTAGGAGAAGATTTGGATTTATCATTAATGGGTCCCCGTCCAGAACATTTTTGTTAGATTACCTAAATGCACTTGAAATTATGCTCTTAATAATTCAACATACTTCAAAAACGTCCGAGAAATTTGATATGCACAGTTTCTCAAGAGCAAATTAATTATTCGGATGTTTAAAACAAAAGAGAAACTGCATTTCAACAGGAAACCCTCTCAGGCAAGGGATTATGGTCGTCAGTCTCTCTCTTTCTCTTGTTTCCGTTATTTCTTGAAATCGTGGATAAATTTGGAACCTGACGAGAGGGCCTGTGATCGGGTGGCATCATGCTGCTAATATTCTTTCATGTTTAGGGACCCAGTCATTGGAAGGACACCGTTTATGGCATCCATCGGCATTCTTCTCTTGTTTTTTCATACCATTTCTTCTTGAGGGACGTTCTCTACGAGAAAGGTTATTTTCGCGGAATGAGAAGTAGCGCGCTATAGAGCCCGTTAGCTGCACAATAGCAGCCGAACGCTTTGCCGCTTCTAACCAAATGGCACGTAGAAAATAGCACAGTAATATAAGCATATTTAAATGATGAAGATATCCTCATTGACTTCATCGAACATCTGGCAGACAACGGAGGGTTGTAAAAACATCACAAAATAACACAAATGGTTTGTTATTTTGTAGCTATGGTCAAAGGTAAAAACAATAATTTCTAAAATGCGTTTTCGGTCGTAAACCTATGAAGTCCTTTTAGAACCGCTCACCGTAGGGGTCCAAGAAAGGAATCAATTCTTCTCTTTTTCGTTTTTTTGTGAAATTGTACAACCTTTCATTTCAGTGAGGCTCAGCTCATAGTGTAATTAACTGTCAATCTTTCTATTCTGTAGCGTATGGCGTTTTTGGGGTCCACTTTCAGGACCGGCCAGGGCTATTGCCCCTTTATTTCCCTGCGCTGTTCATTTAATTCTTTTGAAGATCGTGATTAAGAAAAAATTGTTGATGATGGGGTAGTTTTTCTTTGTACACTCGGACATGTCAATCACATTGTCGGGAGTATGATTTTTCGTATCTGCGATTCCTGAAATGCATTCTTTTGCTCACACAGGAATGAATCAGAATTCACGTTCACGAACAGATTCCGAAAATTTCTTGGGTAGGGTCCCCCCAGCCCCCGTGGTATGCGCCGCTTCCCTTGCTCTCCCCTGTTGCCCATCATTTATGAACGCGTGTGCTTTCGGGAATTGCCTACAAATTGTAGATAGTGAATTATAGATTTCAAAAGTTTGCCTTCAGTTAACTCAAATGTGACGCCCAAAATGCCAAGGTAATTTTACTCTGGTAACATTCAACGATTCATTGATTTCGAGTTCACATGTTTATAGCAATTATAAGCTGGTTTGTACGAAATTGGTGACGCTTCAATGAACTTAGACACAGGCTGAACTTATGAGCGAATTCTATATCTTCGAACCTCCAAACAGCAAAGCGCACTAGATACTTTTAGCAATTTGAAGTAACCTTCTAAAGAATTCGACTGAGGAAATTCTGTCGGTTCTTTATAACCTGCCTCCCGGGAGGTAGTCGCCAGAAACTCGGGTACCAGTGTTTCAACAAAGGTTTTTAAAACCGCCCCTAAGGCACCCTTTCAACCTATTTGTACTTCCAAAGCATGGCCCTAATGCAGCGAATTTCCCAAGCTGGACCCTAATACTCCAAGCACAATCGACTTTAGGCGTCAATTTCACTCCAAAATTATAACTTATTATACTTAATTTCACTCCAAAATTGTAATTTATTATACTTAATTTCACTCCAAAATTATAACTTATACTTAATTTCACTCCAAAATTATAACTTATTATACTTAATTTCACTCCAAAATTATAACTTATTATACTTAATTTCACTCCAAAATTATAACTTATTATACTTAATTCCAAGCTGGTGATGCCATTTCTCTTTGTGTTTCTCCAGATTTCGCAGCCCGCGCTATTTATTTCAAGAGTGATTCTGGCAATGGCTATATCTTTTTTGTACGTGAATGGTTAAAATTATACCCTAAACGCACAAAGTCCGTATTTTTTCGTGTCTAAAGATGATTTTGTTGAAATACGGGTACCCACTCAAGTGTCTGATCAACTACTGCTGGAGAAATGGCCGAGGAATCTGAAATATGGCACAACCAGGACCTCAAACCTTTAACAAAGTCAAATTAGTTGGTGTCCCTATTGTTTACCTTCCTACGGGCATGCACGCTTGACACGGGGCTGGCGACATAAACTCGTTATTCGGCAGTTCGGGTGAATCGGAGTGTAACCATTGTTTCGATTTTTTTCGGAAATTGTCACTCAGTGTTTTTCCCAATTGTTCTAGGTAGACTAACCACCAGGAGACTAATTGATGGCTTATGCGATCAGATAGGTTAATCTCACAAAAAGTTGTTCCATTAGCTTGAATTATACATAACGGGCGAAATGACGTTGCATGTGTTGCCTGTCGGATGCCTGACGTTTCAGTGTCACCGTTTTACAGCTGAGCTCACCATGAGCACCCGTCCTCGGTGTTGCCCAGGACAGTAGTCGGCATTACGCGAAACGCTTATCTCACCATGGCGGTTAAAGCAAAAAGCCTAATTTCATCATAAACTCTTGAACTATGATCTCCCCTTAAAGTGGTACCTACCTAAATTACTAAGCCACTGAGCACTCTCTTATGCAGGGGCGGATCCAGGATATTGAGTTAGGGGTGCAGAGCACGGGAATGACCAGAATTTCGCCACATGCGCGCGCCCAGCCTCAGTAAAATGTCGGGATGCAGGGATCTCGAATTTTTGGGTTTGTGGACCTTATTACTAAAAAAAACGGTAAACGGGCTTTGTTCAAGGCTTATGCAATGTACTGCCAAATGGTATGTGGGAGAATTTTAGAGGGGGGGCATGGCCCCCTTGGCTCCCCCCTAAATCCGCCACTGTTATGGGCATAGATGTCAATTGACTCAGCAACAAGTCCCACCATTTGCAAGAGTTAATAAAACAAGATTGATGAAGTTTGTACTATCCCCTGACTTCTGCTTTCAGAATGCCTGCAACTATTGCACCATCTTTGGACAATTTCTGAAACTAAAATGGAACGTGTCGGTTCCCGTGGCCGGTTGCATGAAACAATCCCAAATAGGGACTTAGCTAAGTTCCCTAAATCTACACCGTATTTGTGGGCTTGTGAAAGTACTGATTGTCTTTTCTTATGCTGCTTGAGTCTCATTACTGAGTCAATTTTTGACTTTGATACAGAACCGAAAGTAAACTCTACGTTGAATTATCAATATTATTGAAAATAATAAGGATCTTTTCATGCAAGGCCCCTAATTTAAGGACTAAGTCCCTACTTATTTTTATTGAATTAAGGGCTCAAGTTTCAGTTATATTATTATAAACTGTCATTAGTGAAAGAAGAGCTCGTAATAAAGATAAAAAGANGCTTTCAGAATGCCTGCAACTATTGCACCATCTTTGGACAATTTCTGAAACTAAAATGGAACGTGTCGGTTCCCGTGGCCGGTTGCATGAAACAATCCCAAATAGGGACTTAGCTAAGTTCCCTAAATCTACACCGTATTTGTGGGCTTGTGAAAGTACTGATTGTCTTTTCTTATGCTGCTTGAGTCTCATTACTGAGTCAATTTTTGACTTTGATACAGAACCGAAAGTAAACTCTACGTTGAATTATCAATATTATTGAAAATAATAGGGATCTTTTCATGCAAGGCCCCTAATTTAAGGACTAAGTCCCTACTTATTTTTATTGAATTAAGGGCTCAATTTTCAGTTATATTATTATAAACTGTCATTAGTAAAAGAAGAGCTCGTAATAAAGATAAAAAGATAGAAAAAATACTACGCCTGTGAGTATAGAAGTGAGCCCCCGTGAGTGATAGAAGCATTTTGCACTTATTGTCAAGTCTAAGGCGAGTGATGGCTCAAAGTGGGGGGGATATGGCGGGGAGAGTGGAGGTTGGGCTGTCGTATACTCCTTGAACAACAAAGTCCATGAACGCCTATCCGTAACTGACAATTCGGCTTCTACTCTAAAGAAACCAAAACCACCAAAGCTTGTGCAATTCAAAGTGTACCGCCAAGCCCCGGTGGACATTCACTTTTTTTAAATCAGTAGGTTTAGCTGAGCTGAACTCTAAAATCACAAGACGGGAAAATCAGTTTGGTGAGTATGGTGGTACGTGAAGGTCACCTGGTTCAACAACCTGGGAAGTCGAGGGTCATCGGCCTCGTTGATTTTTGCGAAATAAAAACAAAAGAAAAACACAATTTCGCGTAAGAAAATTCAATATTTTTGAAGAAAAGACTCCAAACAAATGTTGAAGTGTTGTCTGAGATAAATTTGTGCAATACATGTCAATTTTGCGCGTTCATGCTTCTCAAGAAGTCAATTCTGCGTCAAAAATCACTCCGGTTGTCCTAAACTCGAGATTAATTATTTTCAAGATAAAACGAATTCAATAGTTAGGGAAAAAATTCCAATTCATTGCTATTGACAATGTGTATCATACGTTGACTGTACTTTGAGAAACAGACCTGCTTACTTTCAGTGGTCAAAAGAATACCGGGTAATAAATAGGCGCATTGCGAAATATGAATTCACGTTAAAAATATCACCCACACACATACGAGCGCCATTAGCGACTGAATCACTCACCGCATAAGTTTTGCAATACGTACTTCACTCCACGCACTCATCAATGTCTATTTTAGACTCCCTATAAACAAGCGGACACGAAGTAGCCACGTTGGAAAGCATTTAACTTGTCTAATTAAGAGTCCGAGCTGTCCTCATTTCGGATGATTGATGTTATGGAAACTCCTTAAGGATTTGATTCGCTTTCATGATCAACACCCCTTGGCAGTCCGATCAAAACACGTGCAAAAAGTTTTTCTTTTCATTTCTGAACTTTTAGAGCATAGACTAAGAGCATTTCGCCTTGCATAACTTTTTATACTCCTCTGGTGGGGAGGGGGGGGGGTGCAGCAACATTGTCTGGTTCAATACTTTCAGATTCATTTTCAACAAAACAGTATCTTGATTTGAGAAAAACCAGGCTCAGTGGTGAAAGCATTTCACCTCAGTTTAATAACAGTAGAGCTAGCTGTAGTCTACATTTTAATCGCCAACACTGGTGCCAATAACTGCTCATTGGAAAGGTTGTCTGGGGCGTGGTGTTAACCGTGTGATGGGTTCAGTTTTGTCCCTCTCATGTTTCATTTTTGTGAGTAAATAAATTAGCCTTACAGTATCGTCTTGGGTAGGTAATTTGGCTTTACGGCGACCAGGGTAGAAGTTTGTTTTTGCTATTGACTCAGGTATGATTTTTCATTGCTTGTTATTGTCTTGGCTACCCGTTTTCAACATTTAAGTAGAAAAAAATCTGGAGAATACAGAAAATTGGTTGTAATGTCTGAATCGAAAGCTCTTAAAAATTAATACAAAATCAAATGACAAAGTTAACAATTGTAGAACCTACCGCCAAGAGGCGGAAAGTTCTCGCGTTAAGCGCGATGCGAGCAAAAGTCCAACCAGTACACTCTATGTGGTGGCGCGACCTTTCCGGCGTATTGCGAACCGATGAACGTATACACAAGGATCTGCTGTTTTTTGATATTTGGAAATCTACATGGGTGTTGCTACCAGCTTCCATCTTGTCAGCAAGCCCACTGTACATACGTACCACCCGTTTGCTTAAACTTGTCTTTGCTCAATATCTGCATATACTACATAACACGAATGCAATTGAGTTCTAAGCTGCATGGCTGGGAACCAAATCGCAACCTATCCCGCTTGATTCTGGTTACGACTCGTGACCACCTAGCTTATTGACAATAAAACAAAGTAAAATCGAAACAAAATCTAAGCCCACAATATATAGGAGTAACGGCTGTCAAAGGTCGTCACCCCGAAGGAGAAAAATGTCTCTCATAAGCATTTTAGGATTTAATAGATCTAGGCGTAGTAAACAACTCGGGTAAGCATTTCCACTTACGGGCAGATAGGGGATCGAGGTGTGGTGCCTCTGAATCACTGCTGCATTGTTGAGCAAAAGATGAAAAGAAAGAAAAAAGATGAAAAGTCGGACAAAAGACAGAAACGTTGGGCGTATGGGGCTAGTAGTGAAATAACCACAGACCAGTACGATTCCGAATAGATGACTTTGTAGACTTTGTAGGGAGAACCTCTGAAAGTAAAGAGGGGGGGGGGGGGGCGCAGATTTACAAACACACAAAGACTACCAGGGTTGTTGGTGATTCGTGAGTTGTGGTCCGTATGGGTGGTCAACTTCGGTCTCATAGAAATTATCTGTAGGTCTTATTGTAATCGCGATTCCTTGGACGAGAGTGTCACCTACCGTTTACTTCAATGTCTGTTAACTACCGAAACCGGTAAGAACCGTTGAACTAACTTCGCAGTTTACATCGACGTTCCACTCATAGCGGAGTTAGCATGAATGGGCATTTTAAGAGCTGCTTCAGAAAATCATTTAAAGGAATTGAAAGATGTAAGGCCTACTCTTCCAGGAATGATACTGTGAGTCTCGGGGTTTTAATTAGGACCTCCATTTTTGTCCGCTCGGTTGTGTAAATTTTACCACCTTCGACAAAATTTTGTAATGCTTCCATACCTATCTAGGTAAAAGATCGTGGTTGAAACCGCATTTTCTAGTACACAGTCTACTATCATTGACTAATATCATTAGAAGCTATGGAACGGAAATCTTACACTGAGCCAATAGATTATGTATTTCAGATTTTGTAGTTCCGTTATAGGAAATTTAAATGAGGTCAATGGAAACAGAAAACTACAACGTGTAGCGATTGTTCCTTGGTTTAAATGGCTTGAGCAAAAAAAATGATTTAAGTAATGAATCGCTCATTTCCACCGAATTTCCCAGGAGTAAAAAAACAACTTGACCAAAACGCCTGTTGTGCTTGTCCAGTACGGAAAACATTGCAAGAAATGATACCAACTTTTTAATTTCAAACATGGACATTATTATTTCCCACGAAAACCCAACTTACCTTCCTCGAATCGACTCCCAAGCTGTCAATCAGTTCGTCCAGCGTACCGTACCCATCAAAGTAATCGTCAAATTCATCTTCATCGTAAGCTGGTCGAGGGTCTATTGGTTTTTTGCAAATCTCCATAAGCTCCCAGATATTAATTATCCCATCATTGCAAGAGAGGATCTGCTTAACTTGTGACTGCCAAGGCTGTATGCCTTTTCCACGCTCTTCCAAATCAACCAGAGAATCAGAAGTCGCCACTCTGTTGTTTTTATGACCTATCATGTCGAAAAAGGCGTCTCGCTTGCGCCGTTGTGACTGAATTGAAACAGCCTTGTCAAGGATATTTCCAAGGTCATTCAGGTTTCCAGTTGAAAAACTTTTCGAAGGCGGGGCAGGTCTTACGCATTTATCGGTCATTGATAAGTTGGTATCTGACTGTGTGTGGCTCTGATCCCCTGGGTAAGAGAATTGCTTCGACGGCTTTAACACCGGATCGGGAGTTTTGGGCACTGGTGAGTCAAGCAAATGTTGTTCTTCGTCAACTGTGGATAAGTGATAGAGATTGATGGCCGAGGAGCTCTTGTCAAGATATTGACTTCGCTTATTCGTAGCCAGCTTAAGTCTGGGTGTAACGCCGAGAAGGTCATCGATATCACGACAAGACGTGTGATATATGGCACCAGGTGGAAGCGTTCTTCCGCGACACCTCGGAAAGGTATTAAAAGGCGACCTAGTCTTGCTTAGAGGCAGCGATTGAGACTTTCGACGGTTCTCCGGTTCCCAGTCACTTCGTTCCGAATCGCTAAAATCAGAATCGTTCCAGTCGAGGTCGCCCATGTCGAGGAGGTGGTCAATGTCCTGCACTGTGCTGTGGAAGATTGGTCCTTGGCTACGACGGCTGCACGTTGATGACCCTCCGATACTGTTGTGGCGTTCCCTGCCAATTTGATTGAATCGCATCATTATCTCGTCGTCATCTGTTTCAGTCATTAGCTCATAGTTTTCCATATACGGCATGACATCACGAAGACCGAAAGGAGTTGACTGAACCGAAGACGCAATGGAGTCCATTGAGTGTGCACGCGGAATCCGCCGTCCGGACCTATCGCGAATATCATAGCTGTCTTCAGTAACCATAGAGTCTGCTCCCGACTCATTCGAATACAGTGACCATTGCGAATCCGTCATACTTGTTGGCCGTAAGAGCTGAAGAACATTGTTGCTTTGTGGCAAACAAGGGGACCCATCCGCTTTGTACCTAGTTTTAAATTGTTTTCGTTGACTTAAGGGAGACGAAGGCGAGGTTTCTTCAAAAATTCCTGAATCTGTTTTTCCTTGGCGTTTTGTCTGAGATTGGTCAGCGACCGTTTCCCTCTGTTGTTCCTTTCGCCTGTTTGAAACATACCTGTCGGTTATCCTTGGCTTAGGTTCTTCAGGTGATGTCTGGTGTCCTTTTTGTTGCGGTATCTGGTGCTGTTGTTCAAGTAGTTTTTGATCCTCTTTAATCTTTTTTGCTTTTTTCCTTTCTTGGCGCTGACTCCATGTAAGGTGCTCGTCTGGAATACTGTCATCAAGTAGAAAACTATTGTCATTTCTTTTGTAAGAACTTTGCTTTGGAAGTAATTCTTCAGTTTGTTGAAATTTACGAGCTCGCTGAGCAATCTGGTCTCTTCTCTTTTGTTTTTCCACAGCAGCAGCAACTGCAGCAGCTTCCTTCTGTTGTTCAATTATCCTCTGCGATCGTGTCTTTTTTGGTACAGCTGGTTCTTCGGGAGCTTCTGTCTGTTTTGTTTTTCTCCTGTCATTTCTATTCACAGACGAAGTTTGATCATCAGCAGCATCTTCATCAATGATTTCATCTTCTCGTATATATTGGCTCTGTCTTGGCAAGGGATCTGACTCCCTATTCCACTGTTTTCTTTTTCGTTCTTGGTCTTCCTTCATTTTCTGTCTTTTTTCTTCCTCAAGCTTTTGTTGCTCGCGAAGAGCTTGTTGCTTAAGTTGTTCAGCACGAATTCTTTCTGCGACCTTAGATCTCTTTGAAGGTTCCTGCTGCTCTTGCTGCTTTGTTTGTATTTCCTTTCTATTGTTGATCCGATTTTGTTTTGGTACCGCTGTTTCCAGATGATCATCAATTTCTTCAAAGCGTTTTATGAAGGGACTTTGTTTAATTTCTCCATCGTTTTGAAATTTCGCAGCCTGTGTAGACAAACCATGCTTCTGTTTGTGTATTTTCTCCAGATCCATTGGATGGACTTTAGTGTGAACTTTTTGTAGCTTTCGTTGAGCGTCGTCTTGTATGCGTTTTATTCGATCTTCTAACAACTCCCTTCTAGCGCGAGCTTTATTAGCCTTTTCATCGTTGGCTTTCTCGGAAATGCTTTGTTCGGACTGTTTCACTTCTGTTTTTGAAACACCTTTGTATTCTTGAGCTTCTTCTCCATACACAGCCTGCCTCCAACCGAAATACGGTAGGCGTTGTTTAGCTTCTTGTGCCTTTCTTTTTTCCTCATCCCGTTGTTTCCTTTCTTCTTCTTCTTTCTTTCGCAATTTTTCCCTTTTCCGTTCTTCTTGGTGCCTTCTCTCGTTCTGAGCCTTTTCTTGAGCCTCTTTTTCATGAAGAATCTTAGCTTTCTCCTCGCGCTCCTTAACCACGAGATCAACGGCTTTAGATGAATGAAGAGACGCCAAACGCCGCTTCTCTTCTTTATTTTCCCTCTTTTCTTTACGTTCTTGCTGGGCAGCCACGTTTCCAAGAAATCTGTCTTTTAAACTCGCCTTGGGCTCAGTAGCATGTTGTTCGACTTTCTGTTGGGAATTTTCTTGCGAGCGATTGTCTTTGGTTTCCTGTAATCCCCTTTTCTTTCCATAAAGCATTTCTTCACGCAGCTTGGCAATGCGTTCTTCTCTAGTTAGTTTCCTTGTATTCTCCTTTGTTTCTCTTGTTTGAGCGGTTTTTGTGGTTTTATCGTCGATTACCTTTTCTTCTAGTTCCTCTTGTTCACGTAGTCTGTCACGCCACGTTTTTCGGGGAGTTTCAAGGACTTCTTGGGATTTGGATTTAACAAGGGGTTCTCCTCTTACTGTTAGAAGTTCGTGTGATGCAGACTTAAATCTGTTCTCAGGGCACTCTTCGTTTAATACACTTCTCCAACTCAACCCCCGACCATCTTCTTTTGGTGCATTCTGTATCTTTTCCAACTGACCTCTCTCAGATTCTTCAGGAATATCCTGACTCCTTTGGGAAGAACGTCTGCGAGACGAGGTGGTCTCTGTACTCGATTTATTTTCCTCACTAAGCGAGCTTCGCCAAGACCGATGTCGTTTAGAGGAAACATCTGTATGGGATGCTGCTTTTTCAAGTTTATCCTTTTTCTCTGAAATTTCTTCCATTGACCTGTATCGTCTGGATACCGACGGTTCGTCATCCTCTACACTCAAAACTTCTCTTGACCTTCTTCTCCCCCTTTTTCCCATTTCTTGGTCTTCAGTTAGATCACTTTTGATTTCGCTAGACAGACGTTCACTTCGTCGAAGTTGTCGGCGGCGAGTCTCTCTGTCTGGAGCAACAGGCTCATCTTCAAAAACTTTATTTTCATCTACTGAACGTTTCCTTTCGGGCACTTGTAGTTCGTCGGTGGTAAACGCTGCTCTCCACCCTGTGAGACGCTTTTGTTTCTTTTCGTCGTTGACAGATTCCATACTTTCAGCAGCGTCTCTGGGCCTTTCTAACTTTTGATCGGAGACCTGTTTTTCCTCAACACGATCTTTCTTTTTCTTTTCAACGTGGCTGTAGCTTAAAAGTGTTTCAATAGCACCGGGTTTATCAATCTGAGTGTCATATTGATCTCCTTTCATCTTTTTAGCGAGACCATGACGATCCCGAATAATAACTGGACAATTTTCGTTATCTGCCAACATTTCAGCTGAAGTACCATCGGTAGGAAAAGATATTTTTTCATTGAGGTCGCTAATTATAGTTTGATCAACTGCTTGGTTGAAGGGAATATCAGTTATCTTGTCAGGCAAACCAAAATTCTGGTTTCTGTCATTTGCCTCAACGTCATTGGATTTTATGGTCATTGAAAGCACAGAGGCAGATTCCTGTTTAATAATCATACAGTCTTTAGTTTCAGGGGTAATTTCTGTAATCATAGCTGTTGGCGCAGTTTCTTGAAACTTTTCTGTTTCAGCCTCATTATTTACAATTTTGTCTGCGAGTTTTGATTTGCGCTTTCGCTCCTGTCTCTCAATAATCTCATTCCATGTCAATCCAAACTGATCGTCAGACGCTGAGGACGTATCCTCGGATTCAGAGGAAGCTGCCTGCTTGCCTGAACCTCTTTCTGTTTCGTGTTGATGCAGAGAGCTGTATTGTGTTTCAATTTCTATAATCTCTTCCTTTGTCTCCTCTATTTGATGTCCATGTACTTCTTCGATACCTTCTTGTTGTGTTAATTCATTCGGGAGCATAGCAATACCAATACCAATACCAGTTTCCAGAATGTCCTCAGTTAACGTACGATTCTCCAAAATCTCAGAGGAATCTAGCCCAATGTGCTCATCCTCACCCATAAATTCTCCCATCTTTGTAAGATCTTCATTCTGCTGAGAGTCACAGCAGACTGAATCTACTGTTTGTTCTTGTTTTAGTACGTCTAATGAGTCTTGCAAATAATCATCGCTTATTATTTTCAGCTTATTTTCAGATGTATTTGTTGCATCTGTTTTAGCAGACAGTGTCATTGTCTCATCGACGGCTTCGATAACTCTTGTTTGATCAGCAATGCTTTTTGCACTTTCCGCCTTCTGTGTTTCTAAAAATCCTTCCGCACGTGAACACTCTTCCTCTTTACTTGTATCAACGTCCAAAGAAGTCGTCTCGGGAACAGAAACTACTTCAACGGCACGCTCTTCAGCGTTCTTAGACAGGCTCTCTATTGGTGTTATTTGTTTATTCGTCAAAGCTGCAAACTGATGGCAATCGTCTGTGTCATTAGATTGTAAGGGAGGGCGACTGTCTTTACATATGTTACCTCTTTCATCAGGGACATCAGTAAGCAATTGTTCTCTCACAGTCTTTACTTCAAGGTGGGTTTCTATTACCTCTTCGCTATACAAACCAGAATGTCCTTCATTTGATTTTGTGATTAGCTTCGTTATGTCTTCACAAGCTCCTTCGGATGTCAATTTTCCAGTGCAGGTATCCGACAGCTCATCGCGGTGTAGTTTATCAACTGAAGCAGAATTGAGTTCAGTGTCCATCTTTTCTAGCACCCCATCTGCTGCTGCGTCGTCATCAAGTAAGCTATCGTTTTCCAAGGCCAGAGACTGAGGTTGGACTGTTTCGTCAACGTCTACAAGTTTTACCATCTCCGGTACTTCAACATGTTCGGTAGACGGGGATGCTAACCCAGTTTTGTTCGATTCTAGCACATCATCGGTTTTCTCTACCAACACCGACTCAGGAAACGGAGCTTCTTGTTCAGACGCATCCATAATAGATTCATTTGTCCCTGCTTTGTCTTCGTGATCACCATTTTGAAATTTCACGATTTCTTTCCAAGACATGCCAAAATCGTCAGTTGTACCTGTATCTGCAGACAGTGTTTCTAGTGGCTTCATATGTTCGTCATCGTGAGAAATCATGGCAGGTTGCACATGTCTTATCAACTCTTCATCTGACAAGGCCACTTCTGTTGGTTGTTCGAGCGTACGTTCCCCTTCAAGAGTTTTTTCCTGATCAGCGCCCATCGCTTCAGTTTCATTATCCGTATGCAATGGATATTCTAAGTTACGTTTGTCCTCGTTTTTCACGAAGTCTGTGTCTTCATCAAAATCACCAGCTGAGCTTAACTTGTCTAGAATGTCTTCAAGGAGGTCTTCGAATGAAATGGTTTTTTGCCCCGAGTCTTCAGGCGTAATTGTGACATTGTTTGAAGGATCAGGGGCACTAACTAACGAATTTTCTTCATTTGAAGTGTCCTGATCTGCAAAAAGAATGTTCTCACAGGATTTTGAAAATGGCATGGACAAAAACTTTTCCTTGGACTCGAAGATGTTTTCTACTGATCGTGATCTTTTTGTGGAACCATTCTTGGACTGACTCAGTACGTCAAGCTGCTGTGAAAATTGTTCCACTTTACTGGCGCTTGATTTACTTGTAGTCAAATTTTTGGTACCGTCCTCACTTAATTCTTTGCGACGTGTCATCTCAGTGTTGTCCTCTGTGTTTCTAAAAAATGCACTACTGTCAGACGAAGTAAGGAGCAGATCACAAGATCTTGATCGGTTGCTTTTGGTCTTGTTTTGCTTACCATCTGCAACATTATCAAAAGACATTGACAGTTGTTTCATTTTTTCATCATCGACTGGCTTTAAAGACTCCCTTCTCTCAAGGACACATGTATTTGACTGAGAATGGGTAGAGCTACATTTAACATCTTCTTCTTCTAACACCTCACACTGTCCTTTGGTATGCTCTAAAATACCGTCAAATGATTTCGATCGAGAGTGCGATGATTTGGCGGTAACACTGGAGATGCGCTGTGGTTCTTGCTTATTGGTGAGAGGTTGAGATATGAAGTCATCCAACAGCCGTTCAGTTGAAGAAGGACGTGATTGATGCTGATCAGAGTACGACTTGCGCCGTTCAGTCTTGCTGGGTTTAGATTTGTCATCCTGGAATTCCTCTGGAGACGTATATTCGTCAATAATTTCGTCACGCGAGTTCGGTCTGGAGCCACCGTATGCGAGTCTTTGTCTCGAAGAATGGTGCCTTTTTCCGATTGACCGCGACCGAGCTTCAGAAGAACTTCCCGAATTATCCCTTTTACCAGATTTCCGTGAGCTATCTTTTGAATGCTTGCTATGATTTTCTCGAGAAGAACCCCTTTCTCTGCTTCTATGAGATCTTTTTGAACGACTGCCAACGTCATCTCTCTGTTCATAATCTGACCCAGAATATATTTCTTCGAACGAGTCTCGGCGATGATTAGCCTTGTTCTTCGTCCGACTGGATGCTCGAGAGCTCGAAGGCTTCTGAAAAATTTCTTGTCTCTTTGTAATGTAGACAGGGTCCTCTGAATATCCAGTCTCAGGCATTTGGGTATCGGCCAATTCAAGTGACTCTTGCCAACTTAACACTTTCTCTATACTTTCTCGTAATGCAAGCGCTTCCGGTGTCAGTGGGGTCATGTAAGCGTCCAAAGGAGACTGTAGCTGACCAAGATTGATATGAGAAGGTCGTTGACTGGTTGTACCCCAAGAATTACAGCGATCAAAATCTTTAAGCTCTTGCATACAGCGATGTTTTTGCAAGTAATATCTGGTGAGTTGGCGCTCATTGTCGTCAGCAGACACTGCTTGATCATCTGGATACCCCGGTAAGTCGTCATCTTCCTCAACATCTTGCACAAACAAATTAGCAGCCTTTTCATCCAGGCGTTCAACTTCTATAGTAGGAAGAACCTGGCGATCAGCTTCTGGAATTGACTCCTGGCGGCTAGCATGACCAGTACTTTTGACTGAAGGAGCCTCCAATTCTTTCCCCATATTGCGTACTTGACTAGAAGAACGGTCCGTCTCGACGCGCTCTGTTTGTGAACTAAGTTGTTTATCGTCTGTCTCACAAAGAGTCTCTGAATCTTCAACAATTGTTTCCGGTTGATCCATAAGATGGATGTGAGAGTGCTCAATATTTTGCTCAATTTGGTCGCAAGTTATTACATCTTTTCTGCAATCGTCAAACCGAGGCGTCCCCGTTATTTCTTCAATCTCAGTTTCGCAGTCTGTCCCAGTACTAATTTTTAATTCTAGTTCTGTTGCACTTTTGTATTCATCGTAATCTCCTGTAATTTCCCCAGACTCCATTCTTACCATCTTTGGCGGAGCCTTCTCCTCCATTTCAGTTTCAGATTCTGTGATATAAAGGTCTTTTTCTCGTTTGAGGCGATTCAAACGTTTTGCTTTCTTAGATAGCTCACGAGATTCACCATCTTTTTCACAAGGCTGACTGGACATCTCTTTCCTTGAAATTTCTCCAGAATCAGCTTTGCAATTTTCCACCTCAATAACGGCAGGACTGTTGGGGTCAGCTTCCGACTGGGGGGACTTTTGCGGAAATTCTAACCCTCCTGCGTACTTGTCGAACAGTTCGTGAAAATCTGAACTCATAGTTAACTCATTCACTCCTTCAGAATTTAAATCGCGCGAGCAAATGTCTTGGTCGTCTACTGTTTGTATGGCACAATGACCAACTTCAGGTGGTGCTTTTTCACCGAATAAAATCTGCCCATTGACGTTCATTTTAAATAGTTTACGAGGACGAGCAACTGTCTTCGTGTTAGCGATAGTTTTAGCACGATTTTTTATTGGGACATATCTAGCGTCAAACTCAAATGGCGACGTCGCTCTTGTGGTTAAATATTGCACTGTTTGAATTGTTTCAACTGGACCAACAGTATGGTCTCGCAAGGCTTCTGGTGTGCTCCTATTGTCGCGTTGCACTTCTGCTTCAGAGTCAGAGGTGTCGGTCTCTTTCCTTCGCTGCACTCGTTTTCGCCTGGCAGATTCTTGCTGAGTTCGCCTTGGCGGAGATTCTGTTTCTCGTCGTCGTTCTCGGTAAGAGTTGGGCTTTGACTCTCTTTGTCGTCTGTTGTAATTATATAAAGATCCAGTTGTTGCTACGTCTGAATCATGATGACGGTTTTCTTTCGCAGCCTTCGTTTCAAATTCCCGTACAAGCACAGGGACACTTACTCTTTCTTCAACAGGGTCCTTTCCTCTCCGTTCCCTTCTTCTTGAGTAGCCATAATCGCTGCTGTATAAAGAGGCGCGATCTAAAGACGTGTCTCTGCTACCCGGGAGCGAATATGCAGACGAGTATCTACTTCCGGTGCTTCGAGTTGATCTTCTATCCCAAGAGCCGTATGTGCTACTAGCATCTGATAAGTAACCTGACCGATAACCTCCATAGTTTCTGTCTAGGGACGAATATCGATCATAGGAGGCCCCTGCATAGGTGTTTGTGTAACGGTCACGAGTTGCGCTTGCCCTGTCAAGAGAAGATGACTGGTAGGTACCGGTTCTGTCAATGCCACTTACATAGCTAGACGAACGACTTCCTAACCCACTACCTCCTAAGCCATAGCTTCCATAGCCACCGTAACTGCCAGAACCATACGACTTCCCGCCATAGCTACCGCCGTAAGATCCTCCCCCACCAAGTCCGTATGTTGAGCCTCCGTAGCGGCCACTCGAAAGCTGAAACAAATGCGTTATTCGTAAAGACAATATTAATACAATGATAGAAACTCTGTTTCAAAAAATTAACAAAACTCAGTAAGTTATGAAGCCGAAAAGTTCTGGATTGAAAAGCGTTTCATCTTATATTTCCTCAGAACAACAGCTGTTCAAAGTAGGGCAACCAAAACGACTGAATGAACTAGTAAACAGTTGAAAACAAAACGCATTATTTACAAACACAGTAAATATATAATGAAATATATGATGTACAGACTTAACTTACCTTCTTAAAAACAATATTCAAAATGCGAAACGGTAAGTAAATGATTTGTAATATTGATCTAAAGGCCAGATCTACGATCAGCATACCGGTGAAATCGCCTGAATGCGACTATAAAACTATAACATTTGATTGACTTCCACCATGTATTTGTTACAGGAAACTACAAGGGTTTGGCGGGAAGGCTCACGTAACATGCACACAGAATGATTAACACGTGGAGATTGGATGTGAAAATTTACACTTACTGATCTAGAGTTATTAGAATAGGGAGCAGTTGAGCGGTTGTATCGTGGGAAACTTCCGCCATAGCCAAGCGCGCCATACTTCGACTGCAAAGGAATCTTCGCTAATCAAGACAACGTTCTAGAAACTGAAAATTTTTTGGATGAGTTTGTCACATCGTATAAATTTCATCCTCTTAAAGCATCATTAGAACAGGTACCGGTAGGCTATTGTGGAACTCGTCCTCAGTCTTTCGTCTTACTCTCAGGGTCATCGCAGCCGGAGAATTACGAGGTCATTTGGCTTCCTCAAGTGAAATTGACCTTACGTCACAGCCAGCCAAAATGTCCAATGATCAGTAACTACGGTTACAATAAGCCAGCAAGAAAGATTTGTTGTTGCAAGATGATGAAATAATTAATTTTCATTGATTACCGAATATAATCGGCTAAGTACTTGGGGCCAGCTTGGACGGAGAGCTACGTGCCTCACATGGTCAGAGCCTACAGCTGCTGAAAAATAAGCCTTGAGGATTTTGTCTTGTGAGGGGTGAGACAAATGGGGGGGGGGTGAGACAACTTTTTCAGATATTGTTTTATTTTAACTGGCGAACATAAATTCACACAGTATGCGGACGAGGTGGGCTAATTATTTTTGCCGGCTACAACCGGTAGGTTATGAAAGCTAACTATTGTATCACCTGACAACAAATTTCACTCGCTCATTTTATGGCTGTGTACTACATTTACTACGATCCGTGAACATTTTGCCTCGCTGCGTGTAGGTAACCCGCATCGAGATACGAGCTGAGTTATTGTTAACTTGAGGCAGACAATTGAGCTACTAAGTACAAGAGGGATCTGGACTTAGACCAGATTCACGTTTCAGCTTTAACTGCTGTTCCATTGGTCATAATAAACTGTGCATTCAAGAATAATGAAGTGACGTAGTCGGCCCAACGAACAATTTCCGGCGTATTGCGTCTGTATTCAACTTTCATTGAGCAAACATACCGTTAGTCAGTCGGTCATTATGTTTCCTCATCGAAAGAAAATGCAAAAACAAGATGCAGTAAACTTATTGTTAGGACTGCATTACTTCGCTTCACTGTTGTCGCATGCTGACCACGCTTACCGTATTGCCGTGCCATTAGGCCCATGGGCGTCTGTGTGGAACTACACTTATATGCGAAACTTAAGCGCATGCGCCAACCACTTGGGTAAAAAAGAGACCGCGAAAAGGGGGATTACATACAGGCCCATGGGCCCAAACGCGCTGTAACATGGTAAAATGTTGTTCATGAAAAGCTAGTCAATTTTTATCAAAAACATGGATGCCCCTACATGCGAATTAATGTATGGGCCTACAGTATGCAGGAGACATTTCCTGGGCTTATATGCAAAACTTAGGGGCATGCGCCAATGTGCGAACCCCTTGGTTGAAAAGAGATGGCAAAAAGGCGTTACTTCGGGTATAGGCCCATGGACCTAAAGGCGCGGCAGTACGGTGCAATATTTTGCGCTCAGTCCTGTCTCAAGATAACCAGGTACTTGTAATTTCAGCAAAAACAAAACCAAGTTGTAGGGTTTGTTACGCGCGATCGTGTTATTATTATTTAGCACGTAAAGGTACCCACAAGACCAAAGACTGGGAGAGAGATGGCACTGAAAACCCCTTCCACTGACTGGGTTTGCAGGATTCGAAGACGAAATGGGACGGGACAACTAAATCAAATGTTGTGCTTCAAATTTGCGGTCTTTAAAACTGAGTGAGCAGATCTTGACGTGTCTGAATGTTTCTAGAACGTTGTTTTGACAATGGAAAGCAAAGCACTGAAATAAAATATCATGTTAATAGTGCACAGTTGGATAAAAGTTATAATACGTAAAATACTTGATTTACATCAGCCTGAGGTTATGCTATGTTACGCAACAAAAAATAAACTAAACTAACCTGAACATAAGGATTAAGCTATTGAGGTGGCGTGACTAACTAGGCGTAAAACGGGAAGACGCATACTCTGATGCCATGAAGGTTCTTGCATACTGGAATACCGCTGATAATTCAAAACGAGAAATTTATTGGAAGCTAACCAAATCTTAAAATTGGTAAAAAAAACCTTCTTGTTTCAACTTGCATTTCTACATGGACAACGAAAAGCATTTTCATTTGATAGTTAGAATAACAAAACTTTGAAGTTGAACTAAATTGACTTTGAAATTTTTCTCCAGACAGTACTTATTCCGACCCGTCGATTGGACACTTTCTGTGTGACGTATCGTTGATCAAACTTACTTATAAATAGCCTCCAAATGCATATAATTAGCTACAAGAAACAGTAAATCGTAAGTTGTTTTATACTCTATTTGTTGGAGGACCATGCTGGATATTAGCCTTTGGCTAAAGCATGTTTTACATTTATTGTATTTTTATCCTCTTTAAATAAAGTTTATTATTATTATTATTATTGTTATTATTATTATTATTATTATTATTATTGACCTAGTAACACAGCGATACATGAAAATCTAATCATATAGATATTAGATTATTCTAAAAAGCCCCAAAAATGGCAGTTTATGAAAAATAAGCTTCATTTCAAGTAGTCTAATGAGATGATATAAAGAGTGTCACAACAAACTTCAAGGCAGTAAAACGATCAGTGGTCGAACTCATGTGGACGCAACTTTAGTCTTAAGCTCGGAGATTAAATCCTCAATCGATCAATGAAGTCAATTTCAGGTGGGAGAAATAAACCCTTACAGATGTGAGCAAGGTAGAGTCAAGGGGTTTAACCGCGCTCTTCAATAAATACCTTCTGTGGCCAAAACACTTCGTTTCTGTTGTTTTATGTAGGCATGCCTTCGGCGTTTATTTATGTTTGCTCATGGTCGGAGGGTACCCACGACGAATATGTCACCCCGCCCATGAAAACGTAAATCCGCCACAAGCAAGAGTATTTACGCGAATGCTTTTTTATTTTCCTATTCTAGAGATATAGATTGTACTCATTTTTTAGATATTCTCGTTTACTGATAACCAGGCAATGTATAAGTGGGTGCACACTGTAAATATTAGAGGAATTGGAAGATTTGCCTTTGAGCATATTGGTCAACTATTTTACATTCCATGGAAGGAATTATCTTGGAAACATGTCCATTTCTAACAAGTCGGCGAATGGCCTTTTAAATTAATATCCCAGAGATTCTTTTAGTCACTGTCCATTCACTCTACAATTGAAACCATTCTGTGACTAGTATCGCGCCAATAGTCATTCAATAATTATGACTACACGAAATTTGCTTTCCAGCTTTAATTTAAGTCGACGACGTATCAGCTCACTTGTTCCACAAGAAAACAAAATAGTATCAATGAAATGTTGGGTGAAATACAATGTATTTATAGTTTCCAACTCCCAAAAATCCTGAACAGTTTTTTGAAACTGATTGATTAGTTTGAGGTAGAATTAGCATTCTTGGCATTCTATACAGTGAGTCCAGACTCCACCAAGTGCATTCTGAGAACTGCCTGTTTCAGTGGTGGATGTACAATTCATGACTTGTTGTTTTTGACCTCATGACATTGATATCACGTGCTTTGTGCAGCAAATCATTAACCCATTTTACGGTTCTCATAATGCAACTGTATTCATAACATGAGAATACGTTTACAAACTATCTTTATGATTTTGAAGATAACGACAGGAATGTACAGCTGAAAAATAAAATAATGCGTTTTGGTATTTCGAGAAGTCTACAGATTTCCTGCGCGTTATTGCTAAAAACTAACATTGTGTATAGGAATTGTGAACATCAAGAAAACAGGACCATCGCAGCAAAATCAACGTCATGGTATTTCAACTGCAGTCTTTGCTTGCAGCATCCAATTACCTCGCTGACTCCATCGGGATGCCAGTTATTGACTGTCTGTGTATCCCCGTAAACGAGAAACCAGCTGGGTATCGGGGAGGGTTTATAGGGTGCTAATTATCTTGTGTACATCCTATACCGATGGGCGAAAATGATGTAAAGAAACAGTCTTGACGTCGAAAACAAATCTCATATCCAGTCAACCAATGAGACAAACTTGACCTCAAGGAAAACGAGTTGAATTAGGGACGCGTTTGTTTCATCAAGCGTTTTAACAGTCGATTAATGTCTACGGGTTGGAAACAAATCAACTTTCATTGTTGGTTGATTATAATGTGTAAACTTGTGTCAAAGCATTGTTTTTCATTATGCAACTCAGTACGTTTGTAATTATGTCTTGCACTGTTTTCCCTTTGAAGCGTCATGATAACGAAACTAGAGTTATTTTTATAAATCATGAGTGCCTCGGCCAGTTTAAGTATAAAAAAGTATCTTGGCTGGCATTCCAACCCGTTACGTCACAGGGGAGCATTTGATGAGCGATTAAAGACAAACGTGCATGATTCTAAAATCCATTAGATGCGTAATGTCCGAATATTACCAAATCTTATTTTTTTGACTAAGATAAAATGAACTGAAGATGAATCATCTTTAGTGCTCGCGAACTTGGAATACCTTTCAAGATTTGAAAGCTGTGGAAATGTGGTCATGATATTATTAAATGTAAGACAAAGAGACAAACAAACAAACGCAAAAAATAAACTTGGTTGACAGGGGTAAAAAAGGGATTTGGGCTGATAGTACAGATTCCCAAGGCGTCGTTTCGTAGATGTGAGAACCTAGCGAAAACGCAAGGCCCCACAAGACTCCGCGAGACACATTGCCGTGCATTGCAAGCGACGCACGTGACCACGCTACTCGTGAGATTATAAAATATATAAAAAAATAATTGCAGGCGGTGTGGTGCACGTTGTACCTGACGTGCGCAGGCCGCGCATGCGGGCCCATTGCACTTATCACCTTGAAATATCTTTGTGCTTTATTAATATGTAGTTAAAACCGAGCTGAGGAGCTAGAGACCTGATTCAAGGGTCTAGCAGTGTGGCCCAGTGGGACCCGAACCCACGACCTCGAGTAAAGAAGGCGGGCACCATCACACTAGACCACACTGCCTCCTCACTCGTGAGATTACCGCACCATTTAATTCCTTGGTCATAGGTGGTTAGCCACAGGTGAAGGGCGCTCACCGTAAGTTGAATGCACGACAGGACACCACACATTAGAGTCCATTAAGCACTTTGTTTTGAATAACGCACGTGAGACTTTTTTGACTCGAATGACCACTTGTATAATTGACTGTTTTTGCATCCACAAAAGCTACGAAACTCATGCGTCCTATTTAATCGCCTAAATCAAATCATCTTTCAAGAAATCGACATCTTTAATGTCAACAACCCTGATAGTTAATTGAAACTGTTCCGCTCACTTTATTCTAAAACACATTGTCGTTTAAATATGACAAATCTGTTTGGAACAAGGGTGTTGCTTTGACGTATTAAATGCCGGCACCCATTCATCGCTAGACCACGTCTTGTTTTGATTTCTTCGCCATCTGGACTATCTGGCACGGTGTTAGATTTAAAAAAGCATCTCCAATTGCAGTTGACCATGTAAGAATATTACCGAGTTTTGAGTCCAACCAACTCAATGCTTGCTAATTAAAGACTCGTGTCTGTGTTTTCATGGGTAAAATGCCTGTACAGTGAAGTGTCTTCGGAACTAGAAGGTAACGAAATTATGCCGAGGGCGTATTTGATGTTTCAACATATAGTTTGGTTAATGTTGTTGTTTATTTTATCAAAAAGAAGTCTTTCCTGAATGGTTGAAACAAATAGTCATTAAAACAAGTTTGCCGACCATTTGTCTAAAATAAAGAACAAACGACTACACCTTTAAGGAACATCACGTGAACGATCATGTCACACCAAAACAGAAGAACCGTTGTACCTAGCAATAAGGAGGATTTTCGGAAAATGAACCAAGACCTCTTTATCTGTTCTGATGTTTTAGTATGTAATATATTGAAGAGTTCGAGTGGTGTGTGACAACAGTTCCTACTCCACGAACGACAAAATAATAAGCACCTTCTTTTATAATTAACTGGACTGAAGAAAGCATGCGAAAATATCGGATCAAATGATCGGCGCACAACCAGGTTTAAAAATGAAAGCGGGACCATTAGCAAACACACGAAAGTTCAGCATCTGCTTTTTATTTATTGCATACTCCAGCTTGATGGTTGGTCTTCAACTATGGGATCATCAAAGCTTTATAGAAATATTTATTTTCTTAACCAAAATGACTCAACATGCGGTCTAAGCGCCTCTCTAAATCTCGTTTACTTGTTACCCTTGAGTATGATTAGTTCTTTTTATCTCAAATACAGACGTTTCAAGGGCCTTTTCCAAAATAACCACTTGGAACTCATTGGGTTGCTTCGTGTATACCAGCTGAACCAGACGTCGAACTGCACTTGCTTGCAGAAATATTTTACCGCAATCATTACGTAAGCTGGGACAGGCCGCGAAAATCGAGACCATTCTCTCTGCAATCTAATTAAACCAGCTGGTTAGCGCGAAGATTTCTGGTAATTAAGAAAACGCCGAGAGAATTTGAGAGATTGTTCACCCCAGTGCAAACGATTTAAGGAGGCATTGTGAACAAAGCCACTAATCATTTAGTGAATATGTTAAAAACAGTTTATATTTTCAAATGTCAATTTCGCTGCAGAATTCGACCGGGAAACGTGCATGGCAGTTGAAAAGGACAGCAGGAACATGATGGTTGACCTCGTCGAAGAGGTCCTCTACCACGTCGATTCGATGCCCTACCACGTCAACGTAGTGCTCGTCCAAGTCGACTTGGTGATTGGCTACATCGGCGTGATGCTCGACCTCAGGGGCGAATCCAGGATTTTGAGTTGGGGAGGGGCAGGGCACAGGAATAACCAGAATTTCGCCTCATGCGCGCGCCCAGCCTAAAATGTAGGGATGTAGGGGGTCTCGAAATTTTGGGTTTGTGGACCTTATTACTAAACAAAAGGGTTTGTTCAAGGCCTATGCACTGTGCATTCTCCTCCCGAGCCCCCTGGGTGCGCGCATATTCCTTCCCCGAACTGCCAAATGGTCCGCCACTGGACCTGGTCAACTTTTGCGGTTTTAGAAGAATAGTGTGGTAGCAGATGAGACACATAAATTCACAATAGCGACCCAATGGTCCACCATCATTGCCATTAGAAATACAAGCAAGTGGAGGGTATGTTTTTAGAGAAAAGAAATAAGGTCGGAGATTTCGTAACGTTCCAACGGGTTCCACAACGTCGACATGGTCACCCCGTTGCTAAGACAGCGACGCGTCAAGTTTCTATACTGCAACATAGAAAAACGTATTTCAAAATGTGGTATTGCTTACTTTAATCGGTGTTTATCTAGAAATTGGCCCGTAACTCTTAAAATGCAGTTAGTTAACCAATCGTCCACCATCTCCTATTGAAAATTAAGAGTTAAAAATAAAATAGAAAGCCGGGGAACTGACGTCGTAATAAAATGGTTGCATTGTGGTTATAATCTTGAGTGTTGTCGCATGCCTAGCTCACGTGTAAACGCTATTCTAATTATAACTCCGAACTAATAATATTACTGTATTGATTGAAACAGGTGAGATATATTTTTTGATTGTTCGCAAGAATCGTGTCTCTAAAAATTCTACCAGTGTGAATGACGAGTTACGATGAACAGTCGTAAACAACCGTGATTTCATGCAGCAACACATTCGTTAAGTGTATATACGGTCGCTAACACTATGAAGACCAAAAGGCCATGCAGCCCCACTCGACCTACAAACGGACTCGTTGACAAAATGATATTTTTCATGTTCTAGTGTAGCCTGCTACTGCATTGAGTCTTGGACGTTCTTGCACCTTTAATAAACTGGTCACAGGCTAGCCTAAGCCTATAGGGATCACGCGCAGGATGGAGGCCAACATTGAGATGTACAAACTATTCGCTTGTTAAGCAGGACGTCATTTTGGTGTTTTGGACTAAGTCAAATAAAATCAAAATGCCAAATTTTAAAACAATAATAGCCCAGCTTTACATAGCGCTGTAAATTACTAAGCACTTCGCAAATTATTACCTGGCCAAGGATCTGGTCATTCCTAATCCTATTCAATTCCTTGGAGCATACAATGGGTGCAATCGCTTTCGGATCACCTAACATCCAAATATAGCTTTCGTTTGTAAGCTACGTTGCAAGCTAAAACAATCTCAATAACCCAATCGAAAACTACTGTATGACAGCACTTGTTTTATTATGGGATTGTTGTATTCCAGACACGCGCTGAAGCGATACGCACACAAAACTCGGTATTCTCGGAATATCCGAGCCCGCCCTGAAATCCTTGCGAAAGGGGATCCTTTTGCTACTCAGTTTTAACCCGTTGTGTCAAAATTCCTAGAGAACATGGAGACTACTGCCTTGGTGTGAGAGGGCCGTTACCTAGAACGGTCAAGCGAATGTTTACGCACTGCTAACGGAGGAAACACTTCGAGCGGTGAAAAGCGGTCTTTATTTAAAACTGCAGAACGTCATTCATGTGGTGATTAGAGGAAACGTTCAGGGTCCTGGTAATAAATCTCTCTCGGGAAACTTCATCTAGGTTTAATTTATAAAAGATAGAGAAAACGTCCTCTCGGCTACCACCTATGCCGCAGCAAAATTGTTTGCACCTATGCTTACAAAATACCGCGTATACAAACACCGGACCTCACTTTATGCTACAACACTCGTGACTGTGAACAATTTCCCAAAATAGTTCAGCACAGACTCTGTTTACGCGCACTCTCTGGAGCATTGGTTATTAGGAATTTATGTTCCAAGAGTAGAGGATAGGAACGTTTATATAGACACGGGAGGTAATAGAGATGAACGTAAGTTGGTAAAACACCTTTGCGAGTGACAGAAAACATCTACGTAAAGGCAGAAGTGTAAATTTCAGCCAACGCAGAGGCCTGTTTCACAAAAATGCGAGCTTTTTACGTGGAAAACTGTGCGTCAGACTGGCCAATCTAAATACGCGGTGACCG
Organism: Phoronis australis; assembly: GCA_002633005.1. Lineage (NCBI taxonomy): Eukaryota > Metazoa > Phoronida > Phoronidae > Phoronis > Phoronis australis. The sequence goes on along the minus strand of NMRA01000309.1, from coordinate 230,272 downwards.
CAAATCTTGACGGCTGAGTACCACCTCACTTGAAAACTATTTAATCACGGTTTCGATTCGTCTTCCCATTCCCGGAATATCACCAGTTTTCGAAAAATAAACAAACAAAACCTTCTCTTTCCGTACTCCAATCTATGTAAATTGATATCTGTATAACGTGGATTGAAGAAAAGAGAAATTTTACTAACTACGCTCCTCCCCAACACAAAATACAAGACTCGTTAGTTAGTTATTATAGTTTCAATGTATAAGCAAAGATACTATATCCCTTAGGTAACTATAAAATCTTTGGTATAAGCCAATGTCAGTCTTAGTAAAAACGATTCAGCTTAATAAAAAACCTTTAGAATCCCTCTAAAATAGTGCCACTCATTAAACCTGTGATGAACTCGTAGTTTGTGAATATCCCGAAGTACGCGGGTTCACTGGTAGAACATGAATTAACAACATATAGGAATTAACAGGGAACACATGGCTAACATAAAAGTAACATGCCATCTTGCGACGAAATCTAAAGTTGTTTGCCTGGTGCATATGTTTTAGGTATGTGGGGGGTTGCCAAATGGTGACCTGGTACGATGATTTATACATGCCTCCACTACAGGTGCCAGGGTGTCAGAATACCCGAAATCCGATTTTACTCAGGTTCAGACTCCAAACCACGTGACATGATTCATGTACAAATACGAAAGTTTACTCGAAGCGTGTAAAGCAATTCGTCAATTTTGGAGTAGAGTTTCGAGTCAAGAGATGACACCCCGGTCCCCGTTTTGTGTTTAACAGCATAAAAAAATGTCTACGTTAGATCATTCTCATTGTGAAGTGTTGAATTTTAGATAAAAGACGTCAAAGTCTTTAAATTTTAAACAAGCATGAGACACGAAGTTCAAGAGAGCAGGATTAAATTCTGACCTAATGTTGGCATTGCATAGGCCATAGACTTAGATGTGAAAGCCATCGAAACAAATTTCCAGCTGACACGAAAAAGGCAAAGACAGAGAGAGAAAGGGGGGAGGGTTGGAGGGAGGCAGGGAGGGAGGCAGGGAGGGAGGGAGGCAGCAGTTTGTGTCGCTGAAAACATTTGAGTTTCTAACTTCAGTTTTCCCCTAGCCTTTCTCAAGCATGCTGACCGGCCAAGCAAGAAAGTGTTCTGCAAAACTATAACATGTTTTCCTGATTACCTATTGAAAAGGTCAGCGTCGGATTTAGGTAAGTACATTAGTGACAAGCCATCTTCAAGGGCTGTCAGCTAGGCCAATTTTGAGTCAATAAAATCTGCTGGAGCGGTCTTATTTAATCAAAAATATCCTAATAGGTCCTTTACTAAAACCACAAAACAATGATATCTAATCCTCATCAACGCTCATACGTTGAGAGCAAATTTGAGAACTTCTTGTAAAAGTTTGTGAAATCGACAACAGTGAGCAAAGCTTTCGGTTAAGAAATCGACAGTTACCACCGTACTTTGTGGTACGCCGAGGGAATATTGGAGCCATCCTTCACGAGAGAGAATGCATCTAATATGCAAAAACAGATAAAAAAAAACAATTTTGGGAAATATCACCAAAGCGATGTTTGGTATCGTTTTAAGTGGATCAATTTTAAATTTAAAAAACTAATTTTAGTGGCATCTGAATCTGTGAATGGTTTATTTTGGAACTTTGCTCAGATCTGTCCTGAGAATCAAGAGAGAGATAGATGTCAACAGCAACTGTTACGTATAGCCCCCCCCAGCCCACCTGTGGTGCACCGCACATAGAGCATGGGCGGCGCAGCTCTGAAAAAATGGGGGCTATAGCCCCCAGCCCCCTACGGTGCGCCGCCCATGAATTTAGGTATAGAAAGGATAGGCTTATTGCCAACAGCTACGCTCTCCATGGCATACATAGACTGTTTTAGAGAAATTTGTGTCTTGATCAGGACTCCAGTTTCATTGGAATTGCCTAGTCAACGACCCAGCGCCGATATGTAGGCATTATTTCGGTGTATGGTTACGCCCCTGGAGATGATAAAAGCAGGAAATATCATAGAAAGTTAAACAAATGACCTTGCGGTCGAAAATCAAAGTTCATGTAAACGGTCGGGTCTGCTAAGACTAATTATCATGCCTGGTTGTATAAAACAAAAATATTGTTAAACTAATTGTATCAATCAAAATAAAATCCTTCACTAATACGAAACTGCAAAAAAACCAAGGCTGTTGTACAGAATCACTAGGACCAGGTGGCTTGTGTTACATTTTACTGAATGCTGGGTCAATATGAAAACGTCTTACAACAACCGCAGAGAAATTGTTTGTAAAACGTTCTCTGAAATCTCATCCTTGAATAGGAGACAGTGTCTGCCGTTATTTTTATAGATGCTAGACCTAGGTTTTTAATGTTTAGAATTGAAATCTGGTAATTTGAAAAAAAATTCCCGTTTCACTTTAATTGATAATTCAGGAAGGAAGGTTTATCGAAAACCAACTTAGTCCGAAAGTATCACTCTTTAATTATGCTTTTTCAAAATTACATCATTTCTCAAAACATATATTTAGTGTGAATTTTTTGGTTTTTAAGAATTTGTTAAAATGAAGGTTGAGATGATTATGTGTCAGTAATTGTATCTCCTTTGTTTATAGTAAACTACTTAAAAGTAACTGTATCTACTTTTTTGCTCATATTTCCAAGAAATTGGGGGAAATGAGCTTAAGGCATACTGCCTAATACATGTTTTACTTAGTAAGAAATTCCTGGTAATTTGATTTATGTCTTAGTGACTTTTTGTGCTACCATGAGAGCACATGGCTTTAAGAAAACAACAAGTTAAAAAACGAAAGTCTCATCAAAACCATGTCTTTTCATGGCAGGATAACATGCACTCAAAGAATTTTCTAACGGATACATAACGTGTATAGATTATGTTAATTTGCTCAAGTTCATTGCAATTAGGGACTATAAGAGGAGGTTAAAAAAAGATCAGAAAGCTAGTTGCGTCTTCAAACTACGCAGTAGCAATTCATGTACTGAGCACAAACGCAAAATGAAATTCTTACTGAACGAAACTAGTATGCAGACTTCTTTAAACCAAGGTTAGCCTACCTCTGTCAAAGATATTTTAATTATAAATTAGACTCTCTTTGCCTTGCCTCCGTGGCTATTAACGCGGATCAGAGCTCATGACCAGGTGGTGGGAGGGGGGTGGGCTAGGAGATACTTACAAAAGTGAATGAGGACGGTGGGTCAGGCACCTGGCCAACTTTGGTTTCAAGCCTGATGTCCTGGTGGAATGAAATTCCCAGGTTTGTCAAATGATGTTCATTGAAACGGGAATATTTTTGTATCCCTTTGTGAAAAGAGAGAAATGTACACGCAACCAGTCTTAACCTTTACAACAATCGTCAATAAATCAAATTTGGCCTCTGTTGATTTTTTAAAGTTCAAACCTAAAGTTAACCACCACCAACTGTCAGCAGGCCCATTGTATTGTCAAATGAGTTTATAAACATATTAACGGTAATGTTCAGGGAGCTGTGAGGCCAGTGTTTCTGGCGACGATGCCAGAACGCCTTGACATGCGCATAGTAACCTGGGCTACTTTATGGCAGATTACGACGCGTTGTGACAACCTCGTCTACAGATTTATTGAGCCTCCCACGACGACGGAGGCTGGAATTTTAAATTTTCATGAAAACTACAGGCTGAAAGAAATTGGTCCTTGCTAAATGTTATGCAGCCTTGTCTAGAACCGAGGTTACCTGATTTCTATGTTACACATTTTTAGTTTTCGATTTTTGCTTAGGACTCAATAGTGGCGTACCCAAACACCAACTTCATTTTAAAACTATTTGAAAAATTCAGTTCCTGCTATATGATCAAGTGTCCTGGTTATTACCTATTCCAGCAACGCACCAAAGAGAATTTCCGTAAATTACAGGTACGAACTCAAAATCAAATGGTGAACAGCTTGAATGTTTTGATTTCAGTTGGACGGAACGCGCGTAATAATATTAAATCTCGACCTCTAACGAAGGGTCAAAAAAGACTAATTCACATAAGGGATTACACTCTGTCTTTCAAACCTATTAAGTAATTACACGTGTTTAATAGTACATGGGACTTCACGGCGACGAACGGATTACTGGCAGATTCCATTTGGATTTTGATCTTACGATTACATATGAAGCTAGTTATATTATGCATTTGGAGGCTTGTCTATTTATAGAAAATCGGAAAGCGAAATGGTGATTCGCATATGGAGCACACGTTTGAGAAAACATTCCTCCACTCGGAGTGAATGCGTCAACAGTAAGTGCTGGGACGGTGGCATCGGATACTTAAAAGACCTGAAACTCCCAGTTAATGTATTGTTTTCTCTGCCATTTATACAAGTGACTAATTATATAAACAAATACAACAGGCGACCTAAAATGCTGCATCAACAGACTAGTAGCACTTGAATGATGGCCGTCAGTGTGGGTCGTCTGCCTACTTCAACTGGAATAGGTCAGCTATCTAGTAATGAGCAAGAAACACTAAATTATAAGCGAGGCGGATAACTACTCTGAGCGAAACAGATTCACATTCTTTGACTGTATTGGAGAGAAATTCTCAGTTCGACAGAAGCTTGCCATGTCAATGCAAGTTAGAAATCGTATACTTACAATTGAACAGAAACTGTAAGGGATACTCACATAGCTACTGCTCCCGTAGTCGCGTCGGTGAGACATGATGGAAGGGCGAAATCAGCTCATCGAAAGTTTCAAACTTCGTCCCGTTCTTTTCAATTGAGATGCTTGTTCAGAAAAGTTTGCGAGACAGTAACGCGAAGTTTTTTTTACTGACTTGGTGGACTCCTGCCTGTTTCGCTCGAGTGTTAATATCCCCTTGTGAGTGACGTATCTTATTTGGAGAACATTACTGCGCATGTATAAATAATCCTCAGTGAGGGATGCAGATGCTCACTTTGTCGACTATTCCCCAATCCGTTTCAGCGCTGTCTGTGGGAAAATCTGAAATCTACCTGAACTTTACCGATGGGTTACTAATCCCAAAGTGAGTGGGTTCACATAAGGTGATTGATGCCAACAGTTACCATGACGACGAGAGTGATGTGACCGAACAGATTCCGCTTGTGTTTTTTTCTTGTCTGCGTTTAATCACTTGGGGATGAGCGCCGTTAGACTGACAGTAGGTGTCGTCGTTAGCCAGCGGCAAACGTCTCCGTTGAAAAAAAGTCGTCCTCAGTTAAAACCAGAGTTGTTTCCTAAAATATGAGATAAACAGTTCTTATTAGATGTTGTTCAAGAAGGAATCATAGAATACTTTGGGGCAACTGCAATTTTAATACCTTTTAAAGTATTAAAATTTTCAAACTCAAAAAGAAATCACACTTCTTCACGTTAATGAAAAAAAAAGAAAAATCTAAATCAATGGACCACCCTGCCGGCATTGGGCCATAATCCGACATGACACATTTCCACATACTCCGCAATCTTGAAGAAATATTTATAAATTGCTATGACACTTGACGTAAATTATCAACAAAATGCGAGGTCACTAAGGTGTTACGAAAACTTTGCACACCGTTAAGACACAGAAAAAAGATAATACAATTATTATTCAAAAGAGACAATTCAGTCGACTTTACAACATTTTTGATTTCCCTTTAAACCATTAGAGATGTCACTTCCACAACATCAACCAACTGTTGTAATAAACCAAGCAAGATTATCGCCATTTAGCACTTGTGAGTTCTGAAAGCTTTGTACAATGATCAAACAAACGAGAGGTGTTTTATTTGCTAATTTTTCAGGTATACAGTCCTTTATGCCTTGGTTACATATCGAATGATGCTCGACCTGATCCCGCCGACTGAGTTCTATCAAGATGCCTTCCACGATCGGGCGATTTTTTATCGGACCAGTAGTAGCGGTGAACCAATGCCGCGTTCGCATTAGGAAGACGTCGGCAGATTAAGAAGCGATGTTATTTGCTAGTTATCCGTATCGGCAATCGCCTGATGACATTCAGATAGCTGACTGACTTATCGGTCGGTCGTCGGCCATCTCTCGACGTCCGGCCGATGACAAGCACATGCATCGACGTCTTATCTGTCCCGCCTATGTATCTTTCAAATGTGACCGTTGCGCTCCTGATAATCTCTAGAAGTCACCCGACATTTGGCGGATACGATCGTTTCTCTGCCGGATCGGTGTCGAAGGCTTCTTGTGACCTCGGCATTAGCGAACACACTACCTGTGCAGGTGTAGTGGAATTACTTTGAAGTTTCTTCAACTGTAAACGCGCCAGATAAGCATGGTAGATGGTCTCTGGATATTCAGATGTAAACAGACAGATGTTACAAATAGCAGCACATGTTTTAAATATATTAAAACAATTTAATGGCATGAAAACCACAACTTCCCCGTGCCTACAACCGACGCCAGAACATAGGAAACACATGTACAAGTATATATAGTCACTGGCAATAGGCCCACATAAATCCTGTCTCGACTTGGATACCAGACGATTTAAACAAAACAGTGAGCAAGAATCGTCGGGCTTTATTGTCATTCTGTCTACATATAACATAACACACGCATTCGACAACACTACATTTATTTGGCTCGGGCACAAATTTATAATTACAATCGCTAACTATTAAAGATTAGGCAATTTTTCATTAAAGATTGTCCAGTGAGTCCACTCATTCAATATCACAGAAAATATAAATAAAAATGAAATTGTATCCTCAAATGTGTTCGGCATGTCTGAAATGGCACAGCTAAGAATCGTTACAAACATAGAGCGATACAGTTGCGCAGGGGCGCACGACGTCTCCACAGGAAAATAATACTAGAGCAACATCGACTGAACTAAAATACTACGGCAAGTTATGCTGACCTGCGTTCCGTAGACAAACGACCCTTGCTAAACGCAAGATCACCGGCAAGACTTCGCGAAATATCGCCATACATCTCGAGCGAAGCACATGATCACACTAGTCTTAGTCGAGCAATTCTTGCGTCCTCGGAACGCATACCTAGTCAACTGAATAAAACAACTGCTATACAACACTTGGGTTTTTGGTTTTCATCCTGTAAAACAGTATTCCAAAAGTGCAGTTAATCAGCAAAACACCATTGATAAAATGCTGAGATTTCCAGATAGTGACTTAGCTAATAACAAAACGCTACTTATATTTTAATGTTTCACTAAACGATGAAACCACAGGTAAGTCATCCCGACTGTTCTAGGACGAAACACTAACCATTGTCCTCACCATAGATATTTATTTTCTCGATGCAAAACTGGTTCCATGATGGCACTCACCTTTCCTTCACTGGGGAAGGCAACAAAGCAATGTCTTCTTTGTTAGTTTCTGGAAGCACCGCCGTTCTGTTGAACGATAAACGCTTCGTGAAAGATCATGTACAGTGTTTAATACACGGAAGGAAAAAACTTGTTTGCCAGTACATAATGGATGCCGAAAGTGCCATTTCATTGAGAGTGATATATTGACGAGCCCAGTTTATGCTATTAAACGGTTAGTTTCTAGGTGAACGCGTTCGAGCCGAACATTTCGTGCAAATTCTGGGTAATAACAATTGTAGTGTTGCATAATAATGACCGGTCTATGAGAATTCCTTCTTCCCTTGTTCAGAGCGCTTGCCTCAAATCACTGACGAATGAGTTTTAGAGGCTATAATCAACAGGCAACACGACATACATGTAAGCCAATACCCACTCTTCGTTTTAGCGGCCAGAAAGCAGCGATTTTTGTTTGCATTTTCGGAGGCACACAAACACTGAATTGCATTCTCGCTCAATTCATTGGATTACTAGAACAAGCATTGCATAATATCAAAAGCATAGATTCAAACAAGGGCCTAAAATAATCCCAGAACTTGATCTATGCTATACAACGGAAATCTGATGTGTGAACTCTGTCAAGGTATAGAATACCATCACCACAAGTTGTTTTTCTTGAGAAATAGAATCCATTAATATCCATCAATCATGGATACAAAAATGATTTTAGAGTTCAGGAAAGCTCTTCTATAGATGTCCAACCGAACAAAAAACGGCACCTGGCTTAAACGTAGACAAACAAACGCATAAATCGGGTAACATAAACAGGCAATCAATTAGGAAAGCTAGCGACATCTCTTGGGAAATGGCCGCGAGGCCGAGCCTAATGCCCCTTTCACACTATAACTCCGGATTGACTTAGTTTAAGCAGCTCTATGGGGTCAAGTCGGTACATCTCCGCGTTTTCTAAGCAATAAATCTCTATCGAACAGTTTTAAACACTGAAGATTTCTAGGCAACAGTGCCCGTATTTTGAAAACCAGTTTGATGCCCGTTACTCAGTGGAGGAACAGGTTCTCGAAATTCGGACACGTTATCTCCGACCATTACCGATTTCTATGTTCCGCTAATGAATCCTGACACCCTTGCAGGAGAGACTGGCGTCCCTCCAGACCTCAAGCAGCTTCGCTGTCTCTCCCTGCTTCCAATAGCCGTTTCAATTTTGTTTATCCATACTAGTAATCGTGTGTAACGTGCGTTGAGAAAGCATGTGTCACCGGCCGTGACATTGTGGACGAAAATGTGTCCAGACCACAGATCGAGTGATTGATTTTCATGTTATCATTTCTCTTATTTGCACCTTGTCTCAAGATACCCGAAAAACTGTGCGTATCTGACAGAAAAAGTGCACTCGATGGGGTTTCACACAAGAAAAGAAAATTGAGATGCTAAAAATGACCAAAAATTGCGATTTTGGTCTTTTTCTCTAACATCACAAATTCACGACTACCCCGATGCAAGAGAGGAGACAAGAATTCTAATGCTGTTGTACTCTAGATTCTAGCAATTTAGGTTAAAATGTGTCAACCAGATTTTTGAGAATTTCCACTTGTCTGAAGTGTACCTGGATTCGTGCCAAAACTTCAACACTGGCAAGGATGTGCTCTGACAAAAAAGCGAGATTTCCGTATTCTGGTAGAAAAGAGCAGATGCCAAATTTCTGGATTCTATTTGCTCAAATCAGCTTCAATGAACTACTGAATACAATTCGTAGCACCCACTTCCCATTTGCTCCACAAAATTGCAGTCAAACCTGACCACCCGGGGGTCGAAGAAGACCCGAACCGTGGTCTTGAACCAGTAGACCCAGGGACTAATATCTCCACATGAGCAAGTATACGCCACTTCCCACATTTCAGTCGATACGATTCGACTGCCCATTTACATTTACTATCGATCTAGTATCGGCTATGACTTTATTGGGCTCGAATCAACCTCCTCAAGATCAAAAGAGTTTGGCTTAAGCCGATTACATCTACTACGGCAACGTTTACACAAGCACCACAAACTGACGTGAGCCACAAATAGGACTTAACCCGAATTAAACTTTGTAGTGCAAACGGGGTATAATTAAAAATGATAACAAACAAGGCAAATGGTTAACCTTTGATTTGTTTATGTAATTTACTGGGTTTACTCAGAATTTCAAACACAACTTGTCCGAATTATTTAGTTACAGGACCCCTACAATCATTTTAGACGCAGCATAGATTTTTATTAATGTATTTTTACTTGTAATTTGAAAGAAAAGATACAACCAACAATGACGTGAAGCGCCTTCAGCAGCCTGTGTAATGAAAAGTGACTTCTGGAAATTTGGTTTTACTCTCCACACAAGTATTTATGAAAAATAATTAAATTTCACGTGTGCAAAGTCTTTGAGAATGTACACATGGCTGCCAGTAACTAAGACAATTTCTATAAATTAGTTCTAGACTGTGATGCGTGATAACGACCATCGTGTCATCAAGTTTTACATTATAAAGATTTACAGCAAAGACCACAGGCAATTCACTATTGACCGTTTGGTAAATGCTGGGCATATTCGATCATATTTATGCCGGGGATGCAACTGAAATTTTTTGACATTTACCCAGTTAGAGAGGGGCCCATTTGCACGGTGCCTGTCGTGAAAATGTCAGTCATTCGTACGGTTTAGTCTAGAAACATCACCCCTTTGTTTAGGTTAGTTGCACGAACCGAGCACGTTTGTAGTGATTAGTGGACAGATTCATTTTTAACCCACTAAGCCTCAAAACACAGAACAAGGAAATGTGTTATGTTGTCAAAAGTGAGTACATCATTTGCAATCAGTTTTATGTTATAGATGAAATCAATATTTATGTAGACGGACAAAGGAACCTCATTTGCAAAGTTCAGAACTCCCAGAGTAACAGTTTGCAGGAGATTAAATCAGAAAAGGCATCCTCTCATAGGGAATCTGGTGGGGAAGAAGTTACCCGTCTGAGAGGCGCGCCCCACAAAGCGATTCTATGCAAGTATCCCGGTGTATAAATGGTACCTAATACCAATGTGTCAGCACCACCATCCAAACTCAACCACGTTACTTTTTAGCACAAAGCAGGTGTGTCAATTTTGGTTCACATCTTAAGTTGACCCTGTGACCTACCTCATCACAGGTCGTGTGCACTACATGTACGTTCAGTCGTCACTAAGACGGCCGTATGCCAATTTTTTTAGTGGCAAGTAGTTTGTTTTAGCAGTGGCGGATCTAGGATACCATAAGGGGAGCCAACATGTTGCCTCGGGAAATTGGGTAAAGCGCGAGTGTATGTGCACAGGCGTCCCGAAAGTTGCGGGGGCCGGGATGTGGACCTTCTCTTCAGAAAATCTATCGGTGGACTAAAAAAAAAAAAAAAACCGGAACACGATCTGGGGTCTGAGCCCCCCGTCCGCTAGCGGTCATAATTACTGCACTCCCTGATCCCCCCATAACTCCGCGTATGGTTTTAGAACTAGGAGTGAACACTGGCTACAGTCCAACTCACGTTGGTAGAAACGTTTTGTTCTCGTTCGTAAAACAGTACCGCATCCGCAATCACATGCATACAACCTTCCAAACTACAACTGGGCGCAGACTTTGCGTATGACCTCTGATAAAACGGGTCAAATAGCTTAAAACGAGATTTATGTTCATTTACATTTAATGTAAACGAATGGAAATCTCGTTTTAAACTCAGAAATTAGAATGTCTGTGTTCTTATTGCATTTCAATTCACAGCGGTCAACCTCTCCAGTAGGCCTACGTGAACAGCTCAGTTTTTATTTATTAGTTCCATTCTTATGAACGAGTCCAGATAGCAACTACACCACCACTAACTGTCCTTTACAAACAATGCAATACAGTAACTTTAACAATCTTCCTTAATTAAACATGCAAGTAAACCAAAATGTTCTCCAATTTATGATCGTTGAATTGGTATTCAGCGGCCATATGTAAAACTGTTTTGTCTACAAACTAGTTCACGTCTCGTGTGATGGACATCGAGAATATGTTTGTGTAGAAAAACTTAATGAAGGAGATATTTTCTCCACATTTTTCTGTACGCTCTGAAGACTTTTGTTAAAGACAAAGCTGGTTTTGAGAACGAAAAATTCTGAAAATCAGTTTACCTTTTCCCGTGCGTAGCTCGACTGCTATGATATTAATAATAATGAAGAGGCGGGTGCTACAACGATTCCTTCATCGATGAATGCGGTATACAGTTGACTTGAGGTTACTGCACCTCATTGGTCAATGTCGTTACACGATTTTATTGCATGATCTTGCTAACTGGTTAATATTGCGCTAATTAACTGTTTTCACACCAAAATGATCTGTCAGTAGGACATCTGCTTGCGCTGAAGGCGGTATATAGATAAATTGGAGGCTCTACAAGTTACCTAATATATTTATGTTGCCATGGTTACAAGAGCTCCACACAGCGCAGTGCTCGTCATGAAAACAAATAATACACGGTTGAGCAAACAAATCGTAATTAAAATTAAGCAGGCGCCGATGTTTCTTTTCAACTTTTCTATCAGTCACAGACTGTGAACGTTTCGGACATTTCGCAGACAAGAGAGTTTGTTGCCACATGTACAAAGTAGTTGGCTGACAGATCGTCTGCAAAGTTTTGGTCAAAGATTCTAATCGTGTGCTCGTCTGTTGTTCAACTGCTCCCGTTATATCAATCTGTCATTAACAACTAACAACTGTTAGTACATGTGTCCGTGGCTTCGTGTCTACATGAGAGGCCAACGAGCAGGCGGCGGAAAACATACATTTCAGCCAACAATGACAGTGCAATTTTGTGGCAGAATATCAAACGAGTAACCAACGTATTCTGGATTACTCTTGCAATTTCTGAAAGTTCAGAACTACCAAAAATTAACCAAAATCACCAACACTAATTTGCACACCACGTTTAAGGTTCCCCAAACACAACTTCCAAAAGTATGCTTACCTTTAGATCGACAATATTTTCAACGTCGCAAATTGCTGCAAGACTTGTTCCTCTGCCCGCATAGAACGAACCGTGTCACAGCGCGTTAAGAAATTCCGCTGTCACAAACACTTAAATTTCAGTCGCTTTCTCGTTCACATGCTTTCAGAGACGATGCAATAAACGTTAGCAAAATACAATTTTGCAGAATGAAGTTTTAACATTTGTGTCAGTCTATCTAAATAAGGTACTTATTATGTATCTAATCATTCTCTAGAAAGCTGCCGTGTCCGCACCTGCCTGGAGGTGGTAGTCATATTTTACGAATTACCCTACAAATAGGCCTAAACCAAATTTTGCTGGAAATGCGTGGATGTTTATTAGCATAGTTGCTTTTCCGAGTCTGCAAGCGTTAAAATGACATTTCGTTTGAAGACGAAAGCATCCCCCTAAACATTTTATCACTTTTTATGTGGGTATCCTGTTTCACAGCTGTTTTCATTGACGCACCAACAATAATGCTACATAGTGTTAGATGTAAAACTCGCTCAAGTTCGTCACTTTTTTCCTAGCTAAAAACACCCTGCTCAGTTTGACAACTTATTGTGTGTGACGTAATACACAATTGATGATCACGTAACAAGAACACCACTATAATGCCATGATCTGAAGCCTGAATGTGAAATATTAACGTTGTACTAAACTTTGCGATGTCTTACAACTGTTTTGATCTATTTGGTAGTTGTTATGTTCAAAACGCAAGATATTCTCAGGAACGCGTGCAACAAAAACAAGAAAGATCACTTTAGGATCGGTAAACTGACATGCGCAATCAAAGGAAGAACTAATCATAAAGAGCACATGAATTTTAAATAGATTTAGAACAAAACCAACACAGTGTGTCGTATTAATCATTTTTTTCTATAATACCTATAAAAATCGTTGTAAAACCACCCGTACTAATGCATACGAGGAAGTGATATCCTTCACTCTAAGACTGTGACTACAACAACTGCTGCCACCTATCAGTGAGAAACGGAAAACACGCACCCAGAAATTGCGCAGTCTGCCTAGAACGCGCCTCATCCAGGAAAGAGTTCTGGACCCGAGGTCTAACATTTTTAATCGAAATTGGCATTTTCTGTTCTACATTTGTGCAAACTCAAGATAAGTGTCTATTATTCTATGCTCAAGTACATAATGTCTTAGGTGAGTAACTGTCTAAATCCTAGTTCGCTCTCGATCATCCTTGCACTAAGGCTAAATGTTCGAGTCTGAACTCGAACTTTTGAGTTTTTATTCGAAATCTCAAGTTCGTACTGGTGTTGATAGCTCGAATCTAGGGGAAATCAAGTGCGAACGTGGACTAGAAACTCACATACATAAACCACAATGTACTCGAACACAGAAGAACAGACATATATCTTGAGTTCGCCAAAGAGTAAAATGGAAAATGTCAAAAATAATTTCCAGTTAGATTTCGAGTTCAAAGATGATACCCCGGGCGGAGTTCAGTAGACGCAAGAATTGTTTGCGGGGACTGAAATCTCGTTAAAAATTTTAACCTTGACTGGATTTCTATAATTATGTGTCACAAAACGACTGAAATGTCGGAAAAATGGTGGAAATGTTAAATTCAGGTTTAAATTGGTGGGTAGCTGGAGAATTGTTCATCCCCAACAACAAAATTGTTACGATATCTGTCGCCAGATGGCAGGCAAGTTGAATGACAAACGCCGTTCCGTCAGTGCTGCGCTGTAGTAGGCACCTCAGCCGAGTTGGCATCATGATTCTCACCGTCACGGCCTATTGACGGTACATCACCTGCCACACAGAACACTCCTGGTAGGTCCTTTGAAGATTGCCTGATTCGCTTTCGGATAAACTCGGCGGAAGTTCATACCACACCAAAGGGCAAACGCTTCCATGCACACCGACCGAAGTAGTGACGATCGAGGTCGTAAGTTTGCTAGGACTATCATCGAATGTACAACACCAGTAACCAGACTTGAGGTCAAGCTTTGAGAGTGCGTTTGCCTGTGCCAATGGAGGCAGTATGTCATCCATAATGCCTGGAATTTGGAAAGTCTCCCGTCATGAGTGCCTTGTTGAGAGGCCGGGGATCAAGACAAATGCAGAGATCTGTCTTTCTTCGTTTGCACCGACATCTGAGTACACCGGTCAGAAGGTTCATCAATAGGAGCAATACGTGAACACCATTCTGGACGAGACGACCAAGTATACATGGGTATAGGCCGAGGCGGGCACCACTTGGCATACCCAACAACCACTACAAGACAGTTGACCTCTCCACAGCAATCACCATCTCCGGCATCCACCTTCATTCAACAACTACGACTAATCCGCTCCCACAAGAAAAAGTAGACAAGGATACGCCGGGGACTTCTTCGCGATTTCCAGAACCACAGAAAGGTCTCCCTGCGAGACATTCAATTGTTGATCGGACTGCTCAACTTCGTTTATTGTCCCTGGCTGTGAGTTCCTTCGGCGTATCATCAGCTTAACAATCGAGATTTCCAAACCAAACCACTTCGTCATCCTCAACAAGAAAGCCCAACCAGACATCAAAGCTGACACACTTATACTTCTGTTTGACGAACGGACGTCTCTGGAGTCTGTCAAGCTGTATTCCCACGTTACAGACACCAACGGGGACTTTGCCGCAACCGTGAGAACTTCCTGCTTTGCCCACTTTTAGCCAGATCACCTTCTGCACCATCATATCACGTTCAAGAAACTTCTCCCAATCGTCATCGTACTTTAACGCTGGTACCATAAACTCACCAATCTCAACATTCTCTTGCTGTGCGACAAAACTCGTCAAAAAATCTCTCCGAGGGACCGTGTCATTGTGTCCCTAATTCTTCGCGTAGTCCTCTTCGCCTCCTTCACTTTACATTCATTTCCGTGATAAACACATCCCTGACTCGTTGGCTCATTTTCTCGATTTAATTTTCGGGTAGCCTTTTTCCCATTGCTGTTGGCTCAGACGTCGTTACTACCCAACTTCCTCGAGGTGTGACCTGTGTTCTCAAGGCGTCACTGGCTCCTTCCACCCTACAACCGTACTCTCATATCCTTCAAAATTATATACATTGCCAGCGCTTTTCGCGCCTCCACTATTCGCCTCCTTCTATATCCATCAAACACTTAGCCAGTGGAAAGTTCATCGCACATCCTTTTAAATCTTGCCTCAGCGCCCCCTGTTTTCGATTCCTATGTCTCGGCTATCAATTTTCCATCAGCTGGACAACTTGCCTGACCCTACTGTTTTTTCTTCGTTGAAAACTACTCAAAGGTACCTAAAATCTTCGGGTCTCTGTAGATAATCACATGCCAATCACGTTTGACGTCATGCATCGTCTCTATGACGACTGTCCTAGAGCAACTGACTTTTTCACAGATTCAGTCCATGAACGTTCCATGTTACTCCTAGCTTTCCACGCTTTGCTTTAAATTGGCAAGTTCACCGCCACTACTTCCTCCGTTCACATCATCCAGGTCAAGGATATCGCCTTCTCTCAATCTGTCGACGCCATTGTCGTCACTATTCTTAATTTTAAGCACAGCCCCGCTTCAGTTGCTGTCTACATGGCGTTTTTTCTTATATCCATCTTCCAGAGTCTTTGTTTCTATTGACATTTGTACAAAGTACATCTTAATAAACGGTAGTTTCCGACCACATATCACTAACTTGTTTTACTCTGCAGCTTAGATTCAGATAAGTAAAATTAAATTTGTTAAATGTATTTATACCACAATGTTAGCCTCGAATGGCACCGCGTAATAACCCATAAAGTTATCTCACTAGTGAGATAACAATTTGGCGGGAAACCGAGACCGGATTCGAACCCGGGCCTCAAGAGTTTCGAGTTGCCGACTTTACCACTACACCATTCAGCGGCTGACGTCATCGAACGTGAAAATAGAATAATTAAATCAGCACTCGCAACAATCGCATGTTCAGCAAAGAGCATTGCACCGACATTTATACGCTATGAAAAATAAGACGCATAATTTCCATAAAAAATATATATTAATTCAGTGAAATATTTTCTGGTGTTATCTCACTTGTAAATCACCGGTCTCCAATTTGAATGCGCGTATCGTATCGTCGGGATCCTTTGACTTTAGCATTATAGTCAGTTACTAGTGGTAACCTACTTTAGCAGACGATATTTTGCCGGTCGAAGCTTGGCGTGATAAAATGTGTAGTAAGCTATAATAGTTGCTAAACCTTAATTTATAGATTCACTTCATCTCTATTTTGTTTAAATTTTCAATTGGTTTTGAGTATAAGCATTATTTGAAAAAAATAGCTCGGCTTTTCTTAAAAGGTCACGACCTCCGACCCCGGGCCTCTGACATAGAAAGTAGTTACAAAGCCGAGGCGAGTTGAGAAAGGTAGATCGATTCATTGCAATGTTTCTCGTTTAGTATGTGGTTCTCAGTCGTTATCTCCCTTTATCTAGAGCCCGAATGGATTTTGGAGAATTATCACCCTCGGGGCTAACGCCCCTCGCCATGTAATAATCTGTATGTATAGGCATTATTTCACGAAACCTCATTTTCTGTTTACAAGCCTGTACTACTTTCGTATTAATACACCTATCTTACTCCTTACCTCATCGGTCAGTTTCATTCCTTTGTAAAGATAGTGTCCTTAGTCAGCTGACCCACTCTACTCAGGATGTATTTTGCCAAATAAACTCCCCCATCCCGGGTTGTTTTTCTTATTATCTCTTTGCCATGGGTTTATTTTTCTATTTATATGTTTGTCATTCTTTTTATTTGTTAGGCTCTTTAAGCATTCTTCCTACCACACCGTTACTCATTCTAAATTGTCATGTTAGTGCTTCTTTTCATAAGTTCACTTATATTGTAATTTGTGCCATTATATTCAGGACTCTATTTTGTTTACGTGTTTTTTCATTATGGCCATTTAACAGCGTCTGTGTTTTTATTGATGGTCTTGTACATAGCACGCCGAAATAAACGGCATTTTTCAACTACTAGAGAATTATATCATAGTTCGTACTACAACCACTAGGTGTCTCTGCAGCTAGCTTCCTACCATGGAAAAGGCTTGAAAATGGTAATAAAGGTTTGAAGTTGTCTCAAATAACTTGCATATTTTGCAGACAAGTGATGCGTTTAAAGAATTGTTATGGCTAGGAATGAAAAATATAGACGTAGTTCTATATAAATCAATACTCATTAAATAATATACACCCTTGCTTTCTGGAAATAGTAATATTTAATTTTGTGGGAGATTGTAAAGCAGTTACCATATCATATTTTTGTAAAACAAGGGCAATGTTTTTGATCCAACCTGACGTACTTAATTATTCATGTTTCAACATTTGTTTCAGGTTCAGTGCAGGGACGGATCCAAGATTTTGAGTTGGGGGGCAGGTCAGAGTATTAGCCAGAATTTTGCCCGTCAGACATTCGCACCCTCGAACCGCCAATGTAATCTGGGAGAATTTTAGGGGGGCCATGGCCCCCTTGGCCCCCTCTAAATCCGCCACTGCAGTGACATTTTTAAGGCCACTTCAAGCTGCAACACAGACAAGCTTTGTTACTCCGTTCTCTTCCCACAGCATGTCATCCACACCAGCAGTGCTGCATGGCACAATGTACAAGCCAGTGTCCCTGGAGAAATGTGAATCTCAGTACTAAATTACCATAAGCAAATGTGCCAGTGGATTGTTTGTGTGTGAAGAGGAACTAAATCTGACTGCTACACCAGCCAGCCTCATTGGTGAGGATGCCCTTTCATAGGCAATGAGTCATGTGTGGACAACAATGGCTTATTTCCTTTCCTGGAAGAAACATGAGGGACTGAAGCTAAAGAAGACCTAGTAACACTCTGGTCTAGTTCAGGGTCAGATTTTGGGCACAAAGCGAGTCAAGTGATATGATGTGATGTTTGCCTTCAAGGATTTAATTGTCGATGTTATTGAGGCTGAATGAGGTTACATGAAGGAAAGCCACGTGCCAAAACTGGAGCTTTTTTACAAGCGCTTCTATAGGCCATTGAAACTCGATCCCAGTGAAATGAAAACCAAAAGCATCTGGTATAAATACCTGTCCTTTCTCACTGAGTGACATTAGCTTTTCCTTTCAGAAGGAAGGCTTTATACTAATGGTAAAAACTTGGTACGCATTGTGCGGAAATGACATTCAAGAACTGTATTGATCGTCTTATTGTCATTAAAAAGCCCGTTAATGTTACACTTTGATGATCGAATAAATTTTTCATCAACAGGCAAGTTTGTCACTAATTATCCAAACCACAATATTTCTTCAGATTTAAAGCTCCATACTGTGCAGTTGTGCTGTTTCTTTATAAAGCTGAAGTGATTACCGATTACGCTTGAGAATTGTCATTTTCCTGTTGAACTATAGAAATGTCTGCCGATCAAAACGAAGTATTCCTTTTGATTGCATTTGATTTGTTTATGGGGAACCATTTTTAGAGCTTTCCTAAGAAGGCCTTTGAACAGTTTTAAGTTTTGTGTTAACTTATCTATGACACAAGTTCCACATGCAAGTAAATTATGTTTTCAATCGTAGCTAAGTAGATAAGAATCTGCTGTGCACAAGATTCGAGAATAATCAGTGTATTTAATAACAAAATTGCAAACTGAGCAACCACATATATACAGCGGAAAAACATTGTTTGTTAAAAACAACTGTAATTTTCCCAACGTAAAAGAGTCCATAATCAGTGATATCAAGGGCTGACTTTCTGAATTGAGAGGTTCAATTCCCTCAGGTTATTGCTGAAGGACTGCTTTTCACTTTGTCGAAAGGTAAAGTAGACAGTAAGTCGGCTAGTTTCAGTCGTTTTCTCTCACCTGTAACAGAAAAATATCCGCAATTATAAAAGAAAACACAAGATAAAACTACATTTATAAGACAGAACATACTTGACATTCCATCTTCATGTTTATATGTAGAAACTAATAATCTTTGTACCCAAACCTTATTTAAGATCTGAATTAAAATATGTGAAACAGGCTAAAAGTGATTAAAGAATGTGTATTTACATGACACCTAAAATGTGTTTCTGATCTCAACAAATAAAATTCATTCTAGGTGTCAATATTTATTCCAACGCAATGATACGAATTTACTGAATAGGTCATTCATGTTAATTCGGTAACTAGTAATCTGGTAGTCCTGGGGGTGGGGTCCGCTATAAAATAAGAAAACTCACTCATCTAGAGAATTTTATTTGACGTGGTATAGTTTTGTTAAGTAACTGCTGCGAAAAAGTGACCATTGACTTCTGAGCGGCACGTCCCTTACGCCTCTTATATTGGGAGCACTCCCACCCAGGACAATATGTGGATACGTGCGGCTAGCCTAC
Source organism: Phoronis australis (assembly GCA_002633005.1). Classification (NCBI taxonomy): domain Eukaryota; kingdom Metazoa; phylum Phoronida; family Phoronidae; genus Phoronis; species Phoronis australis. The sequence continues at coordinate 210,572 of NMRA01000309.1, read as the reverse complement.
CATCCGGGTCCAGGTAGAGTTTCTGAAGAGAAGCACTTAGTCCCACTGAATAAACCCCGTTATTCAGTGGGGTAACTGGTGGGGATAACATCACTGAGCGATGTCGATAGAAACTTAATTGCTAAAAACTTACCAAGTAACATGATTATGTAGTCTCAATGGAAATGCATAGAGCACACACACACTGGGCGTGAGGCTTCGGCATCCACACACTTTTTGTCACTTGGTGGACCCTTTTGACCGCAATTCTCCACGCCAGTAGTAACCTTAGGCCTTTTGGGAATTTGCGACCACCTGTCGAAGATTTGCATCCAGGAAAATAGCAATAATAAGGCTAAGCGCGACGACGTATTTTGATAATAATTCGTCTTTTTACCAGCTGTTTACATGCAGACAGCGACGCATGCGCAATTCAATCACCACTAGTTCGGCAGCGACACCGCGTCGAATAGCCCCCCAGTAAGCATGTCTTTCCAGGTCTCCATCATTCTTTCAATAAAGGTTTGAAATGAAATGACGAATGTTTATCTAACTACCTACACCTTGTTTTACCCTGCAACATAGCTCGTAGCATAACCCGGGCGATAATGATTCAGATGAATATCTCTCGGCTTGCTAAATATTTAAATGTGAGAATTATTTTGCTCCAACATCTCAACACTGACCAACACGTATACGTATTCCACTCAACTCGCTGTTGCAGGTACTGTCGCATTAATAAAGTTAAAAACTAAGACCGGTAATTGGTCATCTGTTTATGCCAGTACTCCAAATGTTAAATAATACAATTCCATAAAAGTATCCCTAACTATCATTAAACCTTCTTCCAACTGTTCGAGTCTTATTTTAAGGTGCTGCATCATGACTGATTTATGTAAATAGTGGCACTATTTTTTACCATCCAAAGGCCCGCCTTCCTTCACAAAAACTACATTTGACTTACACCCCTTATCTTAGTTAAATTGGTCTCAAACTCCTGTTTAGTCAAAATGGATTCTCGGCGTGGCAAGAACTGGCATTATTGCTTGAAACAAGACTTTACCAGCTGAAATGTCATAACGTGTCATTCTATTCTCTGAGCAATAACAAAAACGCCAGTTCTTTGGAAGTTCAAAAATGACTTTTCATCTGAACAAGGAACACGTTAAGACCACTTTTATAGTGGTAGGTGGTCTGAATCAAAATAGTTTCTCCGACGGAACACCGGTTTACTCCACTTTAATATGGCTTGTCTTCTTGCCTCTTATCAGATGAAGTTATTGTCATCCATCCACGTGAATTACTAATTGCTTTTTATTTTTTCGCATTTATTTGATTGTATATTATTATTACATTTCAATTTCAACAACTGTCTTGTAGTATATTGTACTGTATGTAATTTAATGTATTTGCTGCTTTATTCGTGAGGTCCCTCTCGTAAAGCAGTGTTTTAACTGAAGTGGTCACCCTCATTTAAAATGTCACAATAAAACCTAATAAGTAAAATCGACGAGCATTTGAGTGGAAAGGATCAATTTAATCTGTGGTTGTTTGATTATTTCTACCTCCCCAAATCACCTCAAATTTCAAAACAATTGGAATGACGGAATGTTCCATTGACAGACAAAAATAGAGAACCATCACTGGCCAGTGCCACTGTTCTGTGCGAAAGTCTTGGTTCCACTGCGAAACTGGTGCGTGCATGACTTTCAAGGGTCTTCGGTTTTGTGAAGTTTCTGGTAAATTGGAATCACTGCCAAAGTTGCAGCCGATCCAATACCAAGGCTTGCTGACATTGTGTACACAGAGGACCAATCGCCAGAGACGTCTCGTAGATACCCTAAAACAACAGTTTTCAGTTATTTTTTCTGTAACGTGCTGGCGCTGTTGTTGAAATAAAAACAGTGTGTACAAAAATACAAAGTGCCAATTTTTAAAAACTGAATGCTGGTGCTTAATTACGCGATATGTGTAAGTTCATGACTCGCCTCAGCTCATATATAAATGTCACAATTGAACGTTTTAAACGGCTCGTTCACACGAATCTTTTTGCATAAATTTATAGTTTTTCCGGAATCAAAATTCTAGAAAAAATATCTTACGAATACAAAAATCGAAATTAACGACTTACCAAAATTTAGTGTGAAGAATAGCAGTCTAAAAATTGTAGCTGCAGATTAATCTGGTATCCGCATTTTTATCTGATATTTTTACATGGCTACAGGTGCTGAAATGCACCATTTAAACGCGTGTCATGGGGGAAGAATTGTAAGTGAGAACAAGCACCATAAAAAGCAAATAATTCGACACCCTGTTCTAAACCGATATGTTAGTATTGGCTCACAGCTAACAATCAGCTGCAGAGGCAAAATGTTTGTAGTAAGTTTTTATTTTACTAAAAGTAGGCTACAGAACACGGCTCAAATATTCAAAATTGCTGTAAAATCCCTTAACTGGAAATTTCTTTTGACATTCACGATGTTTTCGTTGCCAAATTTAGACTCGGGAGACCTAACTCTAATTGCGGAAGTTTTCCTCGAAATTTTTACTCGAGTGAAGGTAGCTTGAAATTACACCCACAATGTTTTCAGTTCTTGGCACAATGGTTTACAAACTAATTCAGTTAAATTGACACCAGCACCTTTTGAAGCCTATGTGAGTTAAAGAACGCTATAGAACTAAACATAACATTCATTGAATAATTCAAGTGATTTTGTTAACATAAAAAAGTCGAGTTCAGTGCCAAGCTACAATATGGCGTGTGTTAAACAAGACATTTGTATACATATAAACAAAAAGAACTTGCCTGATAATGTTGGTGATAGCAGAAACGCAAAGGATTGGACAAACAGGATGGTTCCAAGAACAAATGGCATTGAGGCCAAACCAAACGTGTCGATTATGACAGGAGCAACTACCGTAGAACTTGTGCAGAGAAGAATAATGGCAATCAGTGACGCCGCTAAAACACTCTCAAATGTTCTACATTGAGTCCAGAGAAAAGCCACCAGGGAGGCGAGGAGTAGGGATACGATTTGGATTAAAACCTTAGGAACGACCTCTTTGTCAGATATCCACCCTATAAAAGGTCTGATGCAGAAATCGGGAATAGCGGAGAGAGAAACTATTAAGGCTATTCGATCTGAAGAGATGCTCATATCATTACAATAGGCCGTGAGAATGGTGAATACAGGCGTTGTTCCAAATACGGCGAAAAAAGAACTCAAAACAATCGCCCAATACATTGGGTTTTTTATAAATTGTAAAATAAAGGCCTTTTTAAGTATTTTCTTCTGAGTGTTTTCATTTTCATTTATTGCGTCTTCTTGCTGTTGGTCTATTTCCGATAATTGGTCCTCGTCACTGTCGTCGTAAAATTGGGACAGGTCTTGTACCGTTAGTGCAACAGAAAGACACGAAAGCTCACTAAGTGCAAGGGTGGAAACACCGGCGGAAGTCTTTGATTTGGTTGACATCGTCGAAGTTGTGCGCACTCGTCCTGCCGGGACTGACATCACGGACCTCGACCTTTGTCTCGAGTTCGTGTGCAAATTTTCGTAATGTTTGATGTTTCTTTGAATTGAAGTCTCTTCGTATTCGCCCGTTCTTAGTTCAATCTGATACGTGGTTGCGATCTGTTGAACATTCAATGATCTTGAACGATCACGAATTTCATGTGTCGTTACGGTTTGCTTGCTTTGCGTTTCTATTTGAGTTGCAGGTGATGTACATATTTCCAACTCCAAGCTTTGTTTTCCATCTTCCAGTCTACTTGGGTCGAAATTTCTCAAAGAGCGATTCTGATAAAAGCTTAGTGGTCTGTATAACAGCCCTAACAAAGAGCCATGTAGCTGTATTGCACTGAATATCAGCAAAGCTCCTTTTAACCCGTACTGGTCAACTAAATGTCGAACTAACACTGATCCTGTCATGGCGCCGGCTCCCATACCAAGACCTGTTAGTCCAAATGCAAGGGCTTTCTTTTTTGAAAAGTACCGACTCACTGTTAGCGCTGGTGGTCCAGTACTTGTGCTCATGCCAATTCCTGTAAAGATACAGAAACTTACAGAGGAAATTCAAAAACAAAACCAGGACGTTGTATTAACGCTGCATTTATTCCTGTTTAGCTGTCACTATAAACACATTTCGATTTCTTAACCGAAAAGCCAAAACCAACATCTGATATGACTGCTATGAACTAACGGGAAATGGTCAGTGTTGTGTGAATTACATGACTATTACTTTTTTCCTGCTGGTCAATTTTGAATTTCAGGGCTTGAGAAATTCAAAATAAATTGGGGACTTGTTGAGGCTCTGTATGTTCTTGTTGGCGAACAAGTCCTATCAAGGCACACACACACACACACACACACACACACAACACACGCACGCACGAATATTAGACATCTAGTCGCTAAATACAGAAAAGAACTAAAGCTTAATGCCGGACTTAAATTTCAACTGAGCGACCATGCGACGGCATTAGGTAGTGAAAGTCCTCGCCATGAGGACGCAACGTCGCTCAGTTGAAATGTTGGTCCACTATTAGGGTTTATTTCTTTTCTACAGATAGGTTAGTCATGACAGTGATATGAATAACAGTTATAATGCACTTTGGAGGGGGTTGGCAACTTAACTTAGGAGTAATTGATTGACGTCCTTGAGCAAGTCATAAGAAGTTTGAGAACTAATATTTTCCAACTTAAATGAAACACTCAATAGTGGAATGCTATTAGTTTTGCCTTTCATATTGTCGACGAGTAGCCCCTTGGGTTCGGAACCACAGAACACACTTGACAGTACAACAAAAATAGTTGAATATCGGTTTGGGCGGATCTAAAGTAGTAAAGGGGCGAAATATTCTGAAAATTGCGCCTAATTTGTCGTCAGAATTTAACATTAATTCTGAACTCAATCTGTTCAGACTAATTTAATTGGAACGGGGTATATGACTGAAGCTAATTAGTGGAATAACATATTTTTTCTCAAAGATATTGATGAAAATAAGATTCTAATGATAATAAAGAACCATTATTTGTTGGAGTGGTGTTCCACGTTTCTATGTCTTATTCAGAGTTTAAAGAGGATTTATGGATAGCTCGATCCTAAGACCGTGTAACTAGTGAACATATGCTGGTTTAATGTTACACCGCCGATAAACGTCAAAACATTTTTGGACGTGTTCTTCACATTGTTTACAACGCTATAATTTTGAATATACCACTGAATCAAGTGTAACTTTCTCCTCATTGACAGGTGGGATCTATTCAGATTTTCAAGTATGCATTTGAGCGTTTGATGGAACTGTTAATGATAAGTGTGTCCTGTTACGTTATTTGTCCAATTGAACCAAACGTCCCGCACCAGCTGCTTGGTACAATATGTAATCATAGTCAAAATGAGGGAGTACAAATGTTTCGATGCAAGTTCCATTGGGTTGAGTAGCATCCGAATTTTTTCACAAGGGGATGACACTGTTTCAAATAAGGGTTTCTCACAGTGGCGGATCTAGGACATCACAAGGGGGGGAGCCAACATTTTGTCCGGCTGTAAACATTTGCGCAAACTGAACCTCGATTGTAGACGCGCATAGCACCGAATGGGGGGAGGTCGGGAGGGGGCCCAGGAAATTTTTCTGTTTTTACCTCTAAAAATCAAGCATTTTCCTTGATTCCTGATGTATTATCCAAGAAAAAAGGCAAAGAAGGAAAATATGTCAAACAGGAAAAACTACAAGTATCAAAGACTCGAACTCACGACCTTGCGCGTAGTGTGCGCGTGCGTTACCACTACACCACCACGATTAAACTACTTATCGCATACTAAGAGATCTACTTGTTTAAATTATGGTCCACAGCGTTTGCTTCTTTTTGTAATGCTTATTACACGTTTTGTGCCATCGATTCTTAACAAATTTGTCGTATAGTTTAAAATAGTCTTCAAATGCCCAAAAGATCAAATCCGTTTTTCGTGTTGGCAATAATGACGGGATTGCTTTGGAAATCGTCTTAACATAAGGTTTGACAAAGAGAGTATTGCGAGTTTCTGAGTGATTCACTAAGGCTTCGATTAAAATTCACATCTTACCAGCAGCTTCTGNCCCCCCCCAACACTAAAACGGCACACATTTAAATCTTTTTTCATCCGTATAATTTTAATTACCAGTGTTAATTAATAAACTCAACATTTCCCTACGCTCTTACTGTTTTATTTTTTTTGCGCCCCCTGGCCCCCCCTAAATCCGCCTATGGTCTCATCTACGATAATTAGACGTTTATGTGATTGTTTTTATCATTAGCCAAATGGGTGAACGTTACGAACATAAATTACATGAGTAAATTAATTCTTGTTGGTGACGTAAATTAATTATTAATGGCTTAAATTAATTACTTGCGGCATAAATTAATTATTTTGCAGCGTGAAATAACTTTTAACAGTGTAAATTAAGTCTTTACCGCGTAAATTAATTATTTATGGCGTTTATAAATTTTCGGACGTAATTTACGTGCGTAACGCTCACCCATTTGGCCAACGATAAATTTACGAAGCAAATAATAATTTTACGTAGTTAAAAGTTAATTTACGCAGCAAAATAATTAATTTACGCCGTAAATAATTACTTTACGCCGCAAAGAATTAACTTACGCCGTTGAAAGTTAATTTGTGCAGCAAATAATCAATTCACGTCGTAAAAAAATTATTTTACCCCCCAACTAATCAATTTACTGCGTTAATAATTAATTTACGCCACTAACAAGAATTAATTTACGCACGTGATTTACGTGCATGATGTTCACCAATTTGGCAAACGATAGTTTTTGGGGATGATTTCACCAATCAGGCTCGGATCGTATGCTGGGTGAGGTCAACAAGATTTTGACCCTTGAAGTTCATGCGCCACTTATGAGCCCAGGGTCTAATCTTTGTACACGAAGACGGACTAGAATTTTTTTGGACATTTTCCATTCTACTTTTGCGCGAACTCAAGGTAAGAAGCTATTATTCTGCGCTCAAGTGCGTTATGGTTGACTTGGACGAAGGGCTTATTAATTTCTACTTGATGATCCAAGCATCAAAGAGTCTGAACTTGAATCTCGAGTTTTTAGATCAAATTTAGGGGTCATCAAGTGCGAACTTGGACTAGAAATTCATAATGTGCCCGAGCACAGAACAGTATACAACTATCTTGAATTCACTCAAACGTAGGACGGAAAAGGGCAGGAATAATTTCAAGTCACACTTTGAGTGCAACGATTAGGCTCTGGACGAGATTGTCTAAGTCTATAATTGCGTAACCGCTCTTTGGTTGTCTTTTACATATGTATAAAAAGTGTTGTATCATAAAAAGAAGAAAACGTTTTGTAGGTGTTGTCTGAAGGCAAGTTGTTGATGTAAAACGCAAAAAACAAAGGTCTCAAGAAACTTATGATACTCCTGCCTTCATAAAGACTGAGAAGGTGTTGACAGAAAATCGTCTACTCTTACTTCAAATACCGATTGAATAGAAATGATGTGAGGAGCGTGTGCATAGGTTGGATAGATGTGATGCGACGAGTGTGTGAAGAGATTGGATAAAAATGATGTGAGGAGTGTGCGCATAGGTTGGATAGATGTGATGCGACGAGTGTGTGAAGAGATTGGATAGAAATGATGTGAGGAGTGTGTGCATAGGTTGGATAGATGTGATGCGACGATTGTGTGAAGAGATTGGATAGAAATGATGTGAGGAGTGTGTGCATAGGTTGGATAGATGTGATGCGACGAGTGTGTGAAGATATTGGATAGAAATGACGTGAGGAGCGTGTGCATAGGTTGGATAGATGTGATGCGACGAGTGTGTGAAAAGATTGGATAGAAATGATGTGAGAAGCGTGTGCATAGGTTGCATAGATATGATGCGACGAGTGTGTGAAGAGATTGGATAGAAATGACGTGAGGAGCGTGTGCATAGGTTGGATAGATGTGATGCGACGAGTGTGTGAAAAGATTGGATAGAAATGATGTGAGAAGCGTGTGCATAGGTTGCATAGATATGATGCGACGAGTGTGTGAAGAGATTGGATAGAAATGAAGTGAGGAAAGTGTGCATAGGTTGGATAGATGTGATGCGACAAGTGCGTGAAGAGATTGGATAGATATGATGTGAGGAGTGTGTGCAGAGACTGGATAGATGTGATATGATGAGTGTGTGAAGAGAATGGATAGATGTGATGTGAGGAGTGTGCGCAGAGTACAACATTCCATACGAGAGAGGTTTGTATAAGAGCAGGACATGTAGAATCATGTAAAACGCAGATACTATATTAAAAATAATGTCGTATTGAGAGAATATTATCGACTATAATAGATATATCAGTCCTCCTAGGCACTGCATAGAACCAAACTGGAGTATGTATATCAAGTTTTTGGAAGTATGTGAGGTAAACACAATTATAATAAGTGATAGATACATAAACAAAGGAATCGTAGATAAAAATGGAAAAGAGGTGACCAATAGGAAAGAACCAATAAAGAGGTGCAGCATGTGGGCAGCAAAAGAGAAGTAAGGGTCAAATGTAGTACTCGGCAGGAAATCAAGGCAGAGCAGGCTTGATTGAATGTAAGAAATTCCACCACATACACACCTATTGGATTCTATTGGCGCAAACGTAGCCTTACCATGGAGTCTTACAATATGTACTAATAATTGATCACGCGACAGCTGCGTTTCCAGTCATTGTAGAGTTTCGAAAGGCCAGTCACAGACACCTGAAACACTGGGACGTCATGGTGTTACTTTAGACCGTGCTCACAAACTTTTGACGTGAATGTATAGATTCACTGGTGGTGATTGTACGTCCTGGCAGTTTGAATATGAGAACGAATGTATCCGGAACACTAACTACTGCTTCTAAGTTAAGGAAGGAGCGTGTGCGAAGCATTCCGTTTCGTCTTGCTATGTTAAAGCTTTTAAACTCATTGCTTGTAGAATATCTTACCCGTGATTACTGCATATGAGAAGTAGAGATAGGTGACGCTGGTTGCAAACATGCTGATGATGAAGGCTGCAGCGTTAATAATACCTCCGGCCACTACCACCGGCCTAACACCATACTTAACAGCGAGCACATTACTTATAGGGCCTGAAAGTAAAAGCAACGCAGTCGTTCATACTAGACTTACTTGAAAATTTTTAGCGACGTTTCGTCGGCTACAACTGTCGATTTCCTGAAGCGTCTGCGGACACGTCGCGGCTTTTATCGGTCCTGAGGTAAACGACGAGAACTGAACTTCAAACAATACTCGCTACAAAGTATGTGATAGGTTGCATTTCAGACAACCATGCTTAAAAATAGAAACGGTTTAAAATCAACCTATCACATAGTAGAACCGAGTATTTTCTCCCCTTTTACCTCAGGATTGACATCCAGCACCAAGTGTCGCAGCACCTTAAAAAGACCACAGTCGCAGCCAATGACCTATCACTCAAAGTTTGCAACTAAATCCAGTATGGTATCATACTTTCCGCTATAATGCACTAGATGGCAACCTCCCTCAACATATTCATTATCATTATGATAAAGATTGCACTAAATGCAAACGCATTATACCTTTTCTTATTGAAAAATTATTGATAGATGTCAACTGTCAATCTCCAAACATTCGAATGACGTATAAGACATGCACTGTAGAGTTCAAAGGTGGTTGTTTAATTAAAATTTACTTCACACTAGCAGCTACCAGACACATAAACGATAGCAGACCATGAAACAACTATAATTGATATAATTAATCAAATTAAAGCCGTGGTCTCGCTTTCCTGCGAAACTTTCTGCTACCGGTCAACGCCCTGTGTCGTTTACGAAGAATTCATTCTCCTGAAGGTAGCCCTACTACGTCACGGTTTTTACTTTCTAAAGTTTGACACACGGTTGCACGTTAGTCTATTTACAAACTGCTGATGACTGTTAAATGTAAGATAACTTACTAAGAAAGAAAGCCAGAAATAATTGAAGAGCAGGAATGACGGAGACTGCGGCCACGGATGCATCATATGTCTTCATAAATTCCAGGAAAAAGATGGACGTACCTCGGACTATCAAATTGTTCACCATTTTATGGCCACCGTAGGCTGAAATAGATCTTTAACAGGTGATAAAAATCTTTCTGCGTATCCAAGAGACGGCGATTCAAGCGTTTGGAGTATGTGAAGAAAATTAAAAATTTATTTGTACACAAAAATAAGTGATGTATGAAGACCCCACCCGTCGGCACCACTTTTCCCTCTCTCGGTTGCCACGAAGTTCGGTTCCCCATCGATTGCCACCATTTTCGCTCACCCAATTCCGACCCCCCTCTGTTGTCGCGAAGTTTCGCCACCACTGAAGCATCATAAAATTCACGATAGAGCGGCTGAGGGAACTCATATACAGCAAAACAAGATTTTCTTTGGTCGGTTTATCGGGAAGTGCTCGCCCCACTATACCCACTTCCTGTTCTTATATTTGCTGCTGTCAGTCACCCAAAACAAACAATTTGGAGGTCCATTACGTATATCTGCAACTCCAGGTACAATAAGACTTGCAGAACCTGGCGTTTAACACACTGAGCACGTGATCTCAGTAGCTTCCACTCGCATGTGGTTGTAGATGCTAAGATATTAACCTGAGCGTGCAGCGAAAAAACCATCGCTTACGGATTGGAAACAGTGAATTCAACCCCATAATTCAACACTCCAACTTCACCGACCAATGACTTCAGTGGCCACCAAGTCTTGCGAAATCTTGCTTTTCCTTTCGTCTACGAAAAGCTTGCCTAAACTCACCGAAGCATACGAACCACGCCCATCCTCGATCAATAGGTGGCTGTTGCACTCCAAGTCCGGACATATTTCTTCGCGCGAATGCCTTGAAAGCACACTTTTTCGTACAGGGTTTGTCAAAGGCTATGCTATAAAATCGGCTCATTAGAAGTTTTTATATTTCTTGATAAAATACTTAAGGTTATGTAGGACCCTAGAAAAATTCCAAACTTCACACTAATTTTGGAACATTATATCTCAGAAATGCCCTGTTGAATTAATACGAAACTTTCGGATACTTTGCTTTACGCATTGTTCTGCAAAACGCTGTCAGAAACTGGCTATAAAATTAGACTCCACTGCCTTTTCTGAAACAATCAAAACTCGCATAAAAGTAAATTTACAATTCAGAAAACTGTAACAAAGTTTTTGAGATTTGATCTTGAACAATAAGATCGGTCATGTTATCGGTACTTTGCTATGCGTGTACCTTTCTGTTTTACTAAAATTTACTAAAAACACAAAGTCACGTGACCCGATTCATGGCAGATTAGTATAAAAACAAAATTCAAATTGTAAGGTCTTTGTATATTCAAAGACATTTACTTCCATTAAGTTAAAATCTATAGTTTTGCAAATATTTGACTAGATGCACTGTCTTATCGATGAGTTCCTAGATAACCTTAAGTGGAATCGGCGCATACCCTGAGCAGGACCATTTCGTGATTACGAAGGCATACCCATAAATTAGAACATGCCCATCATACGGCAGTGTAAATTGTCCATTAGATGTCGCTGTCATAATCAGTCATCCCACACTACGTTTTGAGATGCAATCGGTTGGCTGATGTTGGAACTGATTGACAAAATCACTCTAATAATGTTTTGTGTCCAATGACCTTCCACACCACTCTCATTTCGTCACATTTTAAAAACGAGTGCATTGCAAGTTTTTTTTTTAGTCCACCCTATAACAGGACATGGTCTATGATCATAGGTCGCATATGACAAACACGTTTCCCTTGTCTATCTTTATTTGCAATGCACATGATAACACATCGTGATCTCCTGAGTCAACTGAACTGTGGCCGTCTGACTGATAACGCTGAAAAATATCAGCCATATTGAACCTCAAAAAGGCGGTCACGATGGGCGAGACAAAGTGTCCATTTTGTTAAAAGGATACTAAAGCCAGCTTTTTGTGATTTCAAACAATCCTCGTTCTGTCACCTGTTCATGAATCATTGGCGCCAATTTGAGTAACAAAAACCGGATTCAATGAAAAACAAACAGCAGAGTGCAGAAGAGGCGTGAAGAAACTTTTTGAAACTGTAACTGATTTGTAGTTTAATTGAATAATTATTCTATTTTATGTTTCATTTTTTTAATGTTCTCAGTACAAAGGTCCATATATTCGAATAGCGAGTGGGGCGTACAACAAAAAATCGTCGCGGGCATCACCAAACCTCTGCACGCTACTGGTCTTAGATTGGGTAACATCGTTCTTGGTGGGCGGTCTTTCCCTACAGTTGTCGTGTAACACGCCTAAAGCGCACGTTACACTTATTAGTTAAGCAGATTTTGAAAGGAATTTTCAAATTTTGATCCAAATATTGTCGACAGTTACAGAGCATTATTTCGTTTCAGAGAACTGCATGTGAATGTCGTTTTTAACATCTGTTAATAGGCCAAAACCGGATATGACATCCTTTTAAATCAAGGACCAAAATTGTCCTCTTTGTGATAAAAGCATGGCAGTTGGTGCGCATGTCGATTTTAATGTGCGTATGAAAATTGGACTAAGCACCTATCATTTTGGTAACGTTTTTAAGTTAAAATTTCGCCTCATACGTTATGTGCCACAGGAAGTAGAGGCAAGAAGTGAACACAGCCATATTGAATTTCAAAATGGCTGCCTGGATGTATAGCTATATTTGGTTTGTTCATCTCATAGGAAAGTGATATTTGTGTCAAAACCTGAACCATGAATTTAACTAATTCGTTTATTATTTAAAAAATAAAAACATATCAGAAATAGTGAATTTCAAAATGGCTACCATAATAATCAAACCAGGGGCGAATGATATAGTTTCGTCAGAATTTCATCAACACTCGTCTAACTGCCTGTTTAATTGGGTACGTTCCATCTGCATCAGAAGTCACTGAAACATCAATGTTTAAAGTTTTTCTTGTATTATTGACAGTTGAAATTTTCCAAACACAAAAGCAAGTAAGTGAATAACTTTTCAGTGAATTCGAAGAGAAGAGGACAGCCGAGGCCTACCGACTTGAGCATCAACTGCTGAAATATTCCATGCACGTCATAAATCATAGAGTGAGAATTAGAAGAATCTTATCATTACTGACCAATCATATCTTAAATTATTATTGATGACATCACACGAAACCGAATGAGATGCCTGCATTGAAGCATTAATCGATCAGACAATTCTGGAGAACTCAGGAAGCGGAACTCCCTCTCTGAGATGCCGGCTAATTAAAAGGACATTAGACCCTGTTTTGGTGATTTCAGACAATCCTCGTGCAACGTGCTAATCCACCACTGGCGTCAATCTTAAAAGAAAAAAGCAGGAATCAACTAAATACTCAAACTCCCTTTGTCAAAGATTTGATATTATGGTTCTTAGTGGGTGGTCTTTCCCTAAGCTTGTCTTGTAATTAGCTAAAAACGTGGGTAGCGCTTGTCCGTTTAGAAGACTTCGAAAGGAATTTTCAAATCTTCCTCTAAACTTTTGAGGATTGTCGAGGGTTACAGAGCATAGTTTTGTTTCAGGGAATTGGATGAGGAAGTCGTTTTAAATATCTGTTAATAGGCCAAAACCAGCTATCCTTTTAAACTAGCATGCTTAGACATCACATACAAATTTCAATCCATTGGGCAACTCTAATGTTTTTGTTGTTCTCCGGCCGGATGTCTTGATGCTACTTTGCATGAAAATGTTTTGTGATTTCCTAGAGGAATCCAAAACTCCGTAAGTAAATAGTTCATAAGTCATGTCTTATGAATCAAAACTGTTGACAACGTATGTCATAAAAGCTACAACTTTGGAGATGAACATCTATCTTCTCACGCAGATGTTTTGCTGTAAAACGCACCACGCCCAAATTGCAAATTAGACTACTTCGTTCATGCGCATGTTCAATTGTTGGATACTGCAATTTCTAATAATAATCTTTAGTATCTCGATAATCTCAGGCTGTAACTTTCCTCGGTCATGAAAACGTCCAATATCTGTTCGATGTTTTACGTACACTTTAAGGACAGAACATCAACATGGGAGACTCTGCTTCAAAGGTATGACGAAACGCCTTGTTTCAAACTCTGATAACATAGCTGCAATGTTATATATGTATCTATTGGGCGTTAGTTCTTGATATAGAAACGGACACATGAACCGCCTACTTCTACTCACCCCAGCGAAAAATGTCTAGGGACCTGAGTTAACGCGAGTTACTGCGGGAGCACGGAAGCTATATTATTTAACACTTTCATTCCTGAAAGTAATTGGCATTGTTCGGGACGCACTGTTCTGTCGTATTATTCTTGGTTGCGCAGTGTTTTCTCACAGAAGTACTCATCGTCACCTCTTGACTTGTTCCAGTTTAAGTTGGTAGATTGCATACCAGTACTTCTGCAACATAGCAGTCCAAATTTTGGGTCGTCTGTAACTGCTTGACGACTACAATCATTCTTTCAGCTAATCCATTAGACCGAGCATACTTCAGATTGATCGTGACATGCTCAAAGGGACATTCTGTTGCAAATTTCTGAACTCACCACTTGCATACTGAGGTAGGTTGTCTGTGTTCGAACGTTTGCAAATCACACGAACATATGTCTTTGTAAAATTTCATGACTTCGGAACTCAGCTGTTCAGTCAGCGCTCAGGTGAATGGCATCTTGCTGTATCAGATTCACGTGTAAGACATAGACATGTCCATCCAATACACTTATTAGTTGACCAACGCCATTTTCATATGGACAAAGGTTGGTGGGAGTTTCTTGGTATTCGGAGGCAATTCCGAACAACTTGTCTGTAGTGCATACTGTGTCAGGTTTGATCATTCACAGTGACCAAAATGACAGATAATTGCTCAAAACTGGTTACGGGTTTTGACTGGAAATCCACGTCTTACTTTACTGTGCTAAGTAAGGACTGAGATACTGACTCAAGCCCAGAAATGTTGTCAGCTCATCTGCTGACTTTGGATCTAGTTTGCTGGCACTGATGTAGCATTTTTAGGATCAAGCTTCCTTCCATCCTTCTACCAGATTGATCCAAAGACCCATGCCTTATCTTTTACAATCCCTTAAGATGGAGCCACCTTCACTAGCCTGTGAATTGCTGCATCATGCTCCTCGAACGTCTTGCCACAGACAATGACATCATCGGCAATTCATAAAACTCCACATCCCGCCTTTGCTAAATACGATCTGTTCGACTTAGGAAAATGTCCCGAGAGGCACATAGTCCAAGCGGAAGCTTCAAAATCAGTAATTCTAAGCTGATGACTAAAGGGTGCACAGCTTACTGCTGTTTGTTGTCAGCTTATTTTTCCCATATCCGTGTTTGGCAAATTCATAGGCGGCGCCGCACTGAAATAAGTGGTAGGCCATAGCCCCCTTCCCAGCCCCCCTATGGTGCGCCGCCCATGGGCATCCATCATTGCGTGTGCTCAATCTGGCGATGCAGTGTAACATTATAGCTGAAGAGAGTTGTTATGGGTCCACCGCCATAAGCCACACACATTCTGAGAGTCATTGTTTCGTTCAAACAACTGCAAATTTCCAAGACTATACTGCATCACAATTCCCACCGAGCAGTTGTATATAACCCACCATGAGTGGCCAGTCAAGGATCTGTCATTTTCTACCCGTGAAAAATGAACTTAAGGATCATTTTCAGGCCTATTTTCATCCGAAACACCTCGGGTGTTTTCGCAGCCTGAAACTATCACACGGATACGTTTCATACCAGACCATGTGCGACCTTTAATCATGAGAGCAACGGGATTTACTAAAATCATGGCTTCAGCTTAGCAGATCTCAATTGTGCGCGACGTCATTCTCAACCCTTAGTCTGCCTCCTGATATACAGATTATTTTTTGTTGAAGTCCGAGCATCCTCGCGCAATCGGCAGCCTTCTCCATTTTCATCGAGTCACATGACATGCTGTTATGTTTTAAAACATTTATTCAGTCATAGCCACAGACAAACAAGCAATAAAACTGAACCATCTTATAACTATCATTTTTCCTGACCCATGTGTCATTCCTACATGGGTAAAATCAAGATGATCAGAAGGCGAAGATTCACACATTTATTGTGCGAAAGAAGGAAACTAGAGACGGCAAAATGACGCTGACGGTGAAACTATTGTTTGCTTCTTTCGCAAAGTACATTTTTAAGAACCGTCTACAACAGATTTCAATCGCGATTTAGCCGTCGGCCTCGGGCGTTACTGTCACGGTAGGCATTGGCCTCGGGCAACAAGATTGTTCTCCCTCAGTCCACATAACTTGGCATTGCCCTTCGTATCGGGCAACGTTTGTACGCTATACACCAATCTTTAACAGCGTTTGTGCTGTACAATTTTTGAAATTTTCCATGTACCCAGAACGAAAGATGAACATCTGGGCCCAGTTGCATAAAATTTATACGTTGTATAGCAACAATGACGTCGCATCATCACCCGCCATGTTGTTATTGTTGAACAATGCACCTGACGTCATGTAACAAGTTTTATGCAACCCAGCTTTTATGACGGTAAAAACTTTTTTCTCATAACTACACTCAATTTGTACCACAATGCTGCTTTAAGAAAAAAAAAAACAAACCCTGTGGCTAAATATTAAATGAAATTTATTAAAGTAGAAAGACACACGCACACGCACAGTCTTAGGTACACTGAAATGCCTATTGTTTAGAATACTAGTTTCAAGTGAAGCACTCATTGAAGTTTCTATTGTTCAGTAGAGCCATCTGAAGTGTCCGCTTGCCTGATTATACAGCAATACTGATGACTTGAAGAGAAGCAACAACTGGTATTTGAACAACTTTCGTCATCGATAGGCCTATTCTAGACACGATAGTCCTGTTTTAGCCTGTTGAGAACTCCCATCTTCTCATGACCCACCGCAACAGACGATCTTTCTTTCCAGCGTTCTTCGTTACCGGGACAAACACCAAATTGACTCGAGGCACTTCCGAGACTGTGGTCTTGTTACAGACTGTAATTTGGATGTCGTTTACTTAGTCTCTAGTGTGTAAGTTGGCTTGATGAGGACGACACTTCGGGTACAGTATCCAAAATGTCCACAACAAATGGCTCAATCGACGAAATTTGCACCGTTCCCTGAAACGTGGATGGCAAAAATCCACACAATTTACAAGTCTAAAACACCTTAGCTGTAACAAACAAACAATTTTTAAAAGGTATTTTTCTACAGTTTCTTGTTTCGATTCATGATTAGCACTATCACGTCCAACTATTTAAAGAAGTAATTTAGATTTCAAAGCGTTAGCTATAGTTCTGAGCAAAGAGGCCACGGTTGAAGTAGATTAAAATGCCTTCGTCCCTACGACGTTACCAGCTAGAAAGAATATACGCTGACCAATGACCTAAAGTAAGATATTGCCGTGCTATACGCAATAATATTGTACTTACCTTGTAACACAACACAACACCACAAACTACTACTATAAATCAATTTAATAAAATTTTCTTCTGAAATACATGAAATTGCAATAGTTGTTTGGCGAATAATATGTTCACAGATCTTGTGAACTTTCTGATCAACAAAGCGTTCCAAAATCAAAAATGACTTAAGCCATGAGTATACGCGAATTTTGCCTACAATTCCTGTTTACCTAGCAGGGAATATTTGGAAGCACACTTCAAACTAGATTAAATCAAGATGGCGGCGGTGAACTTTCCTTTTCGTTTAATAAAAAACGCTACGCCACCGTATTTAAAACAAACCAAAACAAAGCAATTAATGAATCAATACAAGGGTCGCTCTGCACGGGGTTAACATTCGTCAGCTTTTAATAAAATTATGTTTTCAACATTATCCGTTCAACATGCAATGCCAATAGAGTACCAATATCTACCTGACGATTTTCCGTTTGGTTTCCCTTAAATGTTAAATGGATATTAAAGATTTCCTTATAGTTAACATAGGTACATACTCTTAATAGTTTTGTAACTGCGAAATCTATAGTTAAATACTACAATGTATTGTATTTTATGGGCACTTGCTACTATTTGAGTTTCTACACGAGTGGATGTACCGAACCAACTCACATCAATGAATAGTGGCTTTCTAGCATAACCTCACATAAACAATACCAAAATGGCATATTGCATTTCCATAAAACCTCATTGTTAGGTTCTGTTCATCGCAAATTGTAAAATCACTCACCTCCACCGAAACGCGCCTTGAAGATTCATCCAGAACACAATGGGAAACTCTAGGTGCATCACGTGAACTAAGAATCAGGTGGCGCGTAACGCATGAGAAGAAACTAAAAAGAAACTTACCTCTGCACCACGTGAAGTTGACGGCTCATTATCTTCAGTCGTCACGGTTTCGCCCCCACGGATAGCGAGTACTGGATTAGGTTCCCGCGTTCCCGCCCTGAACCTTCTTGGACGATTCTTCCTTAAGCGCTGTCCCGGGACGTATCCTTGGCCCCCATGGTGGTGATGGTGATGGTAATGATGAAGCTGGGCTCCATGGTTGTGGAAATACTGGTAATGAGCCCCAGGGTGGTGGTGATGGTAGAATGGGTTGTTATGAAGGTGTCCTGCCGCTGCGTTATGGCCATGGGCCGCAGCCTGATTACCGGCACCGGGCTGTGCAACTGGAGCAGCGGCTTGTGGCTGCACAGGATTGACCGCGGGTAGCTGCACACCAACGGCGGCGGGACCTGGTTGCGCGCCATTGACATTCGGTTGGGCCAAATTGTCAGGACCTGGTTGCGCACCATTAACATTCGGTTGGGCAACATTATCAGGTCCTGGTTGCGCGCCGTTAACATTCGGTTGGGCCAAATTGTCATGAGCCTGGTTATCCACTGCAGGATGGTCGTCTGGAACGACTTCCATTTCCTCATCTTCATCCGGAAGTACCACCGGTCCGTTATTAGCATTATCGTTCTCGTTGTTCTCCTTTTGGAAACAAAATTTATAAAAGAACAATTTAGTCTTGTGTACATCTTCGTCGGGGTCGTGGTAATAATTCTTAAACCTTTTATAGTAGGCCATTTTTGTGAAATAGTAAAAAAATTGAAATTAAATAGTCTACAGTCTACAACTACATCTGAGGAGGAGACAGTAGGCCTATGATTCAATGGTTTCAGCTCCGGACTCCCAAGTGGGAGAACCGGGTTCGAATCCTGGCTTTACTGACTGACAACCGAGCATTGCACAAAGATGCCTTCTACTCCTCTGAGCTCGGTCTTACTGGTGACTGTATGCAAGGGAGTGGATGAGAACCTGGATATAATGCGAAAGCGCTTTGGGGGGCTGTGTTAACAAAAAAATCTACATCTGAGGTTCACTTTTTGTCAGTTTCGGAGGTTTAAAACAGCCTCTTTCGTGAGACACTGATTTAACTTCTTTGTAAAATACTGCAGTCGGCGCTTTTAAAATACTGTTTATACGCACTCGAGCTATTGATTAAACGTTGATGCTGATAGTGTACATTTAGTTTTTAAAATTTACTCATTCTTATTGCTTATTTCATGATTGTGAACGCCATAGTTAAAAAAGTGGCTAGTCTTTTGTGTTATTGTCGACTTGTTTCATATTCCAGTATGTATCTTACTGTATGTTTTATATTTTTATGACATTTGCCCAAATGAAACTCTCTATATCACAGGATTCCTCTGATGACGTAACTGAAAATTGCCTTTTGATTGATGTTCAAGTGGTGATTTAGAACATTAGCTGTGTTAACTGGCTATTCTGGCTGTAGGCCTACATGCATGATTAGTCAATGGGCTGGATTCTGAGACTCAGAATCCATGTCAATGTGACACACCTGCTGAATCAGTATGTTCGAAGACTTTAATGAAAAGGATGTGCAGTTTTAGAGGGAGAAGGGTGACTTTAGCGCACAATTTGAGTCGAACGAAATAAAGACTCAGACAACGAACGATTAACGAATGCATCATCGAACAAATAAATGATTTATTCACAACATGACTCTTAGGTCCCGTCCACACATAGACTTAACACAGAGCAACTTGCACTATTGTAACTTGTAAATATATCCCGTGATAACTAGCGCATGGCGTAAGCTGGTGCTGTGTGCATGCGGACCTTTGCAAACACATGAATGTGAATTTGGTGCGAAAAAAGGAAAACCGTATATATGCAACTGCGCAAGGGCGTAGCTGATAATTACTCCCGCCTTGAGGCATGTTTGCTGTCACACAGTGATTAGGAGCGGCTGAAGTTACCCTAAAACAAGTTGTCCTCACTCGATCAGGTGGAGTAAGTTGTCACAATCGCCGCAAGTTGCAGTAGTTTCTAGACATAATACTAGCGACAACTCGTTCCAGGAGTAACTTGTTCCAGGGCAAGTCTGTGTGTGGACGGCACCTAAGTTTAATATCGTTCCATACACTGCTTTTGACTGCTAAGTTAGTATGATCAAAATCTCGACCGACTCAAATATCGATATCTGGGCACTGGATGCAAAAACAAGAACATAGACAAGCCTTTCCTACAAACTACGAGTATGATACCACGACGATGTTTAGCAACAATGATGCAGATGCTGTAAGTGTCGTGTATTTCACAAACATCAGCATCCCCTCAGACATGCGTCTCAAAACAGTCAGGGACGGTCAACATGGAGAACAAAAAGCAAAGCCGTTGCCCAAAACTGAGGCACTTCAAGAAAAACAGACGATAAAAGAAGAACAGGGGATTCTTGAACTTCGAGAAGAGGAACTCAATAGACAGGTCTTTGAAGAAAGCTCCTTATTAAAATGAAAGAACTGCCACTTCAAATTCGCGAAGAAAAACTTGAAGTCAAAATGACATTTAAAGCCCTTGAAGCAGAAAAAATGTCTTGTTTGACAGGGCTCGACGCTATGAAAATCGCCAGGTAGCAATTTGCGACCTAGCCAAAATCTCAGGTCGCATTCTCAAAATCCAGCTCGCATTCATAAATGTCACATTGCAAAAATTTCCCGCCATTTTTACGCGCCAAAATTGATTTTTTAGATCAACAATAACATGTTTAGATTATGTTCCTAATTGCGGTGTTAAATACTCACAAATTTCAGGTCGCAAAATTGGGTTCTTACGTGCAAGTACGGCATTCCGGTTCTTCACGACTGCCGTTGAAAAGCTCTAGAGCGCAAGATTAGTTGCCGGCGTGAAACTTGAATCAGTGTGAAAAGGGAGAGAACACTCGTTGAAAAAGTAACCGCGATTTTGCCAGGTCTGACCTGCTTTGATGACTGTCATTAAAATCGTTAAAGATAACACTGGAACGCAAACTCCCTCCACTTTTAGTTTGCATGCCACTGGGCAAACTTACATGTACTGATCCAGCAACTTAATAACCGACGTCTGAAACATCCTGTCGAAAAAATCCGTGAAACGCTGCACTAGCCGAATGACGTATTCGGATGCGAGGCAAATTCCATCTTACAGTTGTAACTTTCTGGCAATCTTCACCACCTACACTGTACCTCTTCACCACCTACACTATTAATACCTCTTCACCACCTACACTGTACCTCTTCACCACCTACACTGTACCTCTTCACCACCTACACTGTACCTCTTCACCACCTACACTATTAATACCTCTTCACAACCTACACTGTACCTCTTCACAACCTACACTGTACCTCTTCACCACCTACACCGTACCTTTTCATCACCCGGAATAATGTTGTTTATATTTACCCGCTTCAGCCGGCACTCACAAACAGAATCAACTGAATCCTAGTGTAAAGATATCTCAACCTGTCAGCCACACTAATTTTTTTTGCCAAATCAATGGAATGATGGTCTAAGGACTCGCCACCAGTTGGCAACTTCGCTCTCTCTTCCCAATATTGAAAGCCCAAGGTTCAATGGGAAGATTTTGGGCTATAGTACATTTTTGATAGCATTTGTTGATGTAAACTGTATTACTACGACCAGTACTTAGATGGTGAGGCGAAATACCTTAAAAGTGTCTGTATACAAGTTCTGGCCAGCCGTGGTCCGCTGCACAAAATCAATTGTGACTCCTACAATTTTGCAAGTGCATGCCTGTGCAGGCTTAAACAAGTTAAAGAGTTCCCACCATGCATTTTCTTAGTTTTTGAGGTTTCGGTTAGCTGATATGAAGTGAATACCATAAAATCTAAATAAATAAACACTATTTATGCTACATAGTCGCGATTATTTTAATTTTGAAGAAAATTATTTATGTCCAAGTTTCCCGCCAAATGATGTAATGGGTGGGACACGTACTTGGTCACTCATATTCACTGTTGCCATGACGAAATGAGTACCGCCTGAATACAATGCATAAGCCTTCATGACGTAGCACTCGATCTGGGCCGGGGTTGTGGGTCTCGCATCACTCGCCCTAGAATGGAAGCAGCCTTTGTTCGTTATTTATAAAAATTGCCAATACACTTACAAGTTGGCGAGTCCTCCATTGTAACGCCGTTTTTGTGTTTGGTCGAAACACGATTCCTTGAAATGTGCCAAGCAAAGTGTGGTTCCCGTCTGAATCGCGTATTCGACACTGACGTTTCACACTCTCGTGCAGCGCACAAACCGATGTCATTTCTGTGCAACTTTCACGTATTTAGAAAATTTGAGCACAGAGACGTTCTCAGTCAATCTTCTGTTACTACAGTCTCCACAAACGAACGCACCTCTTCATGTCTGAAAACGGCTGCTCTCCACGGACTTTCCTCACAACTCTTCAGTATCGCACTGGTAAAAACAACAACGGAGACGGTCTTCCACCCATTACGTGCAACCCCGATACCAGAAAAATAATGAAATTTTGGCTTGTTTCTTAGCAACAGGTAAACTAAAGGCTGTTAAATCTCTTAAGATGTATTAATAAAACTCTTTTTGAGACACACGGTCATTGTGGGAACTCTTTAATAGATGGCCTACGGTACGAAGTGATGACACGACAGGATTGAAGAATTGCCTTGTGACCAGAGCTATGTGAGGTATCCCGTTTAACATTCCCAACCATCCGCCCAAGCTGCATCACATCTGCAGAACAAGTGGCGGGACCGAGTGACAAAATTAACTCATCTCATGTTCAAGTATCTTGTCTATTGGAGTCTGCGAACCACCCTAGTTTTAGTGAAAACGCCTTTCCCAACCAAGATGGCAACGGAAAGAAAATGTTTGATGATAAAAATGCCAGTTCTCAGAAATCGTTCAACCGGTAAAAAGCAACTCCTTACACGACTGACTGTTAAACTGTGAGGAAGGATTAACATTGTTGTGTTGTGGAAACCCCACCGTCTCAACAGCGGCCCAGAATACACGAAGAAACATTTACTTGCATTGCAGGGATAAGTAGCGTGCACTAAACGCAACAGGCGATATACTTCGTGTGTGTGCTGCACATATTCTTCTTCCTATTATTGATGAGGGATGTCGGCTAGGATAAGATGAGGGAGTATAGACATGTCCCACTAAGGGCTTCACAGCGAGTCTGGTGTGCAACACGGATCAACAGTCTGGCATTGAAGTAGATGCTGTTTGTGATGGTTGATGAACTTGTGGAGCCGATTCATTGTATTTTGAAGTGTTCTTGTCATCTATTGGGCGTTCTGGAATTTGTGTTGTAAATTCCAACGTTGATATTGTTTCTTTGTGTTCACCTGTTTACCAGTAATTAGTCAGAACGGCACACTATTTTAGCTGAGTCATTGTGTTCCAAAGTTTTCAACGCTAAGGATGGGCAGTGCAAGCTAGAGAAATTTGAGTGGAACGAAGGAATAAAACGTGACAGCGACGGAACAATTAACGAAAACATCAACTAACAACGATTTATTCGCATGGTTCTTTTCGCAGCTACAAAAGACATTGATTCAAATGAAAGGATGTACAGGATGCCCCAAAAGTAATGACTGTCTTATTCAAATGTGTGCACATCGAAATCGAGGTCATGGATTTTCATGAAATTGCCTTATAACGATGATTATTTGACCCGTACGCTAATTCACAAAAAGTTTTACAAATATCTATCAAGGTGACATTTAGACTTTGAAAGGTACACACAACAATAGTTGGTTTGCCTATGTTTTTGATCTGGACAACGCACTCCATGAACAGCAACTGTAAAAGCAAATGGTCAAAATCATCTGACCACGCTAATCGCGTACGTCGTTCCTAATCAACACACATGGCTAACACTGCTTGATTTCCAGCTAGATAAAGTGTATCAGACTCATCTATCCGACGTGAAAGTATTCACCCGACGAATTAACAGATATTGGTGTTCTAAAATGAACACGACATGAGATGAACACGACGATTCAAATGCAATACCCAAACGATGGAATGTGTGGCTGGTGGGGGTGGACATTCCGAGTGAAATTGGACAACACAAATAATTTCACTTGTTTCGACCGGGCGTTTATTTGTTGTTGATAAAATGCCTGAAAATGTTCATTTTCCGAGTACACGCCCATGGGCTTATCTATGGAAATTCCAGGTAGTAGTGGTGTTCTTTTTATTAATGACCTACTTGATGAAAATAACAGGTTTTACTCATTTTCTGAATTTAAAAAGATCGCGAATATACCTACACACTTTTTAGAACATTGTTATCTGATTTAGTCTGTTAGGTCGTATCCGAGGAGAACGTCATTACAAATTCAGTTAATTAAGATATATATGGAGCAATAATACCTTTTAATATCCGTAATTTTTTAAACTGCGCGTCAATGTGTAAAATGATATATGAAATTGTTTGCCAGAACAAAAGTTTGCCTATTGCTCAAAACTGATTTCAAGAAAAAGGTTATAACTTTAGAAGTGATGACGTGAAAAATGTATATTCATTGTCTTTTAAAACTACTTATGATTTCAAGTTACTGTATGTACACTGCAGTTTAAACTATTACACAGAATACTTATAACGAACTCTTTTCTTAAAAAAATATCTTGGTGGACTCTGATGTATGTACTTTCTGCCAGTTACAAATAACATAGAAATATTGATAGAAGAATTACGATTACGCAGTTGGGTGTTGTCGGTAAAAAGTATCAATCTGATTGTTGGCAAAAAACAATGATCTTCGGCTTGCCCATAAGTAAAGAAAATTTTTTAAATGGATTCTTTTGCAATTGAAGTATTTTATTTACGTATCTAAGTGTAAAAAAATAATCCCCAGTTTCTGTCATTTCCTCAAGATGTTAGAAAGAGAATTTTATATTCAAAAAAGAATTTTATTAAATAATGGTAATTTAGATGAATACCATGCAACATGGAGAAACTGATTAGCAATAACTTTTTCCTGACAACACCTTACCTAAAGTAGGTGGGTATGTTGAGGGTGGCGGGTGCGTGGGTGCGTTTGCGCGTGCGTGTGTGTGTTAAGAGTGAGAACGGCTTGCATTTGTTGTCTTTAATGTCTTTGTATTTATGTTCTTTATGCCAAGCACTTAAAGGAAAAGCTGTAGACAAACTACATTGATTTTAAACTGGAACCAAAGAAAAACGAGAATTTTGTGAACAATGACCTTTGGTCCGATAANAAAACCATATGAAAATGAAAAATCACTATATACTCAAAAATTCATACAGAGCTAATACTTTGTGCATGTGTTGGGATGCTGGCCCAAAGTACACAGCTGCAATATTTGCACTCAATGACCTTTGGTTACCGAGATATGACCTATTTGGCTATAAAGGCATATTTTGCATTTTTTCATGTCAGTAAAACTGCATTTTTTGAACAGCAAAAATCAGACTTGGAAAACTGGTGACAAAGTTTGTTATTGATGGTCATAAAGACTCATGTAAGGTTAATAAGAAAGTGAAATTTGCAACTCATAGGTACAATTAAATTTCGAGCAGGGGAGAAAACTCCGAAGCCACTTTTCAGGCCAGTCAGTAGTGGCAAGATGTTGCTTAACCTGCCTGCTATATCGGAATATATTTGAAGTTGAAATTCTCTGTGTAGACACTTCTAAGATTGAACTTTGATAATTGCTTTTAAAAAAACTTGTCTCTTATATATTTAATGCTAAACGTGGTCCTCGAATTTGGGCATTTTTGTGATGTGGCCTTACTCTGACTGACAAGAGAATTGAGGCTACTCTTTTAGTTTAGAGATATCACCTAAAATATATGATCTAATATCAACAATGCAATATCACAAAAATTTAAATTTCACTTTTGAGACACCAATTTTCTAAAACACTCCATGCTTTGTTTAACTTTACCAATAGCACTTTAGGGTTCGAGATTACATTCACTTCCTGTCAN
This sequence comes from Phoronis australis, assembly GCA_002633005.1. Lineage (NCBI taxonomy): Eukaryota > Metazoa > Phoronida > Phoronidae > Phoronis > Phoronis australis. The sequence goes on along the minus strand of NMRA01000309.1, from coordinate 184,299 downwards.
ATGTGTGGCTGGTGGGGGTGGACATTCCGAGTGAAATTGGACAACACAAATAATTTCACTTGTTTCGACCGGGCGTTTATTTGTTGTTGATAAAATGCCTGAAAATGTTCATTTTCCGAGTACACGCCCATGGGCTTATCTATGGAAATTCCAGGTAGTAGTGGTGTTCTTTTTATTAATGACCTACTTGATGAAAATAACAGGTTTTACTCATTTTCTGAATTTAAAAAGATCGCGAATATACCTACACACTTTTTAGAACATTGTTATCTGATTTAGTCTGTTAGGTCGTATCCGAGGAGAACGTCATTACAAATTCAGTTAATTAAGATATATATGGAGCAATAATACCTTTTAATATCCGTAATTTTTTAAACTGCGCGTCAATGTGTAAAATGATATATGAAATTGTTTGCCAGAACAAAAGTTTGCCTATTGCTCAAAACTGATTTCAAGAAAAAGGTTATAACTTTAGAAGTGATGACGTGAAAAATGTATATTCATTGTCTTTTAAAACTACTTATGATTTCAAGTTACTGTATGTACACTGCAGTTTAAACTATTACACAGAATACTTATAACGAACTCTTTTCTTAAAAAAATATCTTGGTGGACTCTGATGTATGTACTTTCTGCCAGTTACAAATAACATAGAAATATTGATAGAAGAATTACGATTACGCAGTTGGGTGTTGTCGGTAAAAAGTATCAATCTGATTGTTGGCAAAAAACAATGATCTTCGGCTTGCCCATAAGTAAAGAAAATTTTTTAAATGGATTCTTTTGCAATTGAAGTATTTTATTTACGTATCTAAGTGTAAAAAAATAATCCCCAGTTTCTGTCATTTCCTCAAGATGTTAGAAAGAGAATTTTATATTCAAAAAAGAATTTTATTAAATAATGGTAATTTAGATGAATACCATGCAACATGGAGAAACTGATTAGCAATAACTTTTTCCTGACAACACCTTACCTAAAGTAGGTGGGTATGTTGAGGGTGGCGGGTGCGTGGGTGCGTTTGCGCGTGCGTGTGTGTGTTAAGAGTGAGAACGGCTTGCATTTGTTGTCTTTAATGTCTTTGTATTTATGTTCTTTATGCCAAGCACTTAAAGGAAAAGCTGTAGACAAACTACATTGATTTTAAACTGGAACCAAAGAAAAACGAGAATTTTGTGAACAATGACCTTTGGTCCGATAACTTGCTGGGCACAACAAGAATTCACCACGTTGCTGAACAACGCAGTGCCGGATTAAGGGTTCAAGATGCCCTAAGCTATAACAAGCTTGGGTGCCCTGGTAATGTGAACTCCTCCAATAAGTCGTCACAAGTCAATTTCCACCGCCTGGTCACTACAATATCAAGTACCTGAACCCATCCCTAGTCACCACAATGGTCGACTCCCTTCCCTGTCAGCGACAATTCTTAAAAAAAGCTGTCGGCACCTTTGTCGAATATACCATCTCAAAGTTGCCACAAATGTTTGCCTAAGTTTTGTTAAGAAGGACTTTGTGGTGGGATCTTAACCTGAAGGTTAGTTAGATGATGAGGCTGTGACACGACGTGAAACCCTTTTATGTTAAAGCAAAGGACAAACGATTTTTTCTGCTAATGACGCCATAACCAACAATGTCGTGACGTGTCAATTTTGTTTTCGGCAACGTTCTCGTCAATAAGTAGTGCGTCTGCATCGCAGTTTGCTGCGGAAGGAGACGGTTGTACCTATAATGACAGGCCTACTATTCCGTTTATTACACTAATCAGTCATAATACTATGTTGACGCTCAGCAAACGAAATTTCTAGTTTCGAGCGATTTCCATTATAAAATATGAAATTGGTTTATTACAAAAATAAATCAGAAAAAATTTCATTCATGCTGTATGAATGAATATTTTTTGATGTATTACAAGAGTTTAAGCCCACACGCCGAACACAATTTCATTTGTCGACTGGTTGGTATGGGCGCAATGCACGCGTCAGTGCTTTGTCAAGATTGGTCAATTAGAACAAGTCAAAACACAAACAATTTTTTTACCTGGCGCTTCCATTTTGAATACATCAACACTCCAGCTCCTATGACCACCGCAGTTGCGCCAACACCTACGGCGACACCTTTCCAATTCAGTCCGATATTCTCTAAAAACTTCATTCTTAATCAAGACTACCACTTTTGGATATCTCTCAGGTGATGCAATTTTTACACCAAAGTCGACGAAATAATTCGTGACGCCAAACAGACGTCACGATGACCCATTTATCAGTCATAACATGAGACACGAAACAAAAGGATTTTTGAGTTAAGGAGAATTTCGTTAGGTTACGAAAAGTCCTACTTCTGATATTTAATGTGTACTAGAAAGCTGGTGAACTATTTTGGACATTCCACGCATCACTGCACATATGATAATTCATACAATATATAATTAACGTGTTTACCACAATATTTTTTTAAAATCTCTACTGCCACATACATATAGAATTCTGTAAATTAATGTCAGTTACAGAATGCACTTCGAATAATCCAACGTCTCGCAGACAGGTAAGAACTTTGACGAAATTAGAGTTTGATGCCAAACATGCCATGCTTATATGATTAGTACTCATTACTTTAGTCAATTAGGGAGCTAATTTGATCGGTTTATCAGCTAATTAATTCGTGAAGTATGTTATATTTATTTGTATAGCACTTATCACTGGTATTCGTAACGCTGTTGTTTAATTGTAATCGTTTTTATCAAAATTAAATTATTAAATTTTCTTATGTTATCATAGCAAACCAAGAAACCATGGACTTTCTAATGATATCACCGGTACAATTTTGTCGAGAAATAGCTGCTGTTTTAGTTAACGTTTAAATAACAATATGTTTAAAAACTGACTTTCAGAGCATTGGCAACAATATCTAAAAAGGAAATCACTGATACTTCCATAAATATTGGTCCTAATTGCGTGATTTTTGTATAAATTTAGAGCTGAGTCATATCTGGTAATGTGAAAATGTTTGTTTGAGAGGAGTGGGACTGGGCAAAAGCTTTCAAAATAATTGCAACATGCCTGACTTACACGTCAGGTCGGACCGCACGCCGAGGTGCGCAGGACCGCGCAGCAATTGTGTGGTCAACAACGGATGACAATAAAAACGTCCAGGATGTTCCGAATTTTTAACATAGTTCATTCCAAGTTCAAAGAATATTTTGTAGTGTGACCTTTCTCCACAAGCGATCTCGAAGAGTTAGCTCCCTTGGACCGACGGTGTCGCCACTACCGTTCGGCATTAGGTGCTGAAAACGGAGGTGTGCGGTGAGAAGCGACTGTGTGAAAAGAACCACAGGCACTTTTAATCAGCCCTCAACTATTCACTAAATAAAGAGAAAGGTATACAACTGATATCCAATATGGCCGCCTGCCGGGCACTTCCGGAATAACACCAAGCATGTCAAATCTGACGTCATGGGCTTTGTTGGTCCAACAGCAACTTTGGTCCTCTGCCTCTGGCCATGACGTCAGGGTTCAGTGTGCTAATGGCAAACAAGCCAAAGTCCACTGGTTTGAAAAAGTGACGAAGTCGTTCAAATAATATAAATAAAGATGAAGTGAAACCAATTCCGTAAAAGGGATAACGCGTAAGAGCAGAATACCTGCCATCACATATGCATATATTCATGTTCTCTTCGTTACAATAATGAATATGCATTGTGTATCTATACAAGTGCTATACTGGCTTGTACATTGAAGCAACACAGCTTTAATCAGTAATTTTTGTATGGCATGCGAACTATTGTGAACAGAGATTCTGGTAATTTGAGGACATTTCAAGAGTTGTCGCTTTAAATCTTTTCTGTTTATTATAGTTACTTGTAACTTGAAATAAACCTCCGTGGAAATTTCAAAATAGTGAAATCATATATAGTCATAATTTTATTTTTCATTATTGTCCTTGACAATTCTTTGAAAACATTCCATCTGCCAAATGTATGAGTTATTTGAAACAACTACGTGGCAAATTTTGATCGTCTATTTTTAGTCCTTTCGACTTTCGATGCTTTTGGAAATTTAGACCATTCATTTTGGCAAAATTGCACACTTCTTCATTAGTATAATTTAGTGAAAAACAATACTTCCTTCAAACATGTTTGAAAATCTGACAAGATGCATTGTATGTGATCTTGATTTGTTTGCATTCTTAAGTGGATGAAACGAAATATTGTGATCAGAGTATGGTCCATTATAAGAAACTGTCCGATCTTAGACACATACAACAATAAAACGCATGGAATCAACATCGATGTATTAGACAATATGGCCAAACAGAGCTAACTTAAGGCCAAATAGAATAGTTGGCTCTGGTCTCTTACCCAGACTGATGTTGAGACATTCAACTTTTAAAGAGGCATGGAACGAGAAAATTCGTAAAAATATTATTAAACATGTATCCAAGAATTTCCAAAAAAAAATCTTCAGATTCTTTATTTGTGAAACACAGACAAAAAACTCTTTCATCCCAATACAGTTTTCAAATTCTCCGCCCCCTAATCATATGTATGTGTGTGCATGCGCTCGAAGAAGCCGGAATGGTTGCGGCTTAAAATTTCCATGTCATGTAACATAGCCCCACTTTTCCAGTGCTGCGCCGCCCCTGCGTTATCATGCACAATACTACGTATATAGTAGCTGTTGCAACGTATTACGCGGGTTAACCATATTTTGCAATGAACTGAAACATTTGGCAATCGTCTCCGTCGCATCTCCCGTTCAGTGTATTCAAAATACGTCTTAATCGTCGATTTTGCACGCCTCATATTAAGAACTTGTTCTCTGTGCCACTCCGTGATTATTCACTATGACAGTCTCGCGGTACAAGATCTCTATTTACAATAAACAGAGCTTCATGTCAGAAAAGTTTCATAGCGCATGCGTAGGCTAATAACTCCCAGGCATAATGCTTTCTAGCGCTTTCTTTGCTCAACTCTTATTATTGTACATTGTGTTTTTCATAATAAACATTATAAAAAAAAAAATAATGTGCAGCATTTCGCTTTGGTGACTAGGCCAAACTTTACTCTGAGTTTAGTGCAGTGATAACAGGATGCCGACATGTTCAGTCGTTCTGAATTTCATGGTAAGGTTGGTATGATTGATTAAAAAGTGTGTTGCTTGGAAACGGGTTTCCTCCAAGTTTAAAGAAATGGCAAAAATAAAATTCGCCATTTGATCTTTTGAATATATCGTGCAGTGACGTTAGTGGTGAATTGGTCGATAAGTATAAAGAGCTGAGTATTGACTAGTGGTGATTAGTCACAGTGAAGGATAGAAACTTAACCCTCAATGCATTTGCCTGATGGTTTTAGGCTGTTGAAAAACGGTTTCAAGTCCTTAAAATTCCGTCAGAAAAGACAAACTCCCGATTATTTAATCTCAATTTGGGAACTTTAAAGTGACTCTACCTAAGATCATTTCATGCAGACTTACAGTATAAAAATTACCAGGTCCCAAACTGGATCTAGGGTCACGGAGAAAACGTTCCTCATTCTACAACGGAGATGTTAGCTATCCGTAAATACATGACAGTTATTTTTAAAGAGATTTTAGTGACTGTCATTTCCGTTTTTAGAGGGTAAATCGAACTTTTAAAAAATCGTTGATGTAACATTGAACAAGAGTGTCCCGATTATTCCCTGCGCGCACGCGTATTTGGCAATTCACCGATGAGATCATCATCGTCATAAATTCGACACACTATGGCATCACGATAGTGTTATTGTTCTTTAGATGCATTCAAAAACGTAAAATGTTTGAAAACGTCTGCTCACTTACTACTCAAGTTTACACCAAGAGCGTCTAATGCAAACACAACACAGTACAACTGCAAAACGTGTTTCTACTGGAAAAACAAAGACAAAAACAAATTCTCCAAGAACTTCCACTGCACTTAACGAAGCACAAATATTTTTGCTTCGTATGGATTTTTTTATCTATTTTTATATTGCATTTTAATACACTCATTAGCTCACAACAAGAAGTACAAAGCATGTACACTTCATGAAGATGAGCTCACACACAGCCACACGAAACTGAATCAAAAGCGTTTTGGATGTCTACTTGGACTTAAAGTCCTGGAATAATTTTTTCTTCAACATAAGGCATCAAGTCATAAACAGCTCTGGTGTTTTCACCAATAAAGCGTCCCTTTAAAAAGCCTTTTTGGTTTGGGTGTATCAAACTAGCGATAACTGTTTTAACGCGAAAGAATCTTCTAAGAACTATTTAGCAAAGAAATTGGTCTTCATTTGGCTACATATTCTCTTGGCTCATTAGACTTTGGAATAATAGAGATTAAGCCTTGTTACAGAGATATTGGTTAGTGACCAGATTTGAAACGCGCGTACTAAAAATGGTAACTGTTTCCAAAAAACTTAACTAAGCTTAGTGTAACATTCTAAATTTTAAACAATAGATCGATATTTTCCAGAGAATCATGTTTCGAAACATATAGGGATTTATAAAAGTTTCTCACTTCTGAAAGGATCTTTGACTGGTCAGTTACCAGCGTGTTCCTAAAACACAATTTCAGTCGACGCAATCCACGCATTCGCACATAGTCACACGTTTTGTAAACAAAAATTGTGGTGTGGCTTTGAGGCGGCATGGTGGAGCCCGCGCCGTGCTTTAATTAGCCTTAAAGTCCTTGTCTCACGCGTTGTTAACCCTTATTACATGGTTAGAAGATGTTATTGATGTTATAAGGATCCA
>NMRA01000309.1:158751-176686 GCA_002633005.1 Phoronis australis | reverse complement strand
ACTACAAACTATAAATACACTACATATGCAAACGAATCACGATATATTACTACTAAAACAAAATAATGAAGACTTTTCGAGCAAGCCATAGCACATTCAGTTACAAGGAAAAAACGTCGGCGTTCAGGACAAGTTCCTGAACTGATGAGCCAGAAATGTGGGTACGGAAATAACCGATGACAACCGGTAATCATACGCTCAGAGAGAAGGGTCAAATACTGTTACAAAATCGCTTTTGGCAAGAAAGGCGAAAAGAATATAAAGAAAGGGTGTCGAAAATAAGAATTTATGTAGTAAGTATTTTCGGATACTGGAACCACATGGGCAGTTTGCAACAAGGACTTTAAGGGACATTAGCGTTTTACTGCCAAAAACCGCAATTTTAGGATCGTTGCTCAATTGGATGGACTTAATAAAAAAATCATCTTTGATCACAGCTAAAACCAGTGAAATTAGGATCTGATTAAGGAACATTTTGAGATCAATTGTTGACCGCAAAATGCGAGTTCAATGCAGCTATAAAATGAATAGTCGTTTTAAAACAGAATTTAATCAATCTTTTTGATAAATCTTCAAGCTTTTGACAAATGCTTTGAAGTTAACAATCAAACAAACCTTTTGTTGAAGTTGCCCATTCCATAATTTTATATTAAAGTGAAAATTAGATACATGTAGCCGATTCCCGAAATACATGTAGCGCCACCGTGTATTGACTTACTGTAATCTATTTTGAACAGAACTACAAACACAAAACGTACCGACAGTGGCGTTGATGAAGTAATATCCCACGATACGCGGAAAAATGTCGAGTGGGATATTACTTTATCTACGCCAATCGAAGTATTTATCCCATACGCAGCAAATTCCTAAGTTTCTTTCATTTTTTCGCCAGATTTTTAAATACTTCACTCAGATTGTTCACGTGGCGGATCACAGCCTATATTTATGTACTTGCGCGTTAGGTTGGAAGTTTTCTGTAGTAAAACAAAGTTTTAAATGTAACGATTTATTACTTGAAAAAAGATAACAAAGATGAAAGCAACGGTAATTGTGCATTGAACTTGTAACATTTCCTGAAAATAGTTAAGTAACAACAACATTTCATGCTGCAGTTACCGAGGTATCGGCGGCTGAGTTGCAGATGACATAATATTAGCAATTGAAAACAGAGACAGAACTGTCATGTACCCAGTAATTAACAGTCCTGTTCTGGATGTTACGACTGAGACCTAATTGCATACTAAGTGTTACTCACACTGTTGCAATTGCATTACTTTAAACTATTTTCCGAAAGTTTGATGGTCGAACCAGCTATCAACGTCGAGTAGACATTGACCTACCTTTTGAACTTTCCATGTCAGAGGTCGCTGTTGAAGTAGTGCGGGAGGCATAGACATCCCATAATATAACTATAAGATGTCTATGGCGGGAGGTGAATACGGAAACATTATTACGTGGCCGAATTTCCCTCGACTGATTCAACGCGTATGGGATAAAAAACAATAAATTCACTTGCTGTTTTGTTTTTGGTTATTTCATACAAATCGTCCATTCTTTACGTTGCCTGTCAGACATTCGCTGAAATTGTAGAAATGTATACGGAAACAAGGCCAGCGACTTTTCCAGTTAAATGATCTGACATAAACGAATGCGAGTTGGCTACAACGCGTGTTCCACGATCGATACCGCGATGGGGCTAATCTCCGAAAAATGTTTTATCACCGATATGATGTACATGTATCAGCAATATCACAAATTTTGATTTTTCGACCAGCCACAAACATTGCAGTAGAAATTGACGAAATACTCCTTAAATTTATTCAGTCTCTTCGAATGCGAAACTGAACTTTTGACCCTTCATTTGTTATTATAGTGCTTATATTGTAAAATAATGGAAAGATACAAAGACGAACAAACGAGCTGACATATTAACGTATGCAAGGAGCTGCAATATGACTTACCGTATGTTTCTTTTGAAGAGAAGTGACGTTTGCTGACATTTTCATTAGCGCCATGTAACCAACTACACTAATGTTAATTTAATTACACATTGGAAATAAAAGACAATCACATCAAAAGAGCTTGCGGAAAGTTCAGGGCCATCGTGGACGGCAAAGTGCAAAAATACCGACTCTGGAGTCTACCTGTGGAGGTTATGATTGTAGTACAACAATGAGGTTAATGAACTTGTGACTGTTTGGGACAGGGAAGCGTTTGTTGATTAATTCCATCCCTCTTAGTTGCTGTGAACAAGTTTCAACATTAAACAACATATTCTGCCAAATTATTCAAAGTTCAACATCAATACAGTCTTTTATCCCCTACGCGTTGAATCTGTCGAGGGAAATACGGCCATGTAATAATTTTTTCCTATTCACCTTCCGCACTACTTCAACAGTGATCTCTGACATGGAACGTTCAAAAGGCAGGGCAAGGTCGAATCGACGTCGTTAGCCGGTTAGATCATCAAACTTTCGGAAAATAGTTTAAAGTAATACAACTATAGCAGTGTAAATAACGCTCAACATACAATCAGGTCTCAATCGTAACATCAGGAACAGGACTGTTAATTATATGACAGTTCTGTCTCAGATTTCATTTGCTAAATATTATATCGTCTGCAACTCAGGCGCCGATTCCTCGGTAACTACAATATCTAATATTGTTGTTATTTAACTATTTTCAGGAGATCTTACAAGTTCAGTGCAAAGTTACCGTTGTTTTCATCTCTATTATATCTTTTCAAGTAATAATTCGTTACATTTAAAACTGTTTCTTTTACTTGAGAAAACTTACAACCTTACGCGCAAGTACATACATATAAGATGTGATCCACCACGTGAACAGTCTGAGTGAAGTATTTAAAAATCTGCGGAAAAGTGAAAAACTCAAGAATTCGAAGCGTATGGGATAAATACAAAACGTACCTCGATTGGCATGCATGAAGTAATATCTCACTCGTCATTATTCCGCGTATCGACCTCTACCTTCGATCTCTGTCGATACGCGGAATAATGTCTCGTGGGATATTACTTCATGTACGCCACTCACGGTACGTTTTGTGTAAAAAACCAAAGTTACATTAATAGTAAAGTAGCAGTATCACTAGTATGATCAAATTTTATGTGATATAAATGTTCAAGATTAGACATCGTTTTCTACATCATCACTTCGTTTTTGTATTACGCAGATGTTTTCAGGAAAACCATAAAAGTCCCATGTATGATACCCTGTCAAACAAAGTAGAACATGTTAAAAACAATTTCTAACGTAGAATAGAACATAAAGCATCAGAAATATCTGAAAGGTTCACATGAATGCAATCGGCCATTTCTGTGATATGAAGTTCCAAAGTTGACGAAATTTGAACATTTGTCTAGGGTCCTACATAACCTTAAAAATACATTTCTGACAGAATATGTTCAGGCGTTACTCCAATTTCTAAAAGATAGACACGATATTACAACACTATTAATCTTTACAGTCGGTGGCTATTTTACTTTTCGAATTTTCAAAATGTGGCGATTACCTTGATTACGCCAATTCGCTTCGGCCATTTTCTCGATTTGCTGTCTGGAAAACAACGTAATGACCTCGACTATGTCAAAACACATTGCGATTTGTTTCATGTGAACCATTGCTTGAGCATTCATCATTCCAATACTATCCTGCAAATTGCATTCGTCGTCCACATTCATAGACAACATACCGTGGAGACCTGTAGGCCTGCGGTTGTACCTAACATGCATCAGTACATTGAGAACTATAATTTCTAGTAGAACATCATACACACGTTTCGAGCCTGTCGCTCCACGATTCTGTCAACCAGTTGCAACGTATTACGAACCTGTTCCAATGGCCTACGCCTATTCAGCAAATAGTTATGATTAGAAGATTCTTCACACGACACTAATTCTCAAACAAAATCAAGGACATATCCCATAAAAACGAAGTCAACAGAATGTCACTAAAAATCGAATGTTTGTTACAATTATTCAATGCTAGGTTCCTAACCACTGAGGAACCACAGAGCTACCTTTCAATTAGAGTTGTTCCCGAGCTGTGGGAAACCACGCAACGTTTGATACAACTGGTGCCTTATTTGCTTGTTTGTGACAGTGTATATAACGGGATTCATGAAACTATTGGCTTGAGCCATGCACTTGGAGATTAGTATAATAGTAGAGCGTGCTGCACGAGGCATGCGCATTATGTACATAATCAGCATGTGTGTTAAGAAAATTGGCAGCATAAAGAAAACGAATGTTCCGACGACGAGAGCCATTATCTTTGTAAATCGGATTTCGTTCACCGCACTTTGATTCGGAGCAATGTCGTTGACAGTCATTCCGAAGCCACGGACTTTGTTTCGTCGTGTCCAAAGCTTTATCCCAATGCACGCGTAAAGCAGGACGATGATAGAAAACGGTACAGCACTCCACGAAAGGAGGACGACAAACGCCCACTTCCCTCCAACTTGTCCACCACGACAACGGTATCGTGAATTGTACGTATATTTGGCATTGGCTAGTCCCATGTATAACGGCAAGCTTGCCACAGTGAGCATTGTCAAAGCTAATATAATAACGGTCCTTCTAGTCATGAAGCTATGGTAACGAATTGGAAAAAACGTAGCAATAAACCGGTCCAAAGAAATTAAAACGAGGCACGTGGCTGACCAAGTAAGTGGCTGTGAAATTCCGAAAGTTGCCAACATACAAATAGTTCGGTTCCTATAAAACCAAGGTATGGCGGCATCAGAATGGAACAAATTTAACGAAACGTCTCTGAAAATGAACATCGGTAGCCCTAGCGCACCAACAACGAGATCGATCACTGATAAAATCAAAAGGTAAATATTGCACGTCTTCTTAAGTATGGATTTCGATCTGGCAAAAGCCACCAAGACAAACAAATTGCCACCAACAATGAAAACCACCGAGAATCCCTTCACAATCAGCATTATTTTGGCTGTCGTCTCAGAAATCGTTTGAAAATCTTTCGCTCTCAATGGTGACGAAATATTGGTATAAGCAGAACCGCGCATTTTAAATACTCAAAAACAAGATCTCCTTTTCAAAACTGTTCAAACCTTGCTGTCTGCAGATCCGAATTTATCTCTTTAAATAGTTACAGCGACCACGCTACTTATAATGTATGCATGAATTTCTCATGGTTGCTGATCCTCTGCGAAAGTTAATTGGACTAAAAAATCCATTAAACGCGATCTAAAATAATCTCCTGACGAGTAAGATTTAACAAATCAGTTTGAAAGGCTTTCTATCTTTAATGACGTCTTTAAAAACTCACATGCGTGATTCAGGTTTCTCAACGAATAGACAAATTGATGAGACACTGAAAGGGAGATCAGTGCTGTTTCGGCATGTTTTGCTATACATAGCACAAGAATCGCAAGATGTTTTACACCCAACTAACGATTTTATGTGCAGTCATGAAGAGAAACGTGCTTCAAAACGATATAATATCCATTTATGTTCTTCAACACTACAAAATGCCACGCCATATTTCTCGAAAACCTGGCAGGGGATAGTTCGGCATTTTTAGTAGGGGCATTTTCGGTCCGTAGCATTTTACGTAAAAATCTTTTATTTTTTTGAAGGCGAAGGCAACCTTTTTTCATGTCATTTTGAGCTAAAATAAGGTTGGTTGGTTATCCTAGACATATTTTCCACTTAATTACAGCTTTTCGTAATTTTGTTAATTACTCGTTCGCTACTCCGGAAGTGACGTTTTAGGAGGCAAGCATTTCGCGCCAATTTCTTTTCATATAGTCTGGCTGTGAGAGCTGCCGAGTCAATCATTGTTTTACCTCGGTTGTGTTAAGTTACGTCGTCGTTTGCTTTCATTTACTAGTCAGTCAACATGATGCCACACTGTTGCTGCGGACCGGGATGTACTAATTATCGTCTCACGCGCACTCTGGGAGTACCTTAGCATCGCTTTCCGATTTTTTTTAATGTTTATTACGAAATCTTCAGAATACAATGAATATACATAACCCAGAAAGCGCCAAGAGGCATTAGATCTGGGTAAAAAATACAAAGAAGTCTATATACAATGATTATATACAAATACATAAATAAAAAAACTGATGTTAAGGATACAATGATATATGACAACGAATGAAAATAATCGCTTTCCGATGGATGACACACTTCGCCATACTTGGCTCGTTCGTGTGAAGAACGCAGCGTTACCCGTCCACGCAACGTACAAAGCAGTCGAGAATTACCGTGTGTGTGGCAAGCACTTTCTGCCGTCCGATTACGAAAGGGATTTGTACGCTGAACTGATGAAGGTCCCTGCGAAACAACGCATGAAGAAGGATGCCATTCCGTCTGTGTTGATTCCCGGCAGTGCCCCGTCGCCACCCCCGAGAAGTGCGTTTTTGAAGAGAGAAGCCTCGCGAGCTGTGGCCAGTACAGTGACTGGAGCCAGTGGAGCCACTTCATCCACTGTCACCCGTGCCTCCGAACGTACCCCCAGAGCGTGCCGTTCCTGGAACCAGTAGTGATTCGCCCTGCACTGTTTTCTCCAGCCCAGAGCCTCTAAGCAGCCCTGCAGCGATATTGAGTAGAGGGAGTGATTACAGGCCCAGTTCTACACCCAGTGAAGAGGACAGTTCGTCGTCCAATGAACAGATCGGTGAGCCAAACTTTGATAAGTTTACTGTGGACTTGTCTAAAGTGCTATTTAGAAGGTGCCAGGTGTGTGGCGAGGGAGTCACACGACAAAGCAGTTTGGGTGCTCAGGTCACCATCCAGTGGGAATGTGTCGCGGGACACTCTGGCAAGTTGGACAGTTGTTCCTCTGTCCGTGGTATGCCGGAGGTCCACTTAACCGTTTCCAGTAGTGGCTTGGCCTCGTCGAACAGCACAAGCATTCCATTGAGGTAGGCATAACAACGCAGACAGTGCATTTGCACCAAGATGTGTCACCACGTCTGTCCTCAGTAGCCGCCTCGTTTCTCTCAACAGCTGCCTGTGCCTGTGCGTACTCTGCCTCGTTATAATCGGGCTCAAACATGTACCCACCCACTGAATGTCCGTGAAAAAATTCCTCGTCACCACTGCTGTGAACAAGGTCTCCGTCACTCACACTACTGTCACTGTGATACGGGTCATCTTGCCGCAGAATACTCGCCGATGGAAAGTGGTGGCGACAATTGTTGAAAAACAGCACAAAACAAAAGTAGAATAGAACAGATTCGCACGGTAAACTCAACGAAAACTAAGTGGCGGGAAACGCTTGCCTCCTAAAACGTCACTTCCGGAGTAGAGGACGAGTAATTAATAAAATTACGAAAAGCTGTAATTAAGTGGAAAATATGTCTAGGATAACCAACCAACCTTATTTTAGCTCAAAATGACATGAAAAAAGGTTGTCTTCGCCTTTAAAGACTTAAATGAGAATGCCACCCGATTTAATTAGTCTTTTTGCCGTCTTAATCGGTCTATATCCACATCGCCTCGCATACGGTCGATCTTACCTTGCCAAGAGGTGTCGCGTTAACCTGTGAGGAAGGTGAGAAACGACTCTAGCGACGTCAGTGGTTCATATGCAGAGTGAATGCCGCTATGTTGCGGTGCATCGTTCCCGCTTGTCCGAACTCAGCAGCTGCGAAGAAACCGGGTATATCGTTTTTTACTTCCTCGAGAGTCCGAAATGCTTAGGAAGCGGCTCATGGTAGTGAAGAATGAAAAGTACGCTGTAAATAGCAAGTAAGAGGCCGTGAAACATATCCGTGTCTGTGGCCTGCAGACGTCGACAGTGCCTGACGAATGCCGGCTTACCAAATAACTCCGTTGTCTGAGCTTGTTCACGGCGCCTCTCTAGTATTTCTTCATCACTGTATTCCGGTTCGAATTGATAGCCTGTAAAACTTAACGATCCACCTGCGAAGTCGGGACTGATGAGCTCTTGCTTGTCCTGAGTCGGGATTGCGACGGTTGCCATGTTGGCGTTTATTACTAAGCGTTCTGTTAAATAATACAATTCCATAAAAGCATCCCTAACTATCATTAAAGGGATATCAAACCCGGTTTTGGCCTTATTAACAGATACTAACCACGACTTTCCCGTCTAGTTCCGTCCCTGGAACAAAATAATGCTTTGTAACACTCGACAACCCTCAAAAGTTTGGATGAAAATTTAAAAATTCCTTTCAAAGTCAGGTAAACGGGCAAGCGTGTGCGCATGACCCGGCATATTTTTAGCTAAGAACGAGACGAGTGTGTGTTGATTGCCTTGTATCATGCACAGTACGGTACATCATCATCCGTCAACGGAAAGAGTTTTGTTAAACAACTACTCAAGGTTTCCTCTGAGGTGAAAGCATAAACACATTGGAAGTACAACAATAATAAACCTGCACATCCATCAGGCTGTAAAGATCGTCTGCAAATAGCATAAGAACAGATTGAACTCTTTTCAATCCACTTCTAAAGCAAAACACATTAGGAGCTACATTGTATTGGTGACTAATGAAACCATGTGTTCCACGAAGGACAGGCCCTACATTTGGACAACATGACGACGGTGGCCCAGATCAAAAAGATGGCAGGTCCTCGTTCCCGGGACCAGTTGACCCAAGTCACTCGAATACTGTGGCAGTGCTTCCTGTCCTGTCATATCGAAATTGCAGCGGAACACCTGCCAAGCGTACCAAACTGCGGACCAACAGTCGAGGACAGTTGCGTATCGCAGTAACTGGATGCCGTCTTTACAACTAAACCAACAAAACCTGCAGTTCGTTCCAGAGACCTCCGGGTAAAAAAGCGGGACGTCCAGGTCTAAGCCAAAACGCAAGGGATTAATGTTCGCCGCAAAACACAAAAACGCCCCGACAGCAGCGTCCGACGGCGTTTTTAAGTCGAATGGACAATAGGAGGTGCTTCGACAACCCATGAAACGTCCAATTTTTCCTTTTAGTCGAACGGGAAAATGATGCTGTGTGGCGTGGGAAATTACAGCAGTATATGATAATGTGTCAGTGTCGCCGTGTGTCAAAAAGTGGGACATTTTGAAGTGTGGCGGTACAGCGGGAAAAATCAAAAAGTGGGATAGTCGACCTAGAGCTGGACAATTGGCAAGAACATTGTACACTGTCAGCACTACACAAAGTAATGAGTTGGATTTTTTACAACGTGAACGTTACATTTTTTTCACGGGTATAGGTAAATACTACAGATAACATTCACTGCTCAGAAATTGAATTCACAAAAAGTATCTCAGTAACAGGTAAACATTGCAGAAATGAATTATTATGGAAAGAGTTTTTTCGAAAGTCACGTAAACACACTTGCTAGTAGGGGCTAAACTTTTCGTTTATAATTGCAAAACAAACAATCATAATCCAAGTGTCACTTCTTAGTGTAAAATATAGTAACGTTATTTTAGCACCCAAAATTGTCTTCTTGAAAAACTCCTAATTTATAGTTGTCAAAAGCGGTTCTAAGATTGGAGATGAAAAGGTATCATTGGCCACGGGCCGGTGGGTATAAAGAATGACCAATGTAATTGTCGGCTTTTTGACTTTTGCCGGAAAATCTCTGGTTGCCTAGAACCGTAGCTCAAGAGTCTCGCTTCATGAACAAAAATGTCAAAATGAAATTGAAGCGAAGCAATGAAATTAGACTTGATTTTGTAACTCCAACAGTTGATCAAAACTGAGTCGAGCAGACAGCCGGAAACTCTCAGTGCAAACTTTCGCGGCTAGTCTCGGGGTCGCGATCTCATTGGTCACGTGCAGGAGTTGCCATTTCAGAACTAGAGTTCCATGTTATCTGCAACAACCATGATTTTGTAAGTTAAACGACGCGCGCGTGCTCGCGCGCGTGTGTGCGTGTGCGTACGTGTATAGATGTGTTTTGTCTTTTCCTTGGTGGATTTTGAAAAATAAATTATTAAAAGAACATACGATCAAATGCTATTCAGGAAATTGATTTATAGACGCTAATATTGATGTACTGTATGTAGCCGTGAAGAGATAGAACCACCTGTCCCGGACAGTCGCTTAATTGAATTCCAGCTTTGGGTCAGTCTATTGAATATTCTGGCTAGGCACCGGAGCATTAACGCTTTTCACAAATTTTTGCGACTTCTCTGCTGCAGCTAACGTTGGAAACTTTTTGTCAATGTTTGCCACATTGACGTGTCAGGCAATGAGTGCTCGGAAGAACAATCCCTTTCCGGCGAAAATGGCACTCTGCAGTTAGACTGTAGCAGCGGCCTCGTGTGCGTGTAGTTGAGGTAGGAAAAGTTGGGCATTGGTATGTGTTACAAGAAGACTCAGTGATTCTCGTTTGATTGTATTTGTTGACATTGTGAATGACAAAAGTCCACTATTTCCGTAGTAGACACACCTTCTTCAAACTGGCGACAAACTGGGGCGCTGATGCATTCTTGTCCAGTTACTGAGGAATCTGCTGCGATTTCAGGCATCTCTCAAACATCCAAGAATATGGACATTTCGGATTACACAGAGACACTCGAATCTCGCCGCAATATCCGCCGAGCACTTGTGGAGCTTGGCGTTTTCGCGCCATTGGAATTCAACGTGTTCTTCGTTGCTTTCGTATGCTTGTATAATTTTGTTTTTCCGTTGCATCACTCTATTGGTTTTTCCAATGCAAACAATGTATTACTGATGTGATGTGGGCTACAACTCCGGCGCGAGAAAGTTGGATAAATTTGACAAATATCCGTGGATGTGTGGTGTTAAGTTCGTCACCTTCCCGACATCAACCATAGACAAGAAATTGCGGCTTTCGTGGATAAAGCAAGTTCGTTGAGTTACTATCGAACCCAAAAGAATCCCCTTTCTTGAAGATACTTTTCAATTCTGGTACCTTTAAACGGTTGAATTCCGGAATGTGATTTCCACGACCATTCAGTTCGACCGCTTCCGACACGCAATGAAGATGTGCCTGATATTCCAAAACTAAGTAAATGAAAGTAAAGCGCTTTCTTACCTCCGGAACAAAGGAAAGTTCTGTCTCTCAGTGTAATCCGGGACGCCCTAATTGCAAAAGTTGCTTTAGATCAATTTGCGGAATCTGTAGCAATTTAGTTATATAATTCATTTCTTTTCTAATTTTTTAGAGTTTTAGCATTGGCCACCCCAATAAACTCAAATTGAGCCCTATCACGATAGGAATATTAAGAGACCGATTTTATGAGAGTAAAAGGCCTTTTTTCGATTTTCATTTTTAGTCAACCCAACAGGAAGAAATGAAAATTCCTTGCGTTGTGAAGTTAAAGTGAAGACTGTTCATGTCTTGTTAAAGACAGGAAATTGGGATGGAGGGTGCGACAAGAACTCTTTGGTGAGATTCATTTTTCACAAGTTTTCTTGCACATATTCAAGAATTTAATTCACGATCGCGTAGTCTAAGTAAAAAATTTGTAGGACGCATAAGCGAATTGGACTATTTCCAACGAGCTTTAAGGACTAGTTGTTATTTACCCTTTGGAGAATGTACCATCAGATTTACTTCGTTCTAACTCAGAGATCATAATTTCTGGTAATGCTTTTTGCCCATTTTTCATGGAATTTACAATTTTGATGGAACTTTGAATGAAGACATGTTAGGTGTGGGTCAGTGAACACTAGACAAGCACCATATCAGTACAACATGGCTCGGACGGATATATTCTGGCTCCTGATTTGTCATAAAAACGACGTCGACCATAGATTAAATACTAAATATGAAGTACCTTAGCCACGAAGGATGGTCCTCCGAACGGAAAGGCTACGTTTAAGTCCATGTTGGGTGATGGTAACACATTTATATACGTTTAAGTCCATGTTGGGTGATGGTAACACATTTATATACGTTTAAGTCCACGTTGGGTGATGGTAACACATTTATATACGTTTAAGTCCATGTTGGGTGATGGTAACACATTTATATACGTTTAAGTCCATGTTGGGTGATGGTAACACATTTATAACCTTACTGTCCGAGCATCAGCTCATTACAGTCAGTAACTTTATTGCATTTTCGGCTTCCACGAGTCTGACTGCACGCTACATGCTGAAACCAGGCTAGAGTGGACACCCTCGTTAGCTATTTCAGTTTTTGACAAAATATTGCCTGTCCGTTGATTGTTGTCAAAACGACTTGACATTTTGTTCATGGACCTTGACAGAGGGGTATGACTGCATGGAGATGCCCTGCATCAGTAGATTGCAGCTTTGTAATCTATATGGGCGAAATAAGTCTAATTTTGTTACATGAAACTAACAACCGCTCCCCTACGGAGCAGTCGTGGACGTATTCAACGCTTTGCGAAGCTCTTGCATTGTTGTGTAGCCAGTTTCGAGGCTTCACACAGCGAGAAAGATCACACTTCAAATAAACCTGACCATCTTTATGCAGCACACAAATCATCAATATTATTTCTACTAGGACAGCACGATGATTATATACTCAAGACCAGCTTCTCTCGACTATTAACCAAAAACGTGCACGAATTATCGCGCTAGCCTGCCGTTTATGTACCACAGCTGCCATGGACCCAGTTCCTGAGACGGTTTACCGCAATACAATCGATCTCGAGTTGTTTCTCGTGCCCTGGTCACATATCTGGTGAGGCTCGGCAGATCCTACCGACTGAGTTCTGTTCCGATGCACAGCACGTCAGATCACCAGTGGTGATTGGACATTTTTGACGCCAGTTTCCGACTCCAGACCAACATCACCGTTCTTCTGCTGCAAACTCTTCGGAAAGGCGTCGGAAATTTTGTGACCGATGTATCAATGAGACGAGATCATGTTCGGCAAATGACCTGGCACCATGTCCCAGCAGCTCATCGATCTTGGCTCAAAGCAATGACGAAATGCCACTTTTTACCAAAGGAAGTCCAGAAATCAGATCCAATCAGGCAACGAACAAGTTAATGCCAGTGGTAAAAAGATGCTTTCATGGCAGTTTTAAAATCCGTGTCGAGGCTGCTGTGAAGAGAAGCGAGCATTTTCACAAGCAAGTGACGATTTGAAACGATGCGTGCCCACCATACCAGATTGTTTAGATTCTGAAGCTTTCTCGTAGCGTAAATAAAGAGGGGTCTAACTAGCACATCACGGAAATACAACGTTCAACGTACTCAGTTGACTCCTTGACTTGTGCAGATATCCCTGGTATAAACTGAAAGCACTTGCATTTGTTTTCTCCTCTTTTCATCACTTTCTACCAGGTTTGATATGTACAGTATTATCTTCTTTTAGCCGTTCAGTCAGTGAATTTTTGTGGACACAAAACAACAAAATTTACAATAGGCGAAAATCTGTGACATTTAATACAGAATTTACATGCACATATCAGGGTGTTATTGTATTTAAAAAAACACGGCTGATTAATATGTCTGATACTTCGTGCACACTGCGTACTTTAAGGAAAGCACTTTAATCATTGTTTATCCAGGCTTAACGTGATATCGCTCGACACTGCCTACCAACGATAATATCTGTGATCAAAAATACATTCTATGTGTAATGTCATTGACTAAGACAAAATCTAGAAAATTGTTGAAAATCTCGTGGCTATATATTTTCAAGAGCTGACAGAGCTCTCTAATCTGTTCATCACGTGAATTAGTTCGTACTCACGTAACCTGGCATACACAAGGTAATTAAACTCTGTGCGACACTGAACATAAAACCACCAGCAAAACATGTTCATAACTTTATTAATAAAACAGTTTCAAATTGTAAAATTCACCATGTGGAAGTGGGGTTTGATGATTATAACATTAAAGTGTATCTTATCTCTCTAAAATTGTACTAAAATGTCGACAAACAAAACTCTTGTACTCCCCTTTGCCCGTCTCAGAGTTCACAAAACTTGAAATCCGATCAAAAGCGCGTTTCGCCCCCACACAATATAATGAGCCGTCTGTATACATATGCGAGACATTAGCCACTGCCATTATTTTCAGAAAAATACTTTAGACTTCTCTACGCAAGACAAATATATATACCGCTTCCCTCTGGCTCTGGGATAAAATGCACCGATTTCTATGGAAATGTGTAAAAACGTGAATCTGAAGAAATTTACCAATGACGAGAAGCATTTCTCGTTGAATTTTCGAAATAGAAAAATAGTGAGTTACGACTCTCTTACAGTGTATTATTTACTTTCAACGATCTATGTTGGTTACCGGTAGTTATTGTCTACCAGTGAGAATTGACGATTGTTTAAAGGAAAACTATCTGGGGTATTTTACACCTTTCTTGAGATAAAACGTCAATCCTTTGGATAAAATGCCCAAGGATAGCAGATAATCAACAAACCTTGAACGTTTTTTCAAGTTTTAATAACTTAAAAAGGATACCAAACTCGGTTTTGGCCTTATTAACAGATATTAAAAACGCATCCAATTCTTTGAAACAAAATAACTTTCTTTATACCACAATATTAGCGTCAAATGGCAGATACAACCGTGTAATAACCCATAAAGTTATCTCACTAGTGAGATAACGATTTGGCGGGAAACCGAGGACGGAGTCGAACCCGGGACCTTGAGTTTGATGGTCGCCGACGCAAAAGGTACCCGCTCATCCAAAACCTTTACGGCAAACAGATGGCGCTGGATGCAATGATGCTTTACTAACAGGCAGCGCTGCTTAAAGTCATGTGACATTCTTGTGTGAACTGAATCTTGTGTTGATAGAACATTAAATACAGACGTTTCTACTTGTATTGGTGAACCATCAGCTGCCGTGTCGTGCCGCGGCCACCGTCAGCCAGTCCGGTCTGCTGGGCTCAGTGTTGTTGGCTAACGAGACATTGAACGAAAAAGAAAATATCGCAGAGAATAAAACCTAACATGTATATCACCATGTATAATTCAAGCATAATTTAAAAAATATAGTGGTTATGTTTCAACCTAATTAAAATTATGGTTGTGAATTTGCCAAAATCACGCCGGGCGGAAAAGTGGCCGGGCCCGGTCTAGTAGCCTCACCATGGTCACGTTCATTGAATATATATTTTACCCCAGCGTTTAGGCCGAGCAACCACAACAGCGTNAGGATAGCAGATAATCAACAAACCTTGAACGTTTTTTCAAGTTTTAATAACTTAAAAAGGATACCAAACTCGGTTTTGGCCTTATTAACAGATATTAAAAACGCATCCAATTCTTTGAAACAAAATAACTTTCTGTATCCGTCGACAACCCTCAAAAGTTTGGAGGAAAATTTGAAAACTCCTTTCGAAATCTGCTAAATGGGCAAATTTAGTGAATTACACGGCAACTGTGGGACCACCCACCAAGGACCATAATGTCCAATTTGTGAGATAGGGGGGTATGAGTTTTAGTTGATTCCTGCATTTGTCTTTCAACATTGAAGGCAATGATGCATTAGCAAGTGACTACCGTAGAGGTTTCTTTAACTGTTTGATACCCCAGAACAAAAGGTAAAGTGACAATATCGCCAAGCTCGAAGGTAACGCACGATAAGCAATGCATTGTTCAACACCTTCAGCTGTATTAAATCCGTGGTCACCGTAAAAACAAGTTTTGATTTAGGACACTTACCATTATGAAACTGCTATCGTATTGTTCCTAAGTCAAATTAGAGGTGATTTCATGGCTTCAAACAGTTATTCATTGCTCACGCAGTGACCTGAAATTTTATGAGCTTGGTCTGAAAAAATAACGGACTGCCAGTTCTTTCCAAGCCAAGCCTTTAAATTGAGTAAAGGACGAGATGATGCTAAGTGCTATAAATCGAAACTTAATTTTTCAATAGAAAACCCTTTAATTTATGTCGCGATTAGAAATAACGTAAACATTTGATCTTATTATGACATCGTAAGCAAAGCAATAAACCAAGAAAAAAACTGAAGACTAACAGTACCCTACGTCAGTAAGCGCCAACTAATGATAAAAGAAAGTGCGGTTTTATTGAACGCTATAATTATTACCGATTCAGGTACATAATCCCGATGCGTAAAATCATTCAGGTATAATAATTACTTAGTCACTATCTAATCTTACGTGACACCTCAACAATCTGTTAATGCGTTTAGAAAACAACACATGATTTATGTTTTCAATCTGGAGGGACCTGCATCATAAAAGATGACTTTTAAAGCTTAAAAGACGTCAGAAATTTTGTCTTAAATTCCACACAACTATTTCTGAACAAGACCAACACGGAACATTAAAATGTGACCACGATTGCACCGTGAACGGTACATTTCTGTTTGTGTTCAGTAGTATAACTAAAATGGCCATTGGGTCGTACCGAATACTTCGAATCCGCACGAAACTGAGGGGAAAGCGTCTCGTCTTTTTCAAAACGATTTTCCAAATTCAATGAATACCCATCAAGAAAATTCAAAGTTACAGAGGCAAACGTGACAAAAAATCCATTAGGAGGCACAGCGGTATTCGGATCCGTCCATCTGTGGCCAAATTAGTAGGAATACCCTAGCCAAATTTCCAAAATATTGCAAAAAAGAGTTTAGAATATACCGTCGCAGATGAGGAAAAATCATGTGCTACTAGGGCGCACCACAGTGGACGTCTGAAAATCCACGAGCCCGCTTCAATACTGATTATCTAATTGGTTTGGTCGACACAGAGGCAGGCAACAAAAATAATAACTAGAGCAATGCCAAGGTACCTAAACTACACGGNTTTAAATTGAGTAAAGGACGAGATGATGCTAAGTGCTATAAATCGAAACTTAATTTTTCAATAGAAAACCCTTTAATTTATGTCGCGATTAGAAATAACGTAAACATTTGATCTTATTATGACATCGTAAGCAAAGCAATAAACCAAGAAAAAAACTGAAGACTAACAGTACCCTACGTCAGTAAGCGCCAACTAATGATAAAAGAAAGTGCGGTTTTATTGAACGCTATAATTATTACCGATTCAGGTACATAATCCCGATGCGTAAAATCATTCAGGTATAATAATTACTTAGTCACTATCTAATCTTACGTGACACCTCAACAATCTGTTAATGCGTTTAGAAAACAACAGATGATTTATGTTTTCAATCTGGAGGGACCTGCATCATAAAAGATGACTTTTAAAGCTTAAAAGACGTCAGAAATTTAGTCTTAAATTCCACACAACTATTTCTGAACAAGACCAACACGGAACATTAAAATGTGACCACGATTGCACCGTGAACGGTACATTTCTGTTTGTGTTCAGTAGTATAACTAAAATGGCCATTGGGTCGTACCGAATACTTCGAATCCACACGAAACTGAGGGGAAGGCGTCTCGTCTTTTTCAAAACGATTTTCCAAATTCAATGAATATCCATCAAGAAAATTCAAAGTTACAGAGGCAAACGTGACAAAAAATCCATTAGGAGGCACAGCGGTATTCGGATCCGTCCATCTGTGGCCAAATTAGTAGGAATACCCTAGCCAAATGTCCAAAATATTGCAAAAAAGAGTTTAGAATATACCGTCGCAGATGAGGAAAATCATGTGCTACTAGGGCGCACCACAGTGGACGTCTGAAAATCCACGAGCCCGCTTCAATACTGATTATCTAATTGGTTTGGTCGACACAGAGGCAGGCAACAAAAATAATAACTAGAGCAATGCTGGGGCGTTGACATGCTCCCACGGTGTATCGGATATGTTATGTTTCTAAGGGCCACTAGGAGGTGCTGCAGTAGTCAAATCTGCTCGAAAATCAAACGGTACCAGCGCATTGTCATCATATACTGCAGTGTCAATTTTCATTGAAATCTGTCAATCAGCTCTCTAGATATAACCCAGAAAAGCTCTTCCTTTAAACAACGCCTGAAACACCTTTGTCGAGGAACACAATTTGCTGGCACATAGTCATCATACTATGTAAAGTTTCGTTGATATCCACCGGGCTCAAAAGATATCATCCGCCCAGTGGCGGATCTACGGGGGGGGGG
>NMRA01000309.1:111321-158736 GCA_002633005.1 Phoronis australis | reverse complement strand
AACCGCCCCTTGAGACAGGATCAAAAAAATAAAAAACGTCGCTTGCAAAACGAAAATGGTACACCTAGAGTGGGTGAACCCCAAGTAACCCACCTCGAAAAAATTGAGAGGACTCACCCCGAAAAACATAATTTCTTCGCATAGTGATTTGCTGCAATCACGAAAAGCAACGCACTTCGAGTTTTCGCGACTCATCGGCAAGTCGCGCGCTGTTCAGATTTTAAGTGTGCTTCTGTCAACACTTCTGGGCCCAGTCGCATAAAACTGAGTTACACGCTGCGTAGCAACAATGACGTTACATTATCACGCGCCACGTTGTTTTTGTTTAACAATGCACCTGACGTCATGCAACAATCAAACTTATGCAAAAGATAATTTTGAAGTTTTATGCAATCCAACCCTGACACAGCCAAGCACTTTGATGGATCCACCACGGAAAAAGTAAAGAACGTACTACAGTTGCTTTTAAGTAAGTAGTGTCTTTATTCTTAAGATATGTTTTGATACGATTTGAGAAAATATTGTGGTACTGCAACCCTGATGTTCAGGTGAATCGATGTGCAACGTTTTACCTCATCTGCCACGCCTTTTTGACATGTTATTTACATTCCACACGTTTATAACTAAATTGACAGGTGTCTAATAAAATTGTCTTGCGCATTGAACATACAGTGTACATGTAATGTGTATGCTTTAAAAAATTCATTTTCCGAAGGATTGTTTGATCCTTTGTGAGGGCCATTGTGGTGCTGTAGTTTGGTCCCGAGTCCGTTTCAAGATATACTCTAGCAAGTTATGCCTATCCCAGGAATGAACCCGGGGGCACTCATATTGGCAAGGTGGCCGCATTCGCGAACAGTGTACAGTACCAGAAATTGCGGGTATGCTGCACTTTCTCTGCGGAACTAGCGCGTTGTTCAATAAGCCTCCTATGGAACCCTGGTTCTGATCTCAGCACTAACCGCCTTCCTACCCGCAATAATTAAAAAATCAGTGCCGTCTTCTATATTGGGAAATTCCGCAGAAAGGCCCACCCGATGAAATGTCAGGCCTATGAGCGTTTATTTGGTGTTACAACTTCGAGTTTCAAGTGTTCAGACATTGGGACGTTTATTCGGAAAATTTCAAGAGATGCAAATTGGTCCTGGGATACATCGTCTTCTACAAAAGCGCAAGGTTTGAAGCAGTCTATGATAAACGGTTAAAATTTAGTTGCGCGTATAGCTCTTTTGTATGGACTTGACAACATCAATAGGTTTAGTGCCGAGCTTCAAAAATGAGATTATGAAATTGTAGAGGTTTACAAGCTCACTGACACAGCAGTTGACAAAGTGCAAGCGTTAAGAACAAACATCGACGGAAGTTCTATGTCTGGGTTGAATGGTTCCAAGACACGCAAACCATAGCTGAGAACGTTGGACCTGATTTTCAGAATCATCGGCAATCCAGACACTAGAAGCAGAGGGCTAACGTTCCTGCAGAAACACTCAGGTAATAACCTATAATTCTACACATTTTGTACATTGTCGGTTTTCTGACTTACTTTTAACATTGCTGCTTGTGTACAACGAAAACGAAATAGAAATTACTTTCGGACATACCAAATTTACCCAGTAAAGTATAGGGTCTACGAGCGCAAAGAAACTGATTCTAGTTCGTATTTCCACTGGGCTCTTTGCCTGCTTTACAACCAAAATCTATGTCACGTAATGCGTGGTTAAGTTGTCAATACTTCTAGTGAGCACAACAGAAGAACAGTGGAAATACTCTTCCTAGACAACCTCTCACAGCAGTTGACCACCAGATTTTCGAAAGACAACAGGCAGGTGGAAGCTGTCAGTTCTTATGTCATTAGGGGTTAGCAGGAAGAGGGATGTGGACTTAGGCTCCCNCCCACCTTCTGGCTATCGGCATTTTGAGTAAACGTTGTGTCTTCTGCTAAATTACCAATTTCCCTATGTAATAGTAGAAACATAAAAAGTATCGATATCTTTCTTTTATTTCAGTGAGAGCTCCGATGCTGGCGGTCCTTTTGAAATGCGCGAAGTCGACAGGAATTGCAAAGTAACCTGCGCTCCACAATCAAACACGCACTCAGACGGTGACATCTTTCCAAACGTCAGGGAGCTGATACTGATAGGCTGTGTATCCCCTATTGGCTCCATTGAGGCAGAGACATCATTTTCTGTGCTCAGGTGTGTGAAGACACATTTGAGGGCTACTATGTTTGAGGAAAGGGTTGATGGGTTATCACTGATGGCCATGCATGACGAAACAATGAAAAGACTAGACACGTCACTGGTCGTCAACTAAAGCGCTTTCTCCAGAACAACCCAAGGCGTGTGTTCTGTAAGTGTATACAGTTTGACTGAATGAGCGCCAAGTTTTGTCAATGAGTAACGGCAAGATGCATAAATTACGAATATGAGCAACCACAGGGGATCAAAAAGTGTCTAGGGAACAGTTTTCAATTCAGATACTTTGCATAGCGTACTTTTGGTCTCGCGACGGACCAGATCAGCTTATTTCTGTATCTCAATGTACTTCTGGTCTCTCAGCGAACTGGTTTTGTACATCTTTTCACCACGGTGTACAGTATCTTTCGGTTCAGGTGATACGTTTTTCAATTGTTGCGACGTATGGTAGCCCAACAATCAACGTGATTCAGATTAATAAAGTGATTCTTGGGTGTTTATTTTCGCTTGTAATAATAAACTATGCGCTGAGATCACCATCGTTCGTCAGCTTGTAACGAGACAGAACATCCGTTTATTTCCGGACATAACAGTGCCAGTCATCGCTCTTGAACAACTAGGGGCTGCTGTCACGCCATCATCTGATAATCAAGTGTTGGTGGGTTCTCACGTGGCCGTCGGGTGCTCCTTACGCTCTTGAACATTTGGTAGTTGTCTAAACCACTGTGATGAGCGGCGCAACACTGAAGTGTGTGTGTGTGTGTGTGTGTGTGTGTGTGTGTGTCGAAATCGAAGTTTTAAGCCATCTTAAGAAAAACTCCAGAGACACGTTAACTGCCACAAACTCGCCAGGATGCATGGAAACTGATATTGTACTATTTGGCTACAATAACAAAAAATCTCTTACACGGCCGAGGGGCAACCTCCCACTCCCGACCTCACCACGCTTGGCGCTACGCACCAGCCGCGCTTGGCGCGAATCCGGCTACTGAAAACGTAGATCCGCCTCTGCCCGCAAAAATGTTCTTCCCCAAAATATCAAATAGGTGCTGCAGAGGAAGAGTCCATCCGAAAATCAAATGGTGCCGGGGTATACCTTTTGAATCAAGTTTTATCGAAATCCGTCACTTTGATTCCCTTAACATTCGCAAACGCTCTTCTCCCAAACAACACTTCAAAATCTCCCTCGACAAAAATTGTATGACCGTAAAGAGGTGCTGTAATGGTCAAATCCGCCCGAAAATTTAACGATTCCCGCACAATGACATCACGTGTCAACATCACCCGTGAACATTCACTGAAATCCTTCACTCAGTTCTCTACATGTAGGCCTACATATCACCTGGAAACGCTCTCACACAAAATGGATGCCAAGAAGCACTACACATGGGCGGCGCAGCACTGAAGCCCCCCCAGTCCCCCTGTGGTGCACCGCCTACACCATGGGCGGCGCAGCACTGAAAAACGTGGGAGGCTATAGCCCCCCAGCCCCCTATGGTGCGCCGCCCATGCTACAGTGGTCGAATACGCCCCGGAAACTTAACGGTGCGGTCGCTTTGTCATCACAAACCACTGTGTCAACTTTCATTGAAATCCTTCACTGGGTTCTCCACATATCACTTGGGAACGCTTTCACAACAAATGGCCACTAAAAGGCACCGCAATTGTCGAATCCAGCCAAAAATCAAAATGGAGCCGGCACACTGACACTTTCATAATCTGACTCAAGTCGATCGGTTCTTAAGACATCATCCCGAAACGCTCTTCACCCAAACAACACTTAAAACGTCCATATCGAAAAACAAAATGACCACCAGGGGGTGCAACAGTTTTATTGCTACAAAATCACTTCTAATGCAGTAATTACTTTACTCCTCACAATAGGACTTTTGATTAGATGTTCTGATAAACAGGCCTCTTGACGATAGCAGACATGTACAAGACCGAATTTAAGTGCAAGGTGCTATGAAACCGGTCGAGTTTCTAACGAGACGGGAT
Organism: Phoronis australis; assembly: GCA_002633005.1. Taxonomy (NCBI): domain Eukaryota; kingdom Metazoa; phylum Phoronida; family Phoronidae; genus Phoronis; species Phoronis australis. Next base: position 154,543 of record NMRA01000309.1, on the reverse strand, counting down.
GTCCCTGCATATAACACACACTGTTTCTATAAAATCTTATATTCAGGGAGCATGTTGTGGTGTAAAGGTCAATGACTTCCTTCATCTTTTGGACATTCGCCAAAGAAAATAATCATCAATTTACTCTCCACTGAAACGGAAGGCAATACAATCTTGTTTGATGAGCTTATTATCTACATTTCTCAGAAGTAGTTTGTGTAATTTTAAAATTAAAAAGTAAATCCAGTATGAAAAGTTCATTTGACACCAGGAACAAGTTTTACAGCAATGACATTCAGCATCTGAAATTCACTCAACACTACTCCAAGTCCTCAAACTTCATGACAATTCTTCAAACCATTTGATAGAAAAAACATTTCTGTTTTTTTCAAGGAATGTTCATAATTTCCTTTTTGACCAGACACATTTTGAAGCAGCCAATGCAATATATAGATAGAATTTGCAAGTTACTTGCAAAACTAAACCCTACTGGTGAAGAACCATTTTTTTAGAAAAATAGAGACATGTGATTCAGACACCTGGGAATTATTTTAAGCACACAACAAGATTCTGTGACCATCAACAATTTTAAAACTACCGGTATATAGTCTTATGATACTACAATTAATACTCAATAAGAAAATCAATCTTTGGCGAAAAAGGTAACCTACTAAGTATCAGCACTGTTGGTGGAAGACTTCTAATTTAGGCAAAAATAAAATGCTACCTTCTGTCACAATAACTTTTCATTCAGACCCCTTACCATTATGAAAATGGTCTTGAAATTGTTCTCCAATCAAATAAGAGACGATTTGTTGGCTTGGAAAAAACTGACAAACCTTGTTTGTTATTGGTTTTGCTTGGGTTTAAGTTCTACAAGCAGTCTTGTCATTTTATGTGCCGAGCACGAACTCAAGCAATGGCAAACTCTCAGTTACTTCTAACCCCTGAAATCACTTCCCATGTGCGTAATAGACACGTGGATTCAAGCTTTATAGTGGTACAGGATGTAAGCCAAAAGTTAAGTTCTTTTACACAATGCAGACTTATAGCCACTTTGCGACCATATTTCAAAAATATCAATATAGAACCAACCCTTTTCCTTTTAACAACTATCAGAGAAGACAAAATACATGATGTTCATGGCACTATTTAAAAACTGATCATCACCTTTGTTATTACAATATTGTACTTACTACGTTTACATTATTATTACAATCATAAGTATTACTCTCATCATGATACGATCATAAGTATTACTCTCATCATGATTGGTATAAAATAGCAGCGGCCTTACTTTCATTAAACACTTGACTTGACTCTGATTTTTGCAGTCATTCAGGTCTCCCAACAACTTTTCAAAAAAGTCAGAAAAACCAGGAATGGCACATCACAAAAAAGTAGGAAAAAAACAGGAAAAGGTTTACCGAAAGCAGGAAAAAGTAAGAACAGTTAAACTGCCAATTGTCTATTTACAAACTGTATTTGCGAAATTGCGCACAAACTTAGATCATTTGATTTATACTCTTTTTTGATTGTAATGTAACTTATAATGAACTTCAGCATGGCCTTGAGACCAGTCTAGTAGTGCAAGAAAAACACAAAAACAAAAATACCAGTGGTTTTTGTGGTTGGGTTTTGATATAGGAAATGAAAGAAACACATAGCTCTGGACACTACTAAAAGAGTTTAACACAAGCAAAAGCACACAATTAATGCAAGAAAAAAGGGCCAATGCATTAAGGCAGACACAGATTGATAACACACGTTTCTTCAAAATCGACTCCTAGATTTGAGACACATTTTTCTAAATTAAACCTTGGAATTGCAATGAAAATAGTACATAAAAAGAAGTGAATAAATGCAAATTTGATTGAAGGTACTGACAAAATGAAGAATATCCTTTTATCAACCAAAACTTATCCAAATGATTCCAGGCAATCTTCTCTTTTCCTTTTAGAGACTGAAGGATGAACACACGACCAGCGTTGACACCCTTACTCCAACAGCCTTTCTTGGAATACCCCAGCGTCAAAGAGGAACCGTTATACATGAAATTTTCTAATCGACAAACCTTGACAAAAAGTAGGAAAAAGTAGGAATTTGAGTAAAAATGTAGGAAAAGTAGGAATACTAACAAAAAAGTAGTGGGGGGAGTGGGGTTCACCATTGGGAGGCCTGCAATCATCTCCAGTTCTGCCATGCTTTTACCACTCACTCCTATTGTATGCTTCATCTTTATTGCTTCTTAGTGTTAAAAAGGTGTGAATTTTACACACATTTTATGTTATGTCCACTACAAGTTACGCGGAAACAACTTGTCTTTGCGCAAATTGCCCTCAGATCAGCTAAGCATCAACAGCACACGCCATACACTTTGTGACAAAGTTAGCAAAGAAAAGATTAGACAGTACACAGATGCAGCAGCATATGTACGAAGGCGAGACAAATCCATAACTATGAATTTCATGAGAAGACGACTGCTATCCTATCTGTGTTTTGACATTCAGGGACACGCAGCTAGCTGGTAAAACATATCAATATTTTATCGCCTGGAATGTTCGTTTTATTGTCATAGTGTCATTGGAATACGCCTTGGGACATCCAACTCCTGATAAGAGACAGACGACGTGACTAAAACTGGAAGGACAAGTCATGTGCTTAATGAGTCTCACCGTCATGTTACATAACATCTAAAATATGTTAGCTAATTTCATAATATTAATCAAGACCAGTTCAACACCAGTGCCCATGATGATTGATTCTTATAAAACAGAATGATTATCTCTTTCATCACACATATAACACTGGCAGGTCCTAAGTTACCATGGTTACTTCAGGGGAGACCACTGGCAAGGAGTCATCAAGAAATTGTGTATATGTCTTGCGTTCTTCTCCAGCACCAAACCTGAGATGGAACACAATCGGAATAATGAAATCTGAGCAGGTCAAGTGAATCATGACGGTGAATAGCCACTTTCCAAATTACCACAATGCAATCCATGATTCTTTAGGATTTACCCATAATACAACACATCAGTAGGGCACTTGTCCCACAGTTGTACACTGCTGAAGTAGTAATGAATATTTTACATAAAAATTTGTTCCTCATTCATCATGCTAAGGACATGCACAGTAAGTTGCGTTACTGACAAAGCTGGACTGATCATACAATGCACTTTTCGAGATGAGGCAATTACAATAGCAGGCAAGTGAGAAAGCACGACTCATGATGACCAAAAACATGTTTCTAGCAAAATTTTGTAATTAATGGAATTAGGACTTCTTGAAGACTAACACGAATAAACTTCAACACTGGGAAAATTTCCAGGTCAACAATCTCAACCTCTGAAACTTACAGGTTGAAACCAGGAAAATTACCTACTTTGATGTCAGGGGAGCTATTTCCGAAAAATATTACCATGTTCTCAATCTCAGTTCTGCTTAAAACAAGTGGTTAAATTCCAGACATTTTAAACTCATCGAAGCAACTTGTCTTTTTGAGTTTTAATTTTCGTTATCTTCAGTTCCTATGAGGATTTCTCACGTGAACAGAGATTGAACACGAACTTAGGCAGGGATCATTCCAATCATAGACAGCAAACTTAGGCAGGGATCATTCCAATCATAGACAGCAAACTTAGGCAGGGATCATTCCAATCATAGACAGCAAACTTAGGCAGGGATCATTCCAATCATAGACAGCATCATGAGTCGTCACTGACGTGACGTCTAGTTTTTAAAACAGTGGTCTTTTATGAATGAATAACGGGCACTAATAATCAGAGTTTACAGTTGCGATTCAAGACACTCATTTAACTGCAATGCAAAGATTGTGCCACGACAGTACTGTAAGTCATATGTGCCAGATGAAAAATTGCTCAGAAGCCAGCTTCACAGAGTCTGATTTGGGGTTGAAAAACATAGTCTAGCATGGGTTTCAATGTCGAATATACAAAATTCAGATTGAAATTGTCAACCCAAAGATCATTATGTAGAACGCTGACAATGGTTTTGTTACAACTGACGGTATCAGTATTGAATTTACAATATTTCTAACACTGAACTAGCTTCAATCAATATTTCAGACACTGACAAAGTACAGCCATAAAAATTCCACGTTCATTTGCTGTATTTAAAGACTTTTCCATATAAAATTTAAATTTCAGGACATTTCCAGATAGACCCAAAAATTCTAGATGTTTCCCAGATTGTACAAACCATGGAAAATGATAGGAAAGTAGTAAAAAGTACTGTACAAGATTTGATTGGTTCAAACTATTCACCTGTTGATGATACTTACCAGCTTGTTCCACACGCTCAATCTTGTCTTTGGGAGCATCCTTTCCACTAATAACATAGTCAATGTGTTGATGATGGAACAGACCATACACTACAATGAAGCCATAGAATGAACAGACAATTCCTCATTTGGTACCATTTAGAATTAGTTTAGCATTAATATTAGTCCAGACTAGTAGAAAAGCCAGCAGTTCAAGATGGTGGGATATCATGCTAATCGAAAATATGTTCCAACTGCAAACAAGTAAGGGCAAACTGTAATGCTAAACCAGCGTTGGATTCTCCCAACGTGAATACCAGTTTCTGTTAACCACAGTTGCATGATCAGTCACTCAGTGGAACACACAAACTCGATGAAAGACTTTTGGAAAGCAACGGGGGCTGATCACGTGGGATCGGTGACCCTTTTAAAGTACATGTAATTAGACATGATGCTTTCTAAACAAAAGTAAGATTGTCTCCTCTTCCTCCAGAGGCCGCTATTATCCAGTCTCACGCGATCAGTCACCACATTAATACTTGAAAGTATCATTAAAGTCTGCGCAGATTTCTTTTGTGTGCGAATCCTTCCCTTTGTAAATTACCATGCTTTGTAGCGATACAAACAAATGTCACGGTACCTGTAGGTTTGGGTCCCACCACTGCCCACCAAGCGCCCATAACATCATCAAAGGCTTCTTGTCTGGCCTCTATGTAGTCTTGGAATATTTGATTCCAAGGTGCAGTGGGCTTCATTTGAACTCTTAGCAACTTGTACATGCCTACAATAAAGGATTACATCAACACAACATTACTTCACTAAGTCTTCTTGAACTGAAACAATCAAAAGTTTTATATGCTTTACCAAATGTACTTTAATGTTAAGGTCATGTAGGACGCTATAAAAATGGCCAAATTTGGCAAACTTCAGAACATCATATCTAAGAAACCGCTGAATGGATTCATATTCTTCTTCTTCTTCTTCTTCAGGGTTCCTAGCCATTTAGCTTAGTCAGTCTGGTCTTCTTGGCAAAGTCTACGGTTCGCCGCAATGATGTCGTTAGGCCCCACAATTTCACTTTGAGTTCCACCGGATTGGGCCATGTATGGCGTCTTTATATGAAACTTTTGAATACTTTATGCACTATGCTCAATTACACTGTTAGAAATTGGTCATGGGATCCAGTTAGTGACACTTCGTTAAAAAGTCAAAAATCAAATTTCACACCTTTTCTACTTTTAGAAAATATATACTTTTATTGAATTAAAATTGCACTTTTCTAGTTATTTTGCTCAATGCAACTTTAAACAGATAACAAAAGAGTACTTTGTTCGTCAATGTTTAAATCATCAGACGTGAAACATGTTTTAACAATACAAAAGAGACGGTTGAAAGGCATGCCCTTTTTAAATGTTGCATCCAATTAACATACAATCACAACTGTCGAATATTATCCCAGTTTACAGCACCTAAAAGAAAAGCCCTTTTATACACTAATTATGGAAAATGTAATTTACAATATTGCATATTTTCAGCTTAATGCCCTGGCAGCTCACACCGACAAGCCTAGAAATCGTTGAAGAGCACTTAACACAGAGAGAGGTGATTAAATCAAAAATTTTAAGAAATTGGGATGGGCACTTACCTGAACATGGTCACTAAATCTGAGCTAGTAAGTTGCCTTGGACATCAATTATTCTTAGAAATCAGGTGCCTTCTCATGTCAAAGGACTTTATCGATGGCTTTATGTGATCACGTGCCAGTGTGTATCCACCTAATGTTTTTCTGTGCTTTTCTTTACTTCGTTTGTGGAATTTACTTTAAAAGTAACTCTGCTGCACAATTTAATCTTGTCATTCTCAACAAGAAGTACAACAAGAGAGTTTTGCAGTTTCCTGCATCTTGAGGTTCATGGGTAAATTAGAATTATCATCTTTTTCATCATACCTCCCTCAACATCAACAGATGTCCTCAGCTCACTCCAGTCACACAGCTGACACAAAACATTGTCCTGAGTGTCCATGACATCAAAGATGAACTTTGACTTTTCCTGCCAGTCAGGGTCATTTGCAAGTTTGAAACGGACATCGGCGCGCTGACTTAAGCTGTCTGAAACATTTAGCAAATTCGATTAATGGGAACAGGTAACATACCTAAATTCCAATGAAATGCATCAATATTTCCTAGCATTGTTGTGTGCATGTACGTTATTACAAATTTTATGATGCACCCTACTGAATTATCCGTTTTCTTGTTCTAATACAAGTTGAAATATTTATGTGAGGCGATCTAACCAATAACTTAATAATGAAAAATTATCATTAAAACCCGACACTCACAAGCAATTTAAAGTCCATATTGAAGAAGTGCTTTGATTATTAAATTGGAGGACTTGTACATTTATTTTCGTACTGCGATCGTTTATCCCTGGTTTTCTGCAAATTACATGACGCAAATTCTGTTGAATATGTTAATGACAGTTACCAAAAGCTAGGTGTAATTAAATAATAATGACCTTTAAAATCTCAGGCATTCATATTTTGCAACATATTTGTATTCTACTGAGGACAGCACTTTTTTACAGTTGAATGGTAGTTCTTTTACCTCTGTGTGTGGTGGTCCAATACATCTTTGTTGGATGGTTTGTGTAGTTTGTGTAAAGGTATATGTCTGGATGAAATCTGATATCGATAAAGCAACAATTTTTGTCCTTTTCACATATTTCTACAATTACATTGAAATCTTACGATTACCTTGTGTAGGGCCATTCTACAATGCAACTTTATCGTAATAACGTTGTCATCAGTACACAATATAATGTACTTTCCATAATGTTGGTATTCCTTGTAGACGTACGTGTGTATAAACCCACTCAAAATGAACCTTTTTTAATTGAGAACAAGTCACTTACATTTAAGATGTCAGCTTGTTCCTTACATGCAGATATTTGTAGCATACTGATACATTCAGGGAGAAATTCATACAACATTAACTGTTAACACACTTTTAGTAGTATGTTATTGTTTTTCTGCACCATGAGCCAGGTTCTCATACATCAAATACTTACCATACTGCCACACATGGATGAATGAATTGAGGGCCCCCAGTTCACACATCCAATATCCTAGGAGGGGTGAATGCTGCATTCGTGTGGGCATACAACCAAGGCACCCCTGTATAAATGTCTTAACATCCTTTGGCTTGACCGTGTATGTCCTGAATTCATATATGGCAGCATCTGGCTTTGGCATCTGGCCAACAAGAGTGGATGGGGTAGTGGAGAATGCACATGCGGATGTTTGAGGTCTCAGAGCCTACACAAGAAACATTACACTAAACAACACCTTGGCAGTCATTTTTTGGCAAAATGGACACTATTTTCACACTGAACAAAAGACGAGCATTTCAAGTGAAAAAAAGTCGGGTTCTACTGTAATGATGCAATGATGTTGTCCTCGCATTCTGAAATGAAGCCCACAAATGACAAGATCTGAAGCCACGTTTTGACACTTTCATAGTTGCTATTGATTATTTTTTGTAGTGCTTTCAAGTTTCATTCCTGAAATTTTAAAAGACAAATTTAAGTAGAGAAATTGTCATAATGATTCTTAAGAGTGGTTTAGCAAATAATTAGCCAAATGGCAAAAACAGACGTGAAACAGTAACAATGGCCGGCACAGTGTAAAATCTGTTCAAAAATTAAAAAGAAATGTCGTCTCTTTAATAGAAATCTATCTGGGGCTGGAGGTCAAAGGTGGCACCATAAAGGAAGAAAGTAGAATGTTTATTATTGGTGTGTGGCAGTTCACAGTTAGCAAGCAAAACAGTAGCACAGCGACATCTATTGAGAGTTCACATAAGACTAGAGACCAATATACACAAAACATACAGAGTGGCGTAGATGAAGTAATATCCCAAGACATTTTTTCGGTCTCGGTCGATACACGAAATAAAATGTCACCCTTCTGTCTCGTGGGATATTACCTCATCTAAGCCAATCAAGGTAGGTTTTGTACAAGTTTATCCTACATGCTTCGAATTCTTAAATTCCTTTCACTTTTTGGCAGATTTTTTAAATACTTCACTCAGATTGTCGACATGGCGGATCACATCTTATATGTATGTACACTGGTGATGTGATGTGAGCCGGTCCGATGGCATTAATTACCCAGGGGATAAAACCATGAGTTGAGCTGTCTCAAACACGCAATTTGAACTCAAGGTGTAAAATCATTATTTTCAAATTACGTGAATGTCTCGTAATTCATTACCAACTTAACCAACTTCCTGCACATAATTTGTTGTGTCAAATATTGTTTGAGACTTTTGAGACTTGACATTGACAGTTTATTTTTCAAGGAGTAAAAGATGCGTACGACCCCGTAAAGAATGACTGTGTTATCCGTATTTTTAAACCAAAATACGTCACATGACATACCTAGTCAGGTCGCTAAATGTTGCGAGGAGTGTAAGAAGTTATTGAGAGACTCAGGGACTTGTTTGAATTTTTGCGGCTGTCGAAAGAAAGCAAGGTATCAAGTAATTATGTCAGTTCGTTATTTAATGAGTTTTAGATTACATACTCTGCACGATTTAGCCTTATTTTGCTAACCACAAGTTATGTTTCACGTTTTTGTGGACGCAAATGTCTTGCAGTCATCAAAATGCCTGGGGATAGGGGGAATCCCTGCCCAATATTTGTTAGGTCAACATCATTTAAATGCCCATGTGGGCAGCGTACCCATGCAGTAACTCGGACATAAGGGGAACCTATGCCCAAACTTGTTAGATCATAATAAAACCCATATTGGTTGACATCCCCTCCAACTTGTGAGGTTGCTATATGACCTTGGAATGTTGATCATTTTGTTTTTTCTTGTATTACATTATGAAAAGGACCTGTGCATAACATGAAAAATAAAAATGTAACAGTACTTTTATCAATTTGGCGGTTAAGAAAAGAGAAAGTATTTGACTAATAATTTTTGAAAATGGCTAAGTTTTCAGATGCTAATTATTAGCCATTTTGGCTAAAACCCTTCAAGTAAAAGTTTAGTTCGAGCCCAGGGACGTGAGAGACCTATAGCTACGATAAAACCTCCCACCCCAAGACATTTCAAGTTGGACATGTTAGAATCAAGTTGAACAAGTGGAAAAAAGACCTCACAACACGAACCTACAACCAAGGGGTCACTCATATTGACCAGGTGCCTGTGCGCCTATACCAAAAATTGCTAACCCCTATAGCGGGTGTCGAGGTATGCTAATTCCGACACCCTTTTGCAGGGACGAAATGGAAATTTAAGGGCCCATTGGACCCCGTGCAGGTCCCGCAAAACTTGCTGAAAAAGTACACGTCTGTGGACAACTTGTCAATACGAGTGACCCCGGTCCAGCCTCAACACAACAGTCCTTGACTGATAAAGCCAAAGGGGTGGTCTTCGACACTGTAGCATTCAAAGCGAGAAAATATGCAATTCTCATAAACTTTACCTTCCCTAATACTTTGCCAAATTTGGCACTATTTCTAAACGAAGTGACAAGGAGTGACAGCATTCTTTTCTCTTGCACCTGTACACATCGGCGAAGACGCAGCTAAACACTTTTCCAACTTCACAGACAAGTGCGTGACTACAAAAATTTGTGGAAAGTCTTTGAATATTTGTGAATTTCTTGCAATAAACTCATTCAATGATCCTGCGTCTATAGGTAAATGTATAATATAGCAACCATTTAAATCTAAGAAAATTAAGTCATGAAAACTATACCAAACAAAATGTAACTGAGCAGAAATCCAAGGAAGATTCATTACACTCTCCAAAAAAATTTGAGAACAAGTCTCTCGATTTTACATGGATGGTTACAACGATCCATTTGATTGGCCAATATTCATGGATGTCGAAGTTAGCTAATCAAATTTCACGATACACCCTCGGAGTCAAACATGGCCGACATCGATGTCAACAACTGGTTGTGAAGTGAAATTTTGAATAATATTTCCCATCTTGTCCACTTTTTGGACATTAAAATGAAATGAACTTTGTGTGACCAAGCATATGTGGTAACCAAGAACAATATGCATGCACAATTGTAGATTCAAAAGGAAAGGTAGGCCTAATTGCTTAGTCAGTTAATTATCTGTACGTGTAGGCAATGACCATCGCCTCTGTTGGCCCGAACCAGACCAGAGGCGATGCAGAGGCTATAGGCGCTCTGTACGCCGGAAGCTTTTCGGCGAATTATGCCTCGCACCGACTAAACCATCAAAGTCACGTTGTTATAAATACCTTTTGCGCATAGAGGAACACCTGAGGAGGTTGTCGATGTGTTTATTTCCTTCCAACTCGAACAAATACTCCCATTATCTGTATCAAACTTTTTCTTCGAGCAGTCCCTATTTCAGTTCCCAAAATCGTGAACTCACCATTTTTATACTGCACACGCTCCAATTTTTACCGCGCTCGCTAGGTGATGTGACTTCATGACCTCAATCTTTAAATAGGCCAAAGGTGAGCCATTGCGGTCTTGTCAGTCAAATGTTCGTTTCCAAAATGCCACCACTTATACTTGTCTTTAATTGGCGTTACTTGAAATTGATTGTATTTCATTGAATTATTTTTTGTATTTGATAAAAATAAATGCTGTTGATATGACATTTAATAGTCTTTGTGCACATATTTGACATTTTAATGTTTACCAAAACGGCAAATGCACGGCTGGTTCCCGGCAGCACGTACGCGAAGGGCGGGAACTTCAGCTTTCAAAGTTCGCCGGTAGGTCCGCAACTTCTGACCTTCGGCGTGGTTAAAAAAATGAAAATGTTGATTTCACGATTTTGGGAACTGAAATAGGGACTGCTCGAAGAAAAAGTTTCATAACGGGAGTATTTGTTCGAGTTGATAGGAATTAAACACATCAACAACCTCCTAAGGTGTTCCTCTATGCGTAAAATGTATTTATAACAACCTGACTTTGATGGTTTAGTCGGTGCGAGGCATAATTCGCCGAAAAGATTCCGGCGTACAGAGCGCCTATAGCCTCTGCATTGCCTCTTGTTCGGGCCAACAGAGGCGATGGTCATTGCCTACTGTACGTGTAGCTTTGTCCGCTGTGCGTGCATAGACAGTGTAGTAATAGCCGAGATTACCCGACCCGGGGATCGAACCAGCGACCCCCATAAAACCGGAAAGCGTGCTAACCATTCAGCTAATAGGCAATTGCCCGTTAGCGAGTAGCTAACAGAGGCTCATATAATTCACCGGAAGCAATCTACAACATTCCCCCTTCCCTACGGAACGGGCACGCGATCAGGAAGGTGAACACCAGGATGTCTCGCATACAGGTCATCAACGCCCCTTGGTACCTTTACCACCGCAACACAGGTGAACACAAGGTAGTCTCTCATACAGGTCATTGACTCTTGGAACCTTCCACACGCGCCGTCCCAAGGTCCTTGGGTACTAGTTGGCAGTGCTTCTTCGGTAGATCATCCGGTTGCCGACTACGCTATTTGCAGTAATAGCCGAGATTACCCGACCGAACAAGCGACCCACATAAAACCGGCAAGCGTGCTAACCATTCAGCTAATAGGCAATTGCCCGTAAGCTAGTAGCTAACAGAGGCTCATATAATTCACCGGAAGCACATCAACAACAACAGCTACAGACATCCAAAACAGTGACCACCGTCTCTAGCCACAGGTGTCCCCAGCTTCTTATCGTCCCCAATAGTCAATACACTATATATACTACAAGGTATAACACTCTGAACTAGAAATTCCACGGGTGCTTCACTTCAGCCGTCCATAGCAAACATAAAACTCAATAAATTTACACAAAACAGAGATTCAACAAACCATGAAGAATTTTTCTTTCCCCCAATATCATTTACGGTGCCCTGCTCAACCGAGTTCGTAAGAAATTCGTGCTCAAAGCACAAAAATCTTCCCAAAAAGCCCGTCTGGAACAACTCCTTGGTCCCACGTGCAGGGTACAGAATTATCCAATGAGTTACGAATGAACGGCAATTGCCAAGTTATCGATGCCGTGACTTTCCGACAATTGCCGTACATCCGTAACTCATCGGATAATTCCGTACCCTGCGCGTGGGACCAAGGAGTTGCTCCGGATGGACTTTTTGGGAAGATTTTTGTGCTTTGACCGCGAATTTCTTGTGAACTTGGTGGAGTAGGACACCGTAAATGGTATTGGGAGAAAGAACAATTCTTCATAGTTTGTTGAACCTCTGTTTTGTGTAAATTTATTGCGTTTTATGTTTGCTATGGACGACTGAGGTGAAGCACCCGTGGAATTTCTAGTCCGAAGTGTCATACCTTGTAGTATTATATATAGTGTATTGGGGACGATCAGAAACTGAGGACGCCTGTGTCTCTAGCTGGCCCCAGTAGAGACGGTGAAGCTCCTATTGGAGCTGTATATGCTGGAATCTCAACCTAGATACTGTGAGTGCTCCCTTTTGCTGCCTTTCATCATAAGTGGCTCGGACCATTCCCAAACTAAGACATTGTACATGTCTATTTTTAATCCGCATCGTGCACCTTCTCAACTTAATTGCTTATCAATTTGATAACAATTTTGTCTCCAACGTGACATGCACCAGCACTTTCAGGAAGAAGAATAAGAGTAAGTTTTTCGACGAATTTTGCCTCGGACTGATTATAAAACCTCAAAGTCAAGTTATTAGCACAGACGTTCGTAGCTTCTGATCGTCCCAATACACTATGTAGAATACTACTGCATCCAATGAATCATATGAGCCTCTGTTAGCCACTTATTAACAGGCAATTGTCTATTAGGTGAATGGTTAGCATGCTCGCCGATATTATGGGGGGTGGTTGGTTCGATTCCCTTGTCAGGTAATCTCGGCGGTTTTGGCTATTACTGCAATACTAAAAGGTCTGACACTCAGGACCAGGAATTTCACGGTTGCTTTACTTCAGCCATTTATATCAAACACTTTGTTCCAGGATGCGTATGAACACTTCCCAAATTTGAAATGCAGAATAATGGAATTGTTTTTGCTCTGGTAACCAAGTTAGTTTACTCAGGGAAGAATGTACTAGTGATTTTTAATCATGTTAAGTTTGTGTTACATTTTGTTTTGTCAGGCAATTGATATTTAGGGACATTTCTATTATTTTAAATGGCTACATTTTAATTCATGTCCAATGTTCGAAAAATGCGTGTTGGAGCTGAGAATTGAATTGGTAATGGCTGAGAGCAATTGTGTGCTAGATGAGCGCCTTAACTGAACTGATCAGAATGTTATTGCCTGTAGGTGCAGCCAAATCTTTTAAGCGCGCTTTATATTACCCATTAGCATTCACTCTGATATCACTTCCATCTTTGAACTACGTCACAAACTCACAACACAATGCCTGCTTTGAAAGATGGAAGCTAGAAACTAAGTCAGTTTGTGTGAATAAGTTAATCGATGTACATGTAGGTACTGATGAAGAGGGTATATACACATACTTTCATAAGAGTTTGGTCATTAAATCATAATTTGCTGAAACATGTTTCTATTCATCATCAATCTCCCTCTTGGGAAATTTGACCTTTTATGAAGTGTACTTTTATTTGTTTATCATAGTCTTATATTTCACCTTCAATTTGGTTGTTTGTAGTTGGTACCATTGGGATATCATGGAAGGAGAGGAACTGGTTCAGAGCCTTCGTGAACTGATGATCAGTTTTAAGCCCCACATACAGCAAGCTGGCTCATTTGAACAAGCACAAGAAGTTATTTTGCACCTTGAGAGCAACGATGATGGGTTTGAAAAGTAATGCCATTTCTACACTGTACTGTCATGGAAAAACTGAATTTTTGAGAGGAAAACTGTTCACATAAATATTTTTTGTATTTGAAGACTTGACCTTCTGTTTCTTTAGTAATTTTAATGTGAAAATTTGTGAAGGTTTGCAAAATTATGAAGCATTACATGATATGTTAATATAATCTGTTGCATGTTATGTATGGATATTTTTAAATTGAACTTTAAATTTGATTTATTCTGTCAGTGATTAGTATTATCTACATAGCTCTCCTTTTTGTATTGTTTTTTCAAACAAAGAGTTGATATTTGTCATAATGCTGTTAATTAGGAGTGCAATTGATATACTTCATGCAATGCATGCTGTATAAGTATGAGATTACTATGTTCCTTTGAGCTAAAAAGGTAAGCTCAATTTCAGGTATCAGTATGTGAAAAATTTACGCCGTCGAGTGGAGCAGGCCCTTGGACCACTTGTTGATGAGCAGGTCAGGCTGAACAGTAGCCAAGATACTAATATGCAAGATGAGTCACTGGTCAATAAAATCCTTGATGTAGTCCTCCGATCGAAAGAGTGAGTTTTTTGCACCACCTACATTAAACTGTTGGCATAATGTATGCATTTCAGTCAGTTTTTTATGGTTTGCCTTTAAGTTGGTGGTATTTCAATATACTTGTTCTCAGCGGTAAACAATGCATCTTAAGAAAACTGCGACCAAATTTATTTATTATTTGGCATTTGTAATGAATTATGAGATCATATCTTGGAACGTTTCACAATTCACTTACTTGCATCAGAATTCAGGAAGGCTCCTAAAAAGCAGCTTTAGCCTCCAATAGAGGGAGACAGCAGGCTTTGGCCCTTAAACTATGAATTGGATAGCACTCAACAATTACACTGTAAACACGAGCCTCTACGGAAAAAGATCAATTTTTTGGAATCTCAGTGATAACATTCATCGTAGCTTAGCATATATGTGGTTGTGAAACTTATTCATTCACTGTGTCCAGCCTTGTGTGTTTTCTTTCAATAGTTTTCCTTACAGATAATGTTTACATATAAACAGAACTGAATTATATGTTTCCTGTAATTTTCTTTATAGATTTTTTACTGTTTAAATTGGCATTCAACATGAAAATCCTTGTAACTTTTTAAATTTTAAACAGTCATTGCTGAAACTACCTTTTCATAATGTGTACGGAAGAGTTGGACACTTTTACTTGGGCGAGTATGTCGTAGAAAAATCCCCAAGTTCATCGTTTTTGAAAATGCACTTTAAATAAAATACATGGTTTCCATTAGCTTTCTTATTTGAGGTATAGTGTTTTGAAAATTGTCAACTCTTGGGGAATCATCAACAGAATACACAAAAATAAACAAACACAGACATCACAAACCCCTAATCATGAATTCTGTTGTGTTTGGTGAAAAGGGTACTAAACTGTCACACTTCCCTTCCTACATTAAACGTGCTACCACCTTACTTCTTAACAAAAGTTAATTATGTCTGATACTTAGCTGTCATACAGTACTTGCGAATGATTGTCACTTCTTCCATATTTAGGTACCAAATTTTGACTGAAGATCTCAAAAGTAAAGTCACAGCTGCATGTGACATTCTAGTAGAAAACTTTGATGAGGATTTGGGTGCCTCTTCCGAGAGCGCTCAAACAGAGGAGAGAACAAGAAAAGGGGATCCATTTGGAGATGGCGATTCCTCATTTGGAAGCTCTTTCAACCAGGTAATGAGGTCACCTTGTAATGAGGTCATCAAATCAGTTTTTCTAGGCCTAGTTAACCTTGACAAACTAGTGTTTTTGTTGGCAATGCATTACATTCATTCACCAGTGCTCTTTTGACTTGCGTTATGTATAATTATGTAGCTGTATAGGGATGCTCTTCAGTATTTTGATTATGTTATTAAACAAATGGTCATATATTGCAGTCAAATATAAACATAAGAATTAAGATTTGTGGAATTAAGATTGCAGGGGTAGCAGCTATGGCATCATCATTGTGGAACAATCATCGCTCATTTCTCCATCACTATTTTCTGTATTTTGTATACTTTGCTCCAATCATTATGTATGTTACCAAAATTGATAGTGATTGAAAAGTAACTTGACAAGTTTTGCCTCAGTCTTGTCTCAGTATCTCGCAGAGCAATGGTATGAGGATCAGGGTCAAGTTTTATTTACTGTCTATACTTTCACAACTTTTGCTTTGAGTGTTGAGAAAGATTTCAGTGTTGATAATTCATTTCCTTCCTTTCTTTTTTTTGCAGAGCACGTTTTGTTTTTTGACACCAGAACAAATCCACACAGCTGTAGCCAATCTTGACAAGAAAAAACCATTGCAGGTAAATACCAAATTTAAAACCATCATGTGTCAAACTCTAGACAATAAGCTTGCTAGGTTGAATGAATAGTTTCGTTTTATCTCCCTTTATGTCATAGAGATAATTCCCTGTAACAAAAGCCATATCACACCATACATTCTTCATTAAAAGGACACTCAACCCTGTTTTGGTGAGTTCAGCCATTACTAATGCTGTCACCTACTGCACAATTATTACATTATGCAATTAAAACATTTCATAGCTGTGTCTCAAGGTGGATTCTGTTATTTGAGGTGGGCAATCATTCCATGCAGCCATTGATTAGCTTTCTTAAGAAGTTCATTATGCTTGTTGGTTGTAAGACTTATGGAGTTTTCAAACATGTTCCAAACTTTTAAGATTGATGGTGACCTCAGAGGATTACTTTGTTTCAAAAATTGAAATGACCCTGTCCTACTAACTGTCTGAAAAGGAGTTTGGTATTGGTCCAAGAGTGAAAAATGATCCCTCACTTAATATGCAAATAGTCAGCCATAAACTTCATCAAGAAGATGTAATTTGTGGAATAAAAGCGATACATTATTCTATCACATTGCTTGCCTAAATGGCTCCCATGATGAGGAATCCTCTACTGTCAAACATATATTCATGGCTGCTGATGTTAGGCTCAAAGTTCATGAATAATTTTTTAGAAGTCTTCAAAGAATGGAGTTAATTTTTATTCTGATTTGTATCTTCAATAAATTTTCAAATTGTTTCAATGTCCAAATACACAGATCACTGACTCTGTGCATCTCGATTTCAGACACGGAAGAATGCCTTGAAAGACATTTCTAATGCACAGCCCAATGAAATAATGTGTGTTGATGAACGAGGTCACTCATATTCACTACGCAATGGACTCGTCGATGCTCTTTCTGACTGTGACAACACACTGTCTGTAAGTGCTCAAAACAAAATACTGTAAAACTACCAGGATTTTCCATAACCAGGCCCCCCAAATCAGGCACATGCACCCATATTCTGAGCCACGATTTGTAAGTATTCCCCAAAGCAGCAGTGTTAGAAAGTGTCAAAGAAAAACGAGACTTTATGAGAAACAGGGTAGAGTTTGTTTCAGCACCTTACTCGTTCATTTAAAATATGGTATCATTGGTATGCAAAGTCATTATTATATGTCCCTTTTCCAATGATAAGCCTGTGCTTGTATTTAGGGTACTAGACAGAGAATCTTTTTTGAATACAGACCCTAGGACTTACTATGGGAAAATCTTGGCTATTTTTAAATATACTTTTTGCGGCTCTTGAATCAACCCCATTTGTTGTTCTAGGACTGCATTTCTCAACCCAGACATATTTTGATCTTCCTTGTTACAATAATTGTGGGATTATTTTGTGAGAAATCGCTCTAGTAGGTGCACGTTGTTTACAATTGGCGGGAAACAGACACTTTGGATGGAAACAAGTGATAAAGGCGCATTAAATTTCCAAGTTTCATATTTTGATAAAATATTTCATATTTGACTAGCATTGATTTGGAGTTCCTAATGCCTACAGTACATTCTGGTATTGAGGTTATGTACTTCTTGTCTTTATTCTCATTGCCAACATTATTTCAGCACCACGCTCTGAAGTTCATTGGTCGAGGATTTGCGTCTGCATCCCTTCATAACAAGGAGTTCTATATAATACTTGGTATGCCATTTTAGGATTTTGTAATCCAGACAGAATATTGTTGGAGCATTACATTTTTGTATTTAGAAAACATCTTTAAGCATATTCAGCAGCTCTTTATTACATATTAGCTTTTTATTTCTTTTGTTCAACAGTGGGTCTGCCAAAGGGTTAAGTAAATGTAACTGAGTGTTGTAGTGCTTCATTGTAACAAAAATTAGCAATATCTACAAAAATTAACAATTTTGTTTTTCTGTGCTTTTGCACTCAGAAGTAAACAACTTTCCACTATGTGCAATGAATAAATTTTTGATATACTTTTGTACTTATGATGGGTGGATGACCTTTGAGCTCCAGAATAAATTGATATGAAATGAATGTACTTAGTATGGCATACTTTAACTTGATTCTTGCAAAGGTGTGGTGTGGATGGCAATGTATGTTGTGTTGACAAAACACAAATTATAACAACTTAAATCTGTCGTAGTTACTTGTTTTCTTTTTTGTTAAATGCATCCTGCAATTTGTGACACTGTATGTTTATTATTTTTCAGTGCAATACATCCTTAACTATTTCAAAGACAATGAGAAAAACCTGAGCTTACCCAAACTAAGGAGTGGACTCAACCTTAAAAGACTGGAAACTATGAAGCTTGTGAAAGCAGTAAGTTTTCATCTAGAGTTTCTTCAACTCTTGATAATTAGCTAAGGCACATGTTTATATTGCATGTAATTTAAGTCAAGTTGCTCTTGGGAAAATTGAGAGCAACAAGGCATGTTTGTGTAGCCATAAAATGAATGTGTGTCACCACAGATGTAGAGATCTGTTTTCAAGACCCACATCACAGTGCTGTCTGAATCAAACTTATACAGATTTGAAACACAGTAATTTGTCTTGCTTTTTCAGGTGCGACTGATGAATGAATTTCAGAGACAAGTGCATACATTCTGGGTCAGATTCTCTGAAGGGTAAGAAATTAACCTATACCTCCTTTAAAAAATGACACACTTGCATTATAATTTACTTTAAGTGTTACTAATTTCTTTAAATAGGGACATGGTATTACTCTACAACCAAATGTAGTGCAATTGGTATGAGAAATTTTGACTATAAAAATAGGTTTAGTCATTGGCATGTAAGATATCTTTGGATTGAAGATTTTGTATTTTTAGACGTACACATTTCACAGCATTAAAATAGGATGTGTTTTGTGCTAAAAAGCAATGTGTGTTATCATCGAAGATGTTATTTTCAGGTTTTTACGAGAGGTTCTTGAATTCACATTAAAATTATTAAGCTTCAATCCTCCGACACCAGTGGGCGCCCCTGCACCTCTCACTCCTGCTCATCTATTGGCTCTGGTTGATCCTAAGGCTGACTGGTTCACAAAATGGATGGTATAATGTATTTCCGTGTATTGTATTTGATGTTCATTTCCATGCTGTTAGAATGCCATATGTATCACCTAGCACTTGGAATTTTACATTAAACCAATGGTTCAGAATAGCAAAAGTTTCAAAAACTGTGTCATGAATGGTGTTATATATATATTGTTGTATGTAAAGAATCCAACTGATCATTTGTAGTCTTAAATTTGTGTTTATCAATTTCTCATGGTTCCTGATTAAATCAAACTACCTGTTCAGTGATAGTTCTAGTTTAGGATACAATAATCAGATTTTGAAAATGTGATGCCATTTGAGTGTCTTAAGGTATCACTTCAATTGAGTTTAGCTGGTTCTTTCTGAGTCAGTTTTTGTTTAAGTATTACGTGTTAAGTCGTATTTTTCCTTTGCAGCATGGCAGTTATGGACGGATGCCTTTGTTACAGTTACTTCAACAATATAAAGTTTTGGTGAGTAACTTGGTAAATGTTTGTATGTGTGAAATGACACAGTAGACACAGGCGTAATGCTTTGTGCACAGGCTCTTCTGGTGACAGGAATAAGACTTATTTATGCCTAGGTTGCATGAAGCTTATGGGCCAATCCAATGCACAATGGTTACATTGGCTTACATTCGGGAGACGATTTGGTAAAATATCACTCGTCATCAGGATCAACTGAGTATCATCCGATATGCAACCAGTCATTAGCTTTGGTTTTTGCGAATCATTGATTACTGTACAGTTGTGGTTCAAGTCATCTTAAAGTGGTTGAAGTCAGGAGGTAGCAATCACCAGGTGATGCAGTTAATATTGGTCTCTCTTCCCACCACGTGAACGGAATGAGAGCAAATTAGCAGATCACCAGCATATGGGTGTTTATAGGCTAGGGTACTATGTGATTACTTGAATACGTGCATTTATAATGACTGATGTCTAAATAGCACCACCTTGTGTGTATTCAGTTTGATGATCTACAAATTCAAGTCATATTTTGTATTTGTCAGATTGAATCTGCTGTTAAGCATGTCCTTGAGTTTATTGGTACAAGGCGAGTGCCCATCGATTTGTTGAGTGACATCTCAGACACACAGTCAAGAGTCACAGGCTGTAAGTAGTATTTTATTGTCAACGACAACCTTATTGTTATTGAAAAGTTCTTTCTTAGTTAAGCCCAATTCTTTAGAAATTGACCTCTTGATTTTTTACTTGTCAATTTGACATAATTATGTTGGTATCATTTAATTTTAGATTTTTTGAGTGTGATGCTTTTGGAGCTATAGCTGTTATAAATCCTGTTCTCCAGTGTCAACAACAACCCCTCCTAGGGTGTATACTTGCTCTTACAAAGCAATGTCATTTCTAATCTTAGTAAGGAACAGTTTTGAGACTTATTTTATTAGGTAAATTTATCAAATTGAAATTTGGTTTTTAACATAGGATTAGTGCCCCTTTAGGCATTCCTTAAGTAAAAAATGTATTGTTTTTCTGTTAATTCATTTTTCAAAGTGGACACTCATCTATTAACACAAAAAATGAAAGTGACTGCCGGACGCATTAATTCTGTCTCGTTTTTAGAACTATTGCATTTTTATTGCTTCGGAATTTGACGAAGATGCATTTTCATCATTCAGTTTTGAAATTTTTCAATAAATGTATAAAATTGTTCACCGTATATTAAATCTATTGAGATGAGTTGTTTGCAATTTACTATATTTTTTGAGTTAAGTTGTTCACTGTGCTCTACATCTGTTGAGATGAGTTGTTCACCATGCTTTATATCTATTGAGATGAGTTGTTCACCATGCTTTATATCTGTTGAGATGAGTTGCTCACCATACACTAATATCTTTCAAGTTGAATTGTTCACTGTGTACTACATATGTCGAGATGAGCTGTTCACCGTACACTATATCTTTTGAGTTGAATTGTTCACTGTGCACTACATATGTTGAGATGAGTTGTTCACTGTGCACTACATATGTTGAGTTGAGTTGTTCACCATACACATATGTTGAGATTAGCTGTTCAGTGTGCACTATATCCTTTGAGTTGAGTAGTACAATGTGCACTATATCTGTTGAGATGAGTTGTTCACTGCGTATTGTATGTGTTCAGGTGAGTCACTACATGCTAACATAAAGCAGTACTTCACGGGTGCTGAGCTGGACTACCTCTACTTCATACACTGCCTTACCATCGTGGGCCGACTTCTGTGGTACAGCCAAGGGCGACGCATGTTTCCCATGAAAGTCTCGGACAGATCAGGTCTCTAAACATTGCTGTTCCTGTTTTTTTACTTTGTAATCTCAAATCACATTTTCATTTATCTGCTTAAGATATTCTAGGGAATGAAACAGAGGAGCAAAATACACAATTGTGGCGCTCCCATTTGTCTGTTTCAGTTTGTTTCCTTAATATTAAAAAATATGTCATTTGGCCTTTATCTCAGTCAGTTGTACTGAAAAAGGAATTATAGTAAGAGCCAGTTTTGTTTGTTATTTTGTTTTGTACAAAATAATTATTTCATTTTGTTTAGCCCAAAATTTTTCCAATGAAAATTAGTCCCCACAAACGTATACTAGTAGGTTTCTTTGTGTGATAGAAAGAAATTGCTTCACAATTGCTTTGTATAAGTTGGTTTTATCGGTTTGTTAATTAGTCAATTATAGACTGTCACAGTCATTGTTTCATCTCTCAACATTTGCTGAGCAATTAATGAAACCTGGTTTTACGAGTAGTTAACATTTCTTTCTGACCATGAATTTGTGATGTTTCAGAGCCAGTAACTATAACACAGTTAGTGGTTGCTATGATTCATCTTGTTCAGGACCCCAGCACTGTGCACCTCACCCACTTCACCAAGGACGGCTCAGGTAAAGGACAAAAACATTTGCAATAGGTATTCGATCAACAATTAATGTTGACTTTATTGACAGTGGCCATGGCATTCCAACTGAGCAAGGGATGTGATGGCGATCTCTGAATTTTTTCTTTTATAGGTTATTTCTTCTAAAATACATAATGAACACAGAAAATGATATTCTTGCAAATAGTTTCCATTAACACAGTCATGCATAAATCAAATTGAATGAAAGATTGTTAGAAATAACTATGTTCAAGGTACAACATAGAACTTATTCATGTTTAACAATGTTTGAGGACATTTGTGGAATTTATCCGTCTATATCAAAATGTAGAACTGGTTGGCCGTCTTTAACCAAATAATAACCTTGTTGGCCATCTATGTCCAAATCATGAACTTGTTGGCCTTCCAAATTCAATGCCAAACTTGTTGGCAGTCTATATGCAAATGAATAACTCGTGAGCTGTCTCAATTCAGTATCGAACTTGTAGACAATCTGTATCAAAATGTTGAACTTTTTGGGTGTCTAATCCAAATGTCGGAGATTTTGCCCCTATGTATTCAAATGATGAACTTGTTGGCCTTCTATATCCAATTGATGAAGTTATGGACTGTCTATTCAAATGTTGAACTCTGTAAGTTGTAACAAAGTTGTGCACATTTAAAAACCAAAACCAAAAATAACTTGGCAATTTTAAGTATTCCTTTTGTCACCAAAAAATCTTTATTGCAGATTTGGCACCTAAACGTTAATGACATAGGCAAGGATTAAGTCCGTATTGTATTTGTATGGCCATGCATTGAAACCTGCTCGAAATATCATGCAAATTTAAATACTCTTAACATTTGATTTATTGCCGTTCTCATGACAAATGGATTTTTGATTGACTGCTGTTTAAGGTTGACTGATTGTTACATGTACACCAATGATTTTCCATATAGAACAATATGAGCCAGGGGTGCTTGCAGCGGAGGTGCTCAAGAATCTGTGTTCAGACTCTGTCTGCTCCAGTTGTATGTGTAAGGATGAGGTCATCAATCGTCTGCTGGCTCCTGTAGCCCAATGGCTTGATGGTGCCACGGTGAGTGTATCCACCATTGGTGGTAGGATAGCCTGCTACATGACATCATTATCCTAGCCTGTTGCTGTCCTGAGGGAGTCTGACCATGTTTTTAGACCACGTGTATCTCTTGCATGTACAGGATGATAAACCTTATGCGAGATTATTAAAATGACAGCTTTGTGATTCTTTTGTTGCTTAGTTGGTAAACCCACGAGCAGCTACACATTGGTTGCACCTCCACGGGTGTGATTACAAACTGTCATTCTTTGCATATCAAATGAAACCATAACTTACATGTGCTGACACCTTCAGCGTTTATTGTTCCCTTGATCCAGCTCATGTTTGTAAGTGAGGAATTGTGTATATGAATGTGACAGTCAGGGTCTCGTCTAGCAGTCTCGACTGGGGGTCAGTTTTAAAATATGATGGCTAGGATGGCAAAACAAAAACAGCCTGTTTCTAGACACCTTTGTTGGCAAAAACGACAGCTAAATGAAGAATTTTAACATTTCTGATAATAAATGTGGTTGGAACCTACATTTCGGCAATTATTTAGTTATACGCCTGATTATCTTCCTGCTGTGATGTTGAAAACACAAAATGATTACAGTATGTACATTTGATAAACATACCTTCATTTCGATTCATTTTTTCAAATGTTTGAAGCTGTTTGTTCACGACATTACCTTTTGAAACCGTTAAAATGAGAGTAGGCAGTATGATCTGTGAGGCATTTTCTCTAATTTTTTATTACAATTTTTGAACATATGTTATTGTTATTACTATTATTTTATTGTGGTCACTTATGTGACTGTTGTTTTTTAAAGTTTCATGCTGATACAATTCTTTTTCATCGAGTCTACTTTGTTAATGAAATTATGTTAATGTAATGTTAAGTTATGTGAGTTATGAATAACATAATTTATTTTATTTTTGTTATTGATATTCTTATTACTGTTATTCTTGTTATTAGAATTGTTATTTTTGTTATTATCATTCATGTTATACTTATTGGCTGCAGGATCATGGCGTGCACCAGGCTAGTGAGGCCACCTATTTGCACATTGCAGACATCCTGTCCATGGTTGCATCCAGTACAGAGGGACGGCGTCATCTCATGTACGGAGAGAATGTAGAACGGTTCACTCGGTCCAGGTAAGTTGGATAGAATGGACGGTGCCTCCTTTAAGTGAGGCATTTTTAAAACTCCATGTCACATCACCATGGTTGCTTTTGTGGCTATTGTTCAAATAAGGCCATTCCTAGTAACAATGTTCAAATGGGACTGTCCCTAGTAACAATGAAGTGGGCCAGTGTGAAATTCACCTAAATATGATTTGACATAGCTGGTTCAATGTTAGCTTTTGATGTAATTTTCACTAGATGTGGAATGCTAACACTACATTAGAATGGAAAGACCTTTTTATAATGAATTGACACTAAGTAATTTTCTTGTGTTGCTTGTCTTTGAACCCAATACTGGTTTAATTAACAGTCAGAACTGATAGTTCAGTAGATCAGACCTAACATGGAAATAGCATTGGCAAGCTTTGATGAGTTGCGTGAATTCTAAATTAAAAATTATATTGATCGGTTGTTATCCTGTTTGAGTGTTGACAATGCTTGACGTTGACCCACGGTCTTTGTCATCTTCAATGTTGCCATTGACTAAATGCTTCTGATTCTGATGCAAGGTCCTTCAAGACATTTCACCTGTCCAATAAATACAGGTGCACTCCAAATTATCCATCAAGTTTTACTTTGTGCATTTGAAAATTTTTAGAGCTTGTCTAAATTTACTGTTAGTTACTGCAAAACTTCATGATTTTGGCAATTTGCTTTTAAAATCATTGTCAAGAAATCTCGATTTTGTTAATTGAAAAAAAGATTTTTTCTTCACTGTATCATATCATAATACTGTCAGCGTTTTAAAATAATCTTATTGGCAAGAACTCTAAATTAAGTGGTGAAATTCTTGCAATGACCTGTGAGTTTGCTGCCCTTAACCTCTAGATTGTCTCACCTGGTTTTGTTCTTTCTGCACAGTAATCAACAGGTTGCCATCAAAAGGTATGTATTAGGCAAACTTGCATGTTCACTTGGTTTTGGCTACTACTTTTTGATACGTGCCCACATATACACGTGTGGGTGCATATTGCCGTTATCTCTGTCTGGGTATCCAGCGTCCGCAGCGGTATCGCTTTGCAGGGGCTTATTGAGATTTGGCAAATGCGTTTCATTGAAGCTGAGTGGTTATGTTTGGATTTTTGGGCAGATTTGCCATATTCTGCACCACCTGTAGGCCATTGTCTGTTTTTTGGAGCCCGACTTTTTATTTGCCGAACTGCGTGCACGGTCATTTAAAAAAATACCACAGCTGATGCTGATTTCAGATGAGCCTAACTACTGTGGTGCCCCCTAGTGGCAATTTTATTTTATTGCATTTGCGGCTGCTTCTGCTTGACCTCTTGCAGCATTTTTGAGAAATTTTGAAAGTGTTTTCCTATGAATATGACAACGAAAGATGATGACTTTTGGACAGATTTGGCCACTGCTGTACCCCCAAGTGGTAATTTTGTGTCTTTCTTGTTTACCTTATTCTGTATCTTCAGAGTTACATGAAATTTTGGCGGCGTATTCCTGTAACTGTATGGATTTGACATATTCTGTGCCATGTGGTGGCCATTTTCGTTATTATGAATCTGTTCTTTTGATATCTGCTTTTATATTTTTAAAATTGCTGCAAGGATGATTATGAAAATTAGCAGATGTGTTCCTGCTGAAAACACCATGGCTGATGTTACGACGGGCCCTACAACTTTTGGTGCCCCACTCTAGAGGCATTTTTTGTGTCTGCATCTGTATCCCCTTAGTGTTGGCAACAACTTTTGTTGAGCAGATCTGACTATGGCTGTTTCCCATAGTAGCATTGTTAGTTTTTTACATTTACTCGTATGTTCAGAGTTCCTTGACAGAATTTTACGAAATTTAGCTGATAGCTTTCTATTGAGGAGACGACGACACCTTTATATTTTTGAACAGATGAGATGTTTTCAATGCCACCCAGTGGCCATTTTCATTATTTTTGACCTGCCAGAGTGCTTTAAATATCATTAAGAAAATTTTCAGATCTTTTCTTACTGACAACAGCACGACTGCCATTCATTTTTGGATGGACCCGACGTCTGTTGCACCCGATGTGACATTGCATCCACAGCATGGTGTATTTCCTAAACCCCTTGCAGGATCTTTGTTGTGAAATTTTGCAAGTGTATTTCTATAAGTGTGGCAACTTCTTTGAGACTGAGTCATACAGTGCCTCCTAGTGACAATTCTATTTTTTATTAGCTTCTGTACCTTTGGAGTGCCTGGATGGATTTTCATGACATTTATTAGGTTTCTTTTAGGTAAACAATGAGACTTTACTATTTTCTGACTGTGGGGTTTGACATACTTTACCATTTTTGTGGTTCTGATAAACAGTCTTAGAAGCATACCATTTGCGTTGCAGTAATGTGCACATTTCAACAGTTTGCATTGATAATGAGGGTGTAATTAGAAATTTATGATGTACTGTTCTGTATGAACAGGAGAACATTGTTAATGTCTTCCTTCTATAAGTGTGTGGGCTTGCACCTCCAATAATCATACATTTTGAGCAAAAAGCTTATATAATATGTACTATCTTCATCTGCAAAATGTACCAAAGAAGTCATTCTTAAGTGGAAAAATATCCTGGCATTCTCTTTCATTACAGAACATTAATGCATATGTTTAATCAGTAAAACATATGCTGCGATCCGTTTTTGTGAATTAGAAAACCCTGCCATGTGGTCAATTTGTTTTTAGTCTTGGGTTCAATTTTTGGTGATGTCCTGTAGGGGTGAAATGTTGGGAAAAACTTAACAGCAATTTATATTATTTAGAGTATTGGGTCCACAGCAGAGAAGATGTTGAAATGTTCTGTGTCACCTCCATGCTATTGGCGGATCAAGCGACGGAACTTTTATTTTAGCTCTCAAAACTGCTGTAAACCTTCTTCTTGTCAAAAATACGCCCGTTTCATTCACACCGCTTACCGAACAGGTCTATGTTTGTTTCTTAGTCAGATCAAAAGTCATTTCTGGGCTTGAGAGGTCATTTTGGGTGCGTAGACTGATCAGTCATAGAATGATCAGCGGGGTCAAACCAACTCACTGTGCCTGGTCTCAAGCAGTAACATACTGTGCCCAGTTGCATGAAACAGTCCCGAATAGGGACTCGACTAAGTTCCCTAAATCCACAGCGTATTTGTGGGCTTGTGAATACACTGATTATTCCTATCGTAAGCTTTTTGAGTTTCATTTCTAAGTTAATTTTTTACTTTGATGCAAATCGAGAATGGACTCTATGTTGAATTCTCTTTATTAGTGAAATTAAGTAGGGATCTTTTCATGCAACGCCCTTAATTTAAGGACTAAGTCCCCTATTATTTTGACTGAATTAAGGGCTCAGTTTTTAGTTACATTATTAGAAAATGCCATTAGTCAAAGAAGACCTCATAATGAAGTTAAAATGACATATAGATATTACATCTGGGAGTAAAGAACGAAACAAATTTGCATTGCATTGAGGGATAGTTGAGTCCCTGTTTGGGACTCTTTCATGCAACGGCGCGCAGAAGCCCATAAATCATGCCTTGTCTGAGTAAGACTCAAAGAGTGATCACTTTATGAGGGTAAGAGGCTTATTAAATCAAAAGTTAGTTCTTTGACAAAAGCTGTGTCTATAGTAAAGTCTTAAGCTGCTACTGGTATGATATTTGGGTCTCAATATTAATTGTGCCTGACAGTGTTTGTTTGTATTAGATAGTCATGCATATTATTTTGCCAAGCTGTGCTCATGTTGTGTTTGCCATTCACCATTTAGTTTGTGTTCTGACGTAGTATTTGATGAAACTTGCACACTTGTCTGGCTTTCCCTAAGTAGCGACCCAATGCATAATTCCGTATTCAGAAAACCCAGATTTTAAGGTTATGAAGGACCTTAGGGAAACTCCAGATTTGGCTAACATCGATATACCTGAAACTTTTAGATGCTATGCTTTGTGCATCGTTCTCCAGGAATTGTTTTTGACATGTTTAACTTTTTCATGAGGGCTGTCAAAAGTAGTATCCTGATTTTCATAAAAAGCTCTAATTTTGCATGGAACAAAAATGAACTGATATTTTAGAAAATTGTAACTTAATTTTTGAAATCTCACATTGACCATTCGTGTCAAATAAAGTTTGATCATGTTATGGATACTGTTGTTTTGTATCAAATTGTACCTTTCTGTTTGCTAAATGTTAATAAGAAGACATACCCGGTAGTCAGATGACCCAATAAATGGCAGATTGGTAAAAGTGAAACAAGCTTTCTGCTTTAAGAAAATAGTATTACATACTTTGACTGAATAAAGATCTTTATTTTTCAGAATTCTTCTACACAGATTTGTAAATGAGGTCCTACATAACCTTAAAATCTTTTATTGTCAGAATCTCTCGTCTTTGTTTTCACTTTGGAAAGTGGTGGCCATTAAACGACATGAACTTGGCATTTGAAAGAATACTAATTCTACAAGATAACAGTGGTTTCACCCAGTTTACTGTCAAGTCTAACCGTTCAGCTGCATTTCCAAAATCAAATTTTGTAGCCCAGTAAAATGTGGAATCTCCACATTCTGCTGTTGAGGGATATAACCAACTCTATTTTACATGGTGCAGGAAACAAAAATGTAATATGGGCACTCTTAACGCAGGCATCAAATGTAACACAAGTATGTTAACATGTTGAAGAAAAGAATTTTTGCAGCACATTGTTGCATTGTGTAAAATGTAATTTTCAATTATAGTCTTTTACAGGGCTCCCGCATTCTGAGAACCAGTTTTGTCCACTGAATAATAGGCACCAAACAGGTTCTCAAAATCTGGAACCCCTGTAAATGACTATAGCCAGCTTTTCTTTGCTTTCTCCTTGATTTATCTATACCAGGAAAATACTTCACTTTTAACACTTCAACTATAAATCCAGAACTCTTTCTAATAGTGTGTTGTCATTTAAGTAATTCGTCCCCCAGGACAACTGCTAACACTTTACCTTCAACATGGTTATGGGCTTTTGTATTTCTCCACTGTACTGTTTGCATTGATGTTGGGAATGTAACGTCTTTTTCTCCATAAGAAATTGCTTTTGCATATTATTTGTTCATTTAGTCTTCTTCTTTATTTGGTGTTTGAAGGATATACTTTGTCTTGAATAAGTTCACTGTTGTTTCAAACAGTTCATCTTTCTTTTCAGTGGTTGAAAATTTATTAATAATGACATTTGTTGCCTGTGTCGATTTTCAGTTAACTGTTATGCAGTAGATGGTATATGGAGCTAATGTTTTTTCTTTTTGTTTTTAAGGGGATTGTTTCCTATCTCTCTCCTGAATGTTAAAATACCCCTAATAACTGGTACCAAATTTTCATTGGAATGAAAGTCAAAAGTTTCTATCCTGGGAGATCGCCTTGTAACAATAAGAAGCAGCCCAATGAGAGGGTTAACCAGTCTGTTCAGTGTTGAAGGGCATTCGACTCCCATTTTACCTGCTTTGTTTTGGGATGGAAATCGTGAAAAGATTCAAGACCTATTTTGTGCGGCTTAGTGACCAGATATATAACTTGCATTCTGTGGAGTGAGTTTGAAGGAAATGCCCCTTTAATGTCATTGCCTTTTGTTTAAAATTTACTTTATTGTGAGCAGGTCATCTGCTGCTCATATTATTGCTGAGTTTGCTCGCAAGGCCATCAGAGGGGGTCTTCCTAAAGAATTTGGTCCACCTCCGTCGAACGCTGTCATTGGTGCTTACATCTACATGTGTCGACAATTATACAATACTGGCGAGGGTTTACATGTACTTTACCCATATGACCTGCACTCATGCACTGCTGCTGCTTGGAAGAAGGTAAGATTGTGTGATTGTTATTGTATTTGTTCTGTGACTGAAATGAGGCAAAATACAACTGTTTGCCTTGAATTAATAGGAATTCAAAACAGATGTCATTTGTGAAGAGATCTTTTGAATTGCCAATCCATTTGGATTGTCGTCCACATTTGGTTACATAAAAGTACCCGAATTTTGAGATATGTCTCTTTTTATTTGTAGCCATCTTGTGTTGCATTCGGTGTAACATCCAACCCTTGACATTTAGTTTCTTGATTTAAATGCCTTGGGTGTTTACACAAACCAGTGTGTTCATTAAAAATTGCATGATAAACATTGCTTTAGTTCGTGGAATGCCTGTCCAGCAGTTGTAGGTTATAGGCAACATACGCGATGGTTGCAAAATGTGAAAAATGTCTTTGTTAAGCACCAGACTCAGTCTTTTGCCTGATGTCACTACCCGCACGTCACTTATCTACCACACTGATAAAATCTGGTTGAATACATTTATGTTTACTCTAAATACACCCCGACTCAAAGATGACAAATGATAAACTTAAAGGAGGAAAATCTGCCTGTTTCCAGACTTTAGAAGTAATCAGTGGCTAAGTAAGTTTTTCTCAACTGTATACTACTTTGTTTTGTCTGCAATTAAGATTATTGTCAGAATGGTAATTCTGCATCTTATTTGCACACAGTATGGCTGATAAGTGAATTCAAATTGCATTTTGCCAAATTTCTCCTCAAAATAAAAATCAAGAAACTGTCTGTTTTTAGCTTGGTTTGTATTGTGTAGATGTCATAAAACAGCATTTGATAATGTCGCCATCACTTGCTGCCAGAAAATTGTCAGGTGTCTGTGATTTTCAAAGTGTAATTTATTTCATAATTTTGAGTTGCCGAATTGACCACTTGAAAATTAGTGTTTAATGTGCATTTTAATTTCTCTTTGCGAACTCTCCTAGATGTCCCCACCTCTGGGTGTTGGTCAGTGTTACAGATCGTAATTTGTCTGAAAGAGTTAATAATTGTAGTCAATGTACTACTGACAATAGTAAAAATGGGAGCTCTACTCTCAGTAACTATAGGGTTGAAGTCCTTTCCATGGGTTTTTAAGCACTTGCCGTAAATGTCAAAAAACAATCAGGAAGTGTTTTTGATAAATTTTAAAAAGGCTGGTTTATTATGGAGTGTAAATGGAATGAAAGTTTTAATGTCTTCACAAATTGTAACATTTGCGCTATGCATTTAACATTTTGTACGCAATTATGAAATCAATAAGCTGACATTTAAAAATCAATTTTATGCCACCACGTGAGGACTTATTGTCGTCATTTTGTCTGAGTATCTGTTTCATCTGTCTGCTTGATATCTCAAAAGCATCTGATTAGGTTTTGATGACATTTGGCACAAGGGTATAAGGAATCACTAGGACAGTGTTAGACACTTTTCAACCTGCCCCACTGTCTGGAGCCAGGGAACGAGGCTTTTTAGTATTTTTTGGGGAAGAGCGTTTCGGGATATCAAAAGAACTGATTGATGGATTTCAATAAAATTTGTCACTGAGGTATTTAATGGCAATGCATTGCCACCAGTCAATGATTATGATGCCATCATCCCTGTTTGGCGTGCAGCTGGTGTCCATTGCTGTATCCCCAAAACTCCTTAATGAAATTTTGCACATGTGTTCCTATCAGGAATAGGATGATACGGGCCAATTTTTGGCTGATTCGATTCCCGCTGTTCCCCTGGATGGCAATTTTACTTTTTACATTTGTCTGTATATGTTCACAGTTCCTTCATTGGTGGATTTTCATGAAATTTGCCAAGTAGGTATCCATTAAGATGAAAACATGATAAATATTGAAATAGTTTTAGTTTATTAAGAATAGCTGCTTTAAGTTAGTCCCTAACTAATGTGAGCAAGTTGTTGGATTTGTGAATAAATTACTAAATATGGTTGACTGTGTGAGTGAGGATTGAGACTGTTTATACCGTAATACTTGTTGTCTCCTATGTCCGTTTCTTTCAAATGATAACAGAGGTCTGCTATGTCTTCTGATATTCCTTAAAGATTACATATCTAGCTGATGGTAAGGTAATGAGTTGAGCTACTTTCTTTGGTTAATTTACAGGCCTCTCAAGACATTGACCGGGCCAAGACTCCAACACAGGAGACAGAAAATAATATGGGCATCATCAGCAAAAATGAGGCAGCGTAAGTGTTTTCAAATTCAAAATCTGCAGTTCTAAGTTGAATTTGTAGGTTTCATGTTGGGGTCATCAAGTGCATTCTTGGATTATGTGCTCATCTAGAAATTTTCTGATGCCATACTTTATGCACTGTTCTGCAATGTGCTGTTTGTTTTTGAAATTTTCCATTTTGCATGAGGGACTATCAAAAATAGAAAATTGTAACTGTAATGTTTTTGAAATTTCATCTTGTACATTTACGTCAAAGCAAAATCTAGTCATGTTATTGACACCATTAGTTTACTATGGCTGTGCCTTTTGTGGCTATATTTAACTAAAAGGACGTAGTCACATTAAGATGAGATTTTCTATTTTCAGAAAATCTATACTTTTACCAGTGGTTAAAATGTACAGATATGTGACTAAATACACACACTTGTTGATAAGGTCCTACAATTCTACCTAACTTTAAGTAGTTTGAAGATTGAGTATTGGACCCATTTTATGACTGCAGATCTGTCGTTCAACCAATAGTCTTTTGCAAAGTTGGATAAAATAACAATACACAGAACAGAGTATATCTTTATTTGTTTAACACTATGTACATCTATTGCTTTATAAAATCTCACTGTCTCTTTTCAGTTCTGTTTGGGAGGAGACACTGTTGGATAACCTGCTTAACTTTGCCGGGACACCTAAGGGTCTGTTGTTGCTCCAGCAAACTGGGGCAATCAATGAGTGTGTCTCTTATATGTATGCCAGATATGCCAAGAAATTACAGGTGGGTTTTCCTTTCACTAGTAATAGTACTGATCACCAACGGTTTTCTATAGGTGAACATTGTGTATGTAATATCGTCAAGGAGTGGGTGGGTAGTGACTGAATAGGATGTTGAAAAATAATGTAAAGTAGTTGGCTGGTGTGGTGACTGAAATATGCCATCATCAGTGCAAGTGTGATTCAGTAACTCTTTTGCAAACCATATGGTGGATAGGAAGACTTCATAATTATTTTCAAATTTCTCAACAAAGACATTCTTTAAGGACTTCTACTTCAGTACTAACTTGGTGTGTACATTGTGCTGTAGTCATGTACATTGTGCTGCAGTCATGTACATTGTGTTGCAGTCATATACATTATGCTGCAGTCATGTACATTGTGTGCAGTCATGTACTTTGTGCTGCACTAAAAAACAGCCATTTGCATGAAACGGGTTATTTGTTAGAGCTGGTAAAGTGGCATTAAACAAGCATTCAATCAAAGAAATTAAATTTTGATTTAGATCACCACCACTTATAAAATTCAAGTTTCAAATTTTTCTTTACTCAGGTGGGAAGTGGTGTTTGGTCTTGCAAGGAACTGACAGTTTGTTGTTGCTCAAGACTGTGCTAAGCATACAAAATGACACTCAGTGAAAAGTCAGCTTGTAGACCTTGGTCTTAGGCAGTAACAAAGTATCACTTCTTTCCAAGTTCGGAAATCTCATAGTACTTTGACTGAAGAATAATTTGAGGACAATTTCAGAAACGTAGTCAAAAACTTTTTTGTGATAGAAGGTAGATTTTATAACTGCTCAGCTTGTGATAAAATTGAGAAGTGGCACTTTTGTGTAAATTTAAATAACATTTACAGATAAGAATTGCCAATAATTCTTTTTGTGTTAGGCCTGCCTTCTAACATTTGTTGTGTGCGTGTGTGTGAGCTCAAAATGAGCTTTAACTGGATTAACACAACGTTAATCCACTGTTTTCAAGAAATGGTAGTTTTTGGCAAATGACCACATATTAGTAAATTCAACTAATACTTAAAATAAAACATGAACTTATTCAAGGAGTGAAAATAACATGGCTGGCTCACAGGCCTGGTAAACTCTCTTCACCGACACACTAGACTCGCCCACCGCCAAACCTGGTGCGGGACTCCCAAAACACTATTTAATCACCCAAAAATATAGCTTTCAACTCACAAGCTTGTGAGTCCATGAACTGAATTTACTGGACCCATGAGGAATTTTGGTTGAGTGTGAAAGCCACATTGTCCCCTCCTTATATTATTTAATGTTACACTGTTGCTCCGCACACTTCATTACTATCATTTTAAAAAATATTTAGTGCAAACTCATTATACCAAAATTCATTTGAATCTTGCAAATAAGTCAATTGGAGTAATGGTGAGTTGTCTCATGTGACTTGTCTCTGGTACCTTGTCTCATGTGACTTGTCTCATGTGACTTGTCTCAGGTGGCTTGTGGCATGTGACTCGTCGCCTCTGACTTTAGTTACTACTTTGCTCTTGGTAATATGGGAATGATTGAGTCTTTCTTGTCTTGGCTCAACATATCTATTTGCCATTACTTGGTGAATGTCTCACTTTATCTTAATGCTACAATGAGGTAGACAATATCTTAAATGCTGGTAACAGCTCTCAAGGTTTTTCCTTTATTTACAGGTTAGCAAGTGTGAAAAGTTTGGCTATGGTACCATGGTGACGCAAGTTGCAGCCACAGCTCCGGGTATGGTGGCTCTTCAAAGCACAGGTATACATGGAAGGTCACATGATTTCACACATGTTTTGGGGTGCTTAATGATTGAAGCAAATGTGGCTGTTGCAAGATGTCTGCCAAGTTAAAGAGACGTTACAATACGGATATTATGATTAATATATTTGTTGATATTAATATTTCCACATCAATATACAGTTACTGGTATAAGTATTTTTACATCAACATGAAGTTTATTAATATTTTCTACATAAAGTTAATGGTTTTAGTATTTTATTCAATCAACATATAGGTAATGATACTAGCATTTCTTCACCAACCTGTAGTTAATGATAATAGTATTAATTTTCTAGTACACCAACATTTAGTTAATGGTATTAGTATTAATTTTTTCTACATCAACGTGTAGTTAATGTTATTAATATTTCTATGTCCACATATAGTTAATAATCAGTAGTATTTGTACGTCAACGTATAGTTAGTAAATAGTACTATATCAACATATAATGGTATTAGTATTTCTACATCAACATAGTGTATGATATGGATATTTCTAAATCATCATGTTCTATAATTATAATTCATCATCTATAATCATTATGATTCATCTCCTGGAAGGTTTCATCAAAGCCTTGGTCAATGAGCTGTGGTCTGTTCTGGAGTGTGGTGCTGATGACTTTCCCATGCTCACACCTAAAGCATGGCCGGTTGACCCTATTGATCGCACAGCGCACAAGTCTTTCACAAACCTTTTGAATGTACTCTCCGCATTCCCTGCTGTCTATGAAGTCTTAGCCGAGAGATCATTGCCCGCCAAGGAAACGTATACATTCAGAGAAATGCCCGATACTATTGCGGTAATGGTTTCATCTTTTTACTGGTCTTATTTTGATCAGCATGGAAATTATTAATGCATAGAAGAGGATTCACCTTGGTATTATGCTGAACAATGATCACAGCGAGGTGATTTGTTGTTCAATGCATTGCCTTATTCAGTGAGGTGATATCGCATCATGGAAACTATCTTATGACTGTTTCTATCTGTTAAAAATGTTTTTTTTTGATTTTGACCATTAATTTTACTGTTGTATTCAGTATAATAATATATTTATCCCAAAACACGGTCCCAGACCAAGTTAAATATTGAACGTTCTTTGTAAAAGTTGTCTTTACAAGGCTAGCTTAGGGTATTGCAATGTTTAAGTTCCTTTAGTCGTATCTTTTGTTTCATACTTTCAACAGGTGGAACTCTACACGCCTTTATTATGTTTTTCTGTCTTATTCAGGGCTTTATTGACCGTTTGGTGCTGGTGGATAGCTCGGTGAAGATACGTGCCCTGTTCAATTATGAACAGTCACATGTGTTTGGCTTGAGGTACTGGCAAAGTTAGGTGGATATTAAAATTTGTTTCACTTGGCTGCATGCCTGACCGAAAAAATTAAATGTGTGTTTGACTCAATATATTTCATTTATTGTATGGCAAATGATTGATTTTTTAATTATGAAAACTTAATATTTTTGAAACAAAAATGAGCATACCACAACAGTGACAAAATAGTTAACGCAGTTAGTACCTACATGGCCATCTCAGAGGGTTGAGGGTAGGGCAAGTATGATCTTACACAGAGTTGTAAATGTTACTCTTACTACTGAATATTAATAAACATTCTAATCACGTGTAGGGGTGAATAGTTTTACACCGGTCCCTTTTTTGTAAATAATGGTACTGCTCCTACATGGCCCCTAGGCAATCTAAGCAGACTAAATAGACAATGTGCATGTTAACTGGCATTCACTACAAATCGCTGCAGATTCACGGGTTGTGTCAGAAAGTTTATCGAGTGTTTGGATTGTTATGAGTGCCCAGTGCACCCTTGATTTTTGTTGCGTGAAATATGAGTACAAGTCCTCAAGTGTGCTATCGAGAATTTGAGTACTCACCATGAATGCTTTCACTGGACACCCTGTTAATTCCCCACAGAGTGCTGAGTGCAATGTCATCCTGCCTCGACACCTTCCTGCTGCTGGATTCACAGTACAAAGTCATCGACTCCCTGCTGAGCTCCCAGAAGGTCAATGTGGCAGACGAAAAGTAGGTCAATAGTATTTCCAAGCTGATTTAATATGTGCATTAAAAATTGATTCTTTGATTACAATCCCTAAAAGTCCCCAACAAAATGAGTAGATTTTTTGACACCGAGGTTGTATTCAGTTAAAATTGTGTCAAGGGCTAAGTTGACATTACAACAAGTTATTGCTGTTGGTTAAGAGGTGGTCACTCACATGTCAAGTTGTAACTGTTGCAATGGTGACACCAGAAACTTGTCAAACTGAACAATATCAGTCTATTTTGGCTCAATATTTGGGTGTCCTCCATGACTAACAACAACCTTACATTTTCAAAAGATACTACATCATCTGCAGGGAGTGTTGAATTGGAGACTATGCTAAAATTCTTTTACATTACATGACTGTTTAGTGTTTGCTTCCGTCTTGTTTCAGTGGTGACATTCTTGTGGACATGTTATCCGTAGAACGTAACTACATCCTGGTCAAGACCTACATTGTCGGTGGGCCGTCGGAGAGGGTGCTACCAATGAGGACACTATCTGATGTAAGCTGAATCTCGGGTTTTGGAAACGTGTCTTTGAAGATTAAAATTTAAAATTTTATTTCCTCATTGAAATGCTGTCCATAAGGGAGTCTATAGCAGATGAGCTAAACCATTTTTTCAAATTCAAAACATTCCAAACTACGGAGGGTGAGTTCGGTTGTCTTTGGTAATTTGTACTGTATAACATGCCTGCAGGTGGCCATGAGCACTGAGCAATGGGAAATATTCTAAATACGTATCTTTGACCTTGTGGGGGGAAAAGTGTCTTTCCTTGGTGAGCAAGGCGGGACAATTAGAGGCATTATGAAACGTATTGGATATTATGTTAATCAGTTGAAAATCGCACTGCATAGCTGTGACAATTTGACAGCATGGTTGTTTCAAAGAAAAATGTTCGCAAATATCCATCTGCATTAAAGCCATACAATAATTCAGTGGAGAACACTGTCCACCAACTAACTTATCGCCATCTAGCAATGAGACGTATTTCATCATGTCTTTGCTATATTGAAAAATGGCTATTATCCTGTCCAAAGCAGCTGCCACTGCAACCAATAACTTGTTGAATATGTCATAGTCTGACAATATGTTAATTTATTAAGCCAATGGCAAGTTTTGCGGGTTTATTGCTGCAGTCTAATCGCGTTTCAAGCGAAACCCCTCTAGGACTTGGTTAAAATGTTTGTTGTAAATGAAGTTCACTGGAACCAAATCAATCCGAGACTTGTGTAGTGAATGTTATAAACACGTTTGTTTGGTTTAACCTGGTTTTAATGCTCTTTGGAAGGTGTGTGCCAATCACACTACAGTTACTTACTTAGTTGTGAGGCACCATTAAACTCATGGTGTGATTGGCTACACTCTTTAGTGAGTTTCAGTTAAGCGTGTAATTGTGTTCATGCACACACCCAGCCTAAAAAATGGGGGGCTTGAGAATGTGGACCATTTACAAGAAAAAAACGGGGTATGCTCAGAGCTATGAATTGTGCATTCGCCAAATTTTGGTAGTGGCTGATTTTTAAGTGATCTTGTCTCGTTTTCTACTTTTTCGGACTTTTTGTTTCTGTGAGGCGAACATTTTTGCCCACTTCGCCAAATGATGAGCCCCCCGAATCATGTGCTCTTAAGAAAGTGTTGAGGATGATGACTGATTGTTTGATTAGCAGTTTCTGCTTTGACTGTTGACTTTTGAAGAAAATAATCTCTTGGTATTGTGTGGTTCTGTTGAGGGTCTGCATCTACTAGCTATAATGTTAGTCTTAGGTCGTAGCCTATGAATTTTAGGTGCCCTTTAGCAATGTTATGCATTGCGTGCAAATGGAAACTATTCAGTGTACAGAAGTTCTTCTAACCTGTGGCGTTATGTAGTTTGCAGATTGAGTGACATTCATTTTTAAAGCCAAAGTGGAAAACTCTTTAATCACAGAAAGATGCCAATGTCTCCAATGACATTTGTTTCAGTTTGACAAGACACTCTAAATCTATAATTTTACCAATTATTGTTGGTAAACGCACTGTCTTGGTTTGTTTTTTAGACTAATCTGTATTCTTGTTGTATTGTGTTTCAGGATCTGGGTAATCTATTTCCTTATCCCCTTTTCTCATCGTATCCGCTGCCGAGAGAGTACCTGCCTAATATTGCTGGCCGGTCTGCCATGAAACAAGGTATGATTATAAATGTGCTTCCATCTTACATTAAGCAAGCTCAAGTTTTCAGTAAACATATCAGCTTTAGATTGAAGTATGACTTGGGGATTGTAGTAATTTAAGTGAGGGTATAACTTGATTAACTGAAACGATCAAAATGTGTTGATTATTTTCAGTCTAGAAGCAGCGTCAGATTTTGAAGCTGAATGGCATCAAAAATCATAGACAAGTTCTGTTAGTTTTCATAATAAAAGTTGGTCTTGTTTCATAATACATTCCAGCGACCAAACACTGCATGTTAAGAATATTTAAACTGCACATTTATTATTTCAGGCTTTTTAGTCTAATTAATCCGTTTCAGTATTTCTCAAAGTGTTAGAAAATATTTGCAAGTGACATGCTGTACCAGACGAGCGCAAGCCGCTCAGGTGTGCACATTGCACTGATCACTTTATTTGTAGCTAAATCCAAACTGAGGAGCTAAAGACTTGACTTTATGGTCTAGCATAGTGTGCCAGTGGGACTCAAACCATGACCTTGAGTAAAGGAATTGAACACTTGTCCCACTAGGCCACATTTCCACCTTTGAGAGAACACCATATTTGCGATGGCGCATCGTTTAGTTACGCTTTTCATGTTAATATGAAGTGTCACTAAGATTGTTACAAAGTGGTCATATTTTACATTCAGCTTTGTTCATGGCCAGTCCTACTGAACTACCAGGTAGCTTAGAGTGATCTTTGATGTTGTGAACCTGGTTTGAATTGGTCTGATGTACCAAACAGATTTCTCAACAGTTTGAAAAGATTCAATGTAGTTTTTTGTTTTCAACTCAATCTTTAGAAGTGAACCCTTCGTTAAACAGAGTTTTGACCGTGTGACAAAATACCAGATATGTTTTACAAGGACACTTTAGTCCAATTTGTCTAATTATGTTAAATGTGAGTCTGTCAATAACATGCATGTGAGTGAAGTGAAGATGCTGTGGTTTTGCTGAATTGTGTGAACACTGACTATTATTGGAATTTTAGAGGTCTGATTCAATTTACTATAAAACTATCTAATTTCCAAAGTAATTATAACAGCCAGTTACAGAAAATACAATCATGTTAGTTACATATTAATTTTTTGTCCTTAATTTCTTATTAACCAATTTAATATGAGGTCAGGTGATCTGCACAGGTGTTGATTTTATAGAAAAAAACTATCGGTGTTACTGAAACCATCAAAATAATTCATCCACACAAAAATGTGTATCATAATATGAAGATCTGGTAAAACATCTTTCAATTTCATGTTTTTGTTCAAAGCATGGTTTAACAAGGATGTCCTTCTATTTGTTTATCTATCACTTGTGGTAGGCGGTATTTTGTGTAGTCATCAACATAGACCCCAAATCTATGTAGTAGCCATGAAAAAAATATTTAACCATCAATTTAGCTTTTTTATCTATATGATGACCTCTCCTTACTAAGAATAGTTTCGTGTTTTTAGAACCTACTTCAACTTCTTGCATTTTGGTTTGAGACATTTCATTTGAATTTATCAGCTGGCAAATTTGTTTGAAAAGTGACAAATCTATAATTCCTCATCTGGTTACTATGTCATACACACTGTTTCTTTTGTACCCATTAGCGTCACATTAAATTATCTTTGGACGGTTCTGGCAGTAAACAATGTGATTTCAGAGAATGAGTTGACCAGGTTCCTGAATGATCAGCGTAATCTGGAGCACAACGGGGTATGGCTGGATAAATGTAGGAAGACTCTTTGTACTTTACTGACTACCAAGCCAGACCAGTTGAAAGGCCAATGTAAGTTATTGTCTTTGGGGAAAAATTTTCAATTTGGGACAAAAACGTCTTCTGAAACATAGATATTGTTATTTTCATAGACTTACTACATTGGTACAAATGCATGTTGTTTGGTGATGGCTATACTATACAAACCATGCTAAATCCAAAATAAACTTTCCCGAAGTTATTCTTGTTGAGAAATTCGACATTCATTTGTTAGCCATACTGTGTCTCAAACTGGAGAATTGTTTACTAAAAGTCTTGGATTCAAAGTATTTATGGTTATTGCTAAGATGGCACTGACAGTAGGCATCTAAGTGTGAAGCATTTCATGTTAGTAAACACATAAAATCATATGTTTAATGACCAGTTTAAAGAAACTGCTCTGAAACCTTAAGGTTATTGGCCTTTTTAACAAGTTGGTGTATTCAACCAAATACTTCTACAAAACCATAGAATTTTACTCAAGAAAATTGTACATTTTCTGAAACCAGAAATCCTATAGTACTAAATCGGTGACTTTTTACTAAATATCTGCCATCAGTTGAGTCACATGACCATGTCTTTTCATAAAATTTTGGAAAATGGAAGGTGCATTGATAGCAAAATGTTCAGTACCAATAGCAAGACCAAATTTCATTTAAGACAGATGTTCACAAGGAAACCTCAAAAAGACATAAAAGTTTTATAAAGTATCATTTTCGTTTTGTTTTATGGATCTTTGAATTTTTTTTTTCATGAGAACCTTCAAAGTCCCAATGTTTTATAAACCCTCTTGCAATAACAATTTCCTATTAGCAATTTAGAAAACTGATGTGCATGAAGCTTTAATGTGAAGTCAATTAACCAATTCTATGATGTTCTGCAGTTAGCCAAATTTGGCCATGTTTCTAGAGTCCTACATAACCTTACATACGAGAGCATCAGCTGTGAACAGTTGCATGTAGCACTGTTGCCAATCTGTCTCCAGTTGTTTCAGTACAGGCCTGCTTATAGTTGATGAGATATAGTGGGTAGTGTCTGGCAATAATTGTCTTCCTACCATAAACGGAAGCACCGGAGGAGAAACTAACAGATTTAACTGGTTCACTTGACGTAAAGGTGATTTAAATGCAGTGGTGGGTTGTTACATGCCATGCCTGCAATAGCATGCATACCTGATCATTTTACTGTAACAGTTGCAGTTGTTGCTTTCTGGAAAACTTGTTCATTTTTGGAATGTATTGATATTCCATTTCTATCTGTGGTTTGTTGTACAGTAATCCAAGATCTGTTGGAGCAAGTTGTCGAAGTTATGCTAAACATACCAGAAGAAGCCATATTTCCCCTTCTAGATTATTCTGGTGAGTATTTTCTTATTAAGCTCTTTATTGATAAGGATTAAATTAGATTATTTTTTAGAATTTTCAAGAACATTTCTACCCAATGATTGTGCCTTTTCAACAATTAAACTTCACTTCTGGTCATAATCCTCAACAGTTGAGAGATCCATGCTCTTTTCTAGAACTTTCCATCTAAGTATTCCAGTTTACTGACTAAGTATGAAATATTAATTATTCATCAAAAATGGACCCCGAAATGCTAAAAATTACCTCGCTTAGTCACGTATCTCTGTGTATCCAATGACTGGGAATGCTTGTTAGGAGGTCTTACTGATTCTGTGGCCTCTCCTAAGCAGTTAAGTCAGTTATTAAGTGTAGTTAGCCACGGTTATTGTTTTTACCAGCCATGGACAGCGGTCTGAAGAGCTACCAACTGACCACTTTACAGAAACAGGGAGTGACACTAGCCATCAGGTAAATAAAATGATTTGACTGCTAATTATGTACAAACTGGGCATGTTCCATTACACAAGTTCATTCCGAGACACTTGTGGCTAGAAATTGAGTTTGTAGAATTAAAGTGAGTTGTCTGTCAACAGTGAAGCCCAGCTGTCCAATGAATTCATTGGTGTATGCTAGTACGTTTACAAGCTTACTACATAGGCGGATTTAGGGGGGGCAGGGGGCCCGGGGCCCCCCTCTTGGTTGCTGCAAAAAATAAAACAGCAAGAGCGAAAGGAAATGTTGAGTTTATTAATTAACCCAGGTAATTAAAATTATACGGCTGAAACAAGACTTAAAAGTGTGCAGTTTTAGTGTT